>OX463846.1:6631281-7005600 GCA_949825065.1 Odontocerum albicorne | reverse complement strand
AAAAGCATTTTACGCCATAAAAATATTAATAAAAGAAAATCGACTCAGAGACAGTGGATTTTTCCCAATTTGTCCAAAAATAACAGTTGTATGTTAAATTGTTTTATATATTTTTTAATTCACTGAAATGTTTTTCTTCCAAATTATTTACCGAGTTTTAAAAATATTTTTTAAACATAATTTGAGTTGCTTTCTACTACTAGACCATATCCTTCGAATGTAAGTAAATATTTTGTATAATTGTATTTACCATTTCGTTATATAAAATAAAACCTGGTGGGCTTATTATCGCATGAAAATGTCTTCCAGTTATCCGGAAAGATTTTATAGAGGTCCTGAGTAAAAACTGGACTGGATATTTTTTTCAAATCGGTTACCGACACAATCGGGTATTATTTTTTTCAAATCGATTACCGACAAATCGGGTATTTTTTCAAATCGGTTACCGACACAATCGGGTATTATAAACGGCGCTAGAGAAAAAAAGAATGTGTAATTGGTTATCATTTTTGCAAATGTTTAGATTAAGATGTAATATTTTTAACTGTTGACCTAAAATTATGAAAAATGTATTCGAAATTTAAAAACACATTTAATTGAAACGCAATATCCCAAAATAAACTAGTACTCCATAAGCAATATTTTGTAACTCAATATAAAAAAACATAATATCTAAAGGAGTCGCTGAACAAATTCTTATAAACGTTTTAAATATATACTGGTGTGCAACAAGGAATTCTGTGAATCTCTCTGTTTGAAATTATTTGAGCCCTGGTTTTCCACATAACTCCTTTATCCATTGCATGTCTTGTGTGAAGCTCCAACTGTTACTATCCTGTACGGTTGCATGTGCATGTTATGCGGTTTCACTCCTTGCTCGGAGTTCTTGCACTGCACTCTCTAAGTGACCGACAACGTACGATCACACATGCAAATTGCTTATTGGACAGACATGGAAGATGTTAAAAGTAAAGTTGTTTATTGGCTCTAACACTTGTTACTGACCTGTATATTAATGTGTGCAGGCATCAAGATCGAACACAAAACAAATCTTTACATTTAATTGAAAATGTCATTCTTACAAGTGTAATATTTTTTGCAATTTTTTTTACCAAATATGTATTTATACATATGAAGATGCGTGGAACTATTCGATTTAATTTCTGCAGCTACCTACCTCTTTACCTTGATTCTACTCCACATTTTTTAAACTTTTATTAATGGAATGATTTATTTTTATAATCAATGTTTCGAGTCCCGTTAAAAATAAAGCTCCATTTTAAATACATAAAGCATATTGTTATATTATGAGAATAAATATTATAAAAAGCTTATTTTCTGTTGAAATTAAAATTATTAATTTCATGTTAACATGTGGTTATCGAGTTAACATACCTAAAAATACACAAATAGTTTTTGGTAGTCTAAGACAGTAGAACACCAAACTGATCTTAAGGTTTTGGAACATGGATTTAAAACATTTTTTTCAACGTTTTTATTACACGTGTGTATTATTAAAATTTGACTTTACTTAATAAGAAAGTAAAACTGTATTAAAGTTACTTTGTGTACAATACAACTTGGCGGGTTTATTGCCATGTGACAATCTCTTTTAAACCAGCCAAAACTATGTTGAATAAACCATAAGTAAAAACAAGACTAGAAACCTTTTAAAAAAAACTGGGTTCCAGCAACAATCGAATGTACAACCCCTGTCGGAAGGCAGGCTCATAAGTAGTATTGATAAAAAAACCTCATTAATAAAGAATGACCTTAAATTATTACAGACTTTTAAAATAAATAAATATGTACATATGAAATTAATGAGAAGTTATAAAAGGAGAAAAACCTAAGTAGAATCAATAGGTTAAGTAAATTTAACAACAAAATATATCGCGAATTTATTTTGTTTTCGATATCATATTTTAAAACTGAGCTTTTAAGAGTTCCAGCATTTGCAAATGGATTAACCTTGTTAAACTAAACATTAATATGAATACATCGGAAAATTCCATAACTCGTTAGATAAATTGATGGCGGAGCTCCTTAATGAATTTTTTATAGTTAAGGTATTAACGTTGTGAAGGTTTAAAGACATTGTAATTTATTTTATCAAATACTGTTTATTCCACTCCAAAAAGTAGAATAAACAGTGTTTGATAAAATAAATTACAATATTAAGTCCTTTTTTTTTGTAATACGTATTTCGTTTGAGGCAGTTGAGTAAAACCTTTTCCAGATATTATTTAAAATATATAATAAGACAAAATACATGTCGAACCACTTTGCTAATGTTACTTCAATCCAGGGGGATGGAACGTAGTTCAACAATATGTACATCTACTTAGGGCAAAGTAATTCATTTGAGGATTGCACTCTAAATTAAATAAATTGAAGAGAAAAACTAGCTTGGAGTTCCTTTAGACGACTGAACTATATTTTCAAGAGCAATCTCCCAACCTATCTCAAACAAGAGGTATTTAACCAATGCATCTTACCAGAACGAGCACATGGATGCGAAACTTGGACGCTTGTTGTGCAAACGAAACAAAATCTCCAGATAACACAACGCAGCATGGAGAGGTGCATGCTAGGTTATAAAAGAAGAGACCGCAAACGCAATGAGTGGATACGCACCTAAACAAAAGTTGACGATATTATAGAGGTCGCAAAAATACTGAAGTGAAAGTGGGCTGCGCATGTCATCCGAACAACGGATCATCGTTGAACGTATGAATTGATTCAGTGGTACACAATAGGATGAACTAGGCCTGTAAGAAGTCTGAAGGAATGCTGGGTGGACAAACGGATTAAGCGGCAGCCATTCCAGGATTTCTTGGAAACTACTTGGAAAGGCTTATATCCAGCAGTGAATAAATGTAGGTTGATGATTATATAACATTAACCTTATCCTGAGTATGCCCAGACAATTTCGATAGAAAAAATCGTACTTTCCTGATTCCTGAATTTCCTGAAAAAATCGTAATTTCACAGCCAGAAAGCTGTTCAAGTTCTTATTTTAATTTGTAAATTTAGTGAAAAACGTTTTCTCCCCAACAGTAGCATAATAAGATGTTTTTGCGCCCGTGACAGTAAAAAAAGTGCAATTTTTAATTAAATTTAGACATGTTTTTTTATTACTCAGCACGTCATTAAGTATGTTCAATTACAAATTGAAATTGCAAATACATTATTTGGAAGATTATATACCATTGATACGTTTAACAGTGCAAATAATCCCTGATTAAATGTAATCTGAGGTTATTGTAAAAATGTGATTTTTTCTTTATTAATTAACGATGAATCAATTTTTTATTGACTTAAGGTGTCTTTATCATTTCCAAAATTCTCAGATATACACTTATAAAATATGACCAATCAATCTTCTTTTTTCAAAGCTGTGTTAAGCTTCCGAACTTTCTCCAAGAATATGTACATATTCTCGATTGGCGATCAATAATAATAAAAAAAATACTTAAACTCGAATAACCAAAAAAAGAATTAATACTTTAAATCTTACAAGCTTTAATTTTATACCCCTTTTCAGATTGCGTCTGTAGTGGTCGCTTTATTTACCTACCCCTTATTCCGTTAATGTTCCCTAACATAGAGGAGCTTCCGCCTTTCCCATGGCCACTGTCAGGCCCAGGGGGTGTGGATTGCCACTGGAGAGCTGGTTTTCGCTCCGCGTTTCCGGTCAGCGCTCAAAAGAGAGCCTTTTTCAAAAGAACGGAAATGGCGTCATGATAGTTTTAGAATTTATTTTCGTCATAAGGGTTTTTTTTAACGAACTCGGTTCCGTTCATTTTGTCAACTCTTGGTTTTTAATTTGTAATTTCTACCCTTTTTTTTTATAAATTATCGTATTTAAAATTGTCGTGTTTTTGAATATTTTTATTTGCCACAGTTTTTGTTATTGAGTTATTTAAAAAAAAATAACAAACATCTAAAAGTGATAGGTAAAATAAATGTTTTTTGTTCCAAGCAATAATACAGTTTTTGAACTAACACCAATGCATTGACCTAATAATCAGTGTTTCCCAATTCTTGGTGAAATTTCCAAAATTTGATAAAAGTGGTTTTCCTTAGAGTAATTTGTTGAAGTGACATAAAAATCTTACAGTAATACTGTTTTTAGTAATGCCAGTGGCGAGTAGGATTCACCCATTTTGCCTCTATAAAGAGTATACAATGAAATAGATTGCTAATTACTATGTGATGTGTGCTCTATCCCCTATTGCTACGAATTTTGTGGAACTAGTAAATACGATTAAGCAGTGACTTTTTTATCTTTAATTAGGACTTTGGTAATTAAAGAATTTCGTGACTGCTAAAATGTTTACAATAAAGACATTGCATCAAAAATTTTCTTGCTTCATATTATTATATTTACCGATTTCGCTTTACTGGTCATATATGATTTTATGAGCAGTTAGTATTTAACCTTAGTAAAAAAGACGATTGAGAAGTAATTTTGGGAAATTAAAAATAACTTTAAGAAGCACTGTGTTATATGATCAAACTCAATATTATTATATGTTTTTGTATTAATTTCTACGACGATCTTCGTTGCTTAGTTGGTAAGAACCGCATCTTTCAGTCCGTGAGTTGTTAGTTCGATTCCCGTTGGTATTATTTTTGGTGACCCACTTTAGATTTATCTTATAATCTCTTTAAAATCTTCCCATTTGGCTGAAATAAATTACCTCGTCGTGATAAACGAACCATGTTGTTCTGTGTACAACAAAAGCGTAAACAAACCAGGTTGTTCTGTATACAACAATAGTACATTATCAAAAGTGGCAATCAAAAGGTCTAGGGTCATCTTGTAGCGACTATCCGTGCGGTCACTGAACCCATCGAGGCGACCCTTGGCCTGCCCGGTCATTGAACTCGCATTCCTTACAATGCGAGACAAGCACTGTGCAAAGGTCGCCGAGCGGTCATTGAATTCACTATTAGCGGAGAACGTCGTCCTACAAAACAATGAATACCCTACGGATGACAATAAATATATTGTGAGGAGGAGAAGAGACATCGACATATCTCTTGCTCCGTCTCACGCACATCCCAAATATTATAAATACCGACGTTTATCAATAAAATACCTCTTTGTATATTCCGATATCAAACGAGTTTTATTAAACCAAACGATCATCCTCATCTTTTCGTTAAGGAACAACCCGTTCCTAAAATCTCATAACTTCCTCTTCCTTCAGTTGAGATACATTCCCATCAGTAGAGGGTGAGCCGAGCCGCGAGGACGTCTGATGTTTTTTTAGTCCACACTCTAGTACGTGTAAAGTAAAAACAAAATGATAATAAATAAGCAGTCAATACAACCAATACAGCTAATACAACAATATTATATCCAATGACCGACTGTCGTGAGAAACCCATCCTTGTTGGATTGCTTCAATGAACGATTTATGTAATAACTCTCTTTATTGACGATACTGTTGTATATTACGATATTATTCTATATATCTTCTATTTTGTTATCCTTTCCAATCTTTATTCTCGTTTCCCAATCTTTTGTGACATTTGGAAATATTTGGTTTGATTGTTTTTTTATGCTTGAAGTACTCGTATATTAAAGTATTTTTTTTAATAATGTTGTAATCGTGCATTCAGCAATTGACAGAAATCTGCATAACTCATTAATGATTTGTTGGAGGAGATTACTGTATGACAATTTACTCATCGGTTGTATACTTTACAACAAAATACTTAAATAAATGACAATGGATCAACGCATTTCTACTGTTTTTAATTAATTCTGATAAAAAGTAAAACCAAGTTTGAGGCATTTACCAATAAATTTCTTTGTTATTTCACCAATTATGCTCAAAAGAACCTCGGCATAGGAGGTAGAAACATGTGTAACGGGAATTAATATAAATAGTCGAATAACAAAGTAACGTATTGTTAAATAGTTTAAAATGCAGTTCTACAAAGCTGAAGCTTTCTTGTGTTGAATCTTTGATAATGTTAAAAACCGTCAAGAACAATGTTTTGCTGTGAAAAAATGTCCAAACATAAAAACTGTCGAAAACCTTGTCACAATAAATAATGATCCTATTATATTAAAACACAAAGTCTTTCAATTACCTTCAGGAATGAAGCGGTTTTTAGAAAATGTAAATAAATATTTGAGCAAAGTCTTTGAAAAATTAATAAAAAAGGCTCTGCTGCTTTCAGAAGACCTACAGCCAGACCCCCTGCACCCCTGCTGTCCCATTTATCATCCTTTATGGCTCTGAGGAGGAATTTATAACTCTGACGTCCCGAGTTACTCCATTCACTAAGATGTTACTGAATAATTTAAAAGTGCTTTGAATATAAATTGCTATAATAGTTAAATAATTGAAGGGCATTCTGCAACTAATGATTGTGATAAATCTCATCTCTTTGACAGATCCCTCAGTTTTGACGACAGTGACCACCATGGTAGCTGTCTTTCCCACTCTAATATGAATGATGAACTCATGCCTTATGCAGTGGCATCTAAAAATATGTTCTTTCTGTTTGGTAACTATTTATTTTATTTAAAGGTTTAACCCAATTACTACCATCTCAAACTGTCGCGCTCCACGCGTATTCCTTTTACGTTAGATCTTACAAGTATGTCAAAACCTTTCTTGCAGACAAAACAGAAACACCTCTATGTATCAATTTGTTTCTCTGTCTGTGCACAAAAGGAAAAAAAGCTGTTTCTAATTCTAAATTACATTTTGATAAATTTAATTATTCTTACAATCCACGCTATTTTATGGTCTAACTAGCCCAAAAATACCCCTTTAACCCTTTATAGGGCAAGTTTTTATTTTTGAGATATTGAGTTTTTTGTTGAATAAATCATTATCAAATCAACTTTATTTCTTCGAAAATGTGTTTTAAAAATTTTTTTTTTGGAAATGAGTCGGTCGCCTTTGAGACCTGTGCCCATTATCATGTCAGTGGTCGCAAAAGTGACCGATGAATGTTTAGGTAATAATATCTAAGTTTAGGTTGTATTAGGAAATACAATTCTTATATCAGATATAATGAATTGTAATTTACTTATAATATCTATTTACATTTTTGGGACCGGATGTTTAGATCGTTGCTACTGAACATAAAGCTAACATCACGACGATCCGTCTTAAATAAGACCTCTACCCGTCCACCACATTTGCCAATTTGACATTTGTGTTACCTAAAAACGTTTCATCAAAAAAATGAATCCTTATAAGTATAACCAAAAGGGTGGTCGCATATGCGACCGATTTCTGCTTATGCCCGTTAAAGGGTTAACATGAAAACATGTCTGAAACATAACCTTGTGTAATATGTTCTTTAAAATACTTAAGTCTTTAATCAATTACTCGAGTCACATAATGAATATATTGATTTGCAAATTCAACAATACTACTCACTTTCATATAAAAAAACCTAGCATTACTGACTCATATTTATTTATAAAGGAATGAACATGTATGTAAACTTATGTTTTATGAACAAATCTTAGACTACTGACTAATATTTATTTATTAAGGAATGAACATGTATGTAAACTTATGTTATATGAACAAATCTTAGCATTACTGACTCATATTTATTTATTAAGGAATGAACATGTATGTACATTTATGTTAAATGAACAAATCTTAGCATTACTGACTCATATTTATTTATTAAGGAATGAACATGTATGTACATTTATGTTAAATGAACAAATCTTAGCATTACTGACTCATATTTATTTATTAAGGAATGAACATGTATGTACACTTATGTTAAATGAACAAATCTTAGCATTATTGACTCATATTTATTTATTAAGGAAAGAACATGTATGTACACTTATGTTATATGAACAAATCTTAGATTACTGACTGATATTTATTTATTAAGGAATGAACATATATGTTATCTTATGTTATATGAACAAATCTTAGCATTACTGACTCATATTTATTTATTAAGGAATGAACATGTATGTACACTTATGGTAAATGAACAAATCTTAGCAATACTGACTCATATTTATTTTATTAAGGAATGAACATGGATGTACACTTATGTTATATGAACACATCTTGACAAAATCAAACATGATGAATTGCACACATTCAATTTTTTTATGATTCTCCTGTACAAGATATATAAAATAGTCTTCCTGCCTTTTGTGATATAATAATAAAACGAGAAAAACAAAAGTCTTGACAAAAGACTAATGACCTTTAAAAAATTCTCAGCCTTTCTATCTTCCTGTATCGTTGGTTGATTGATTTTTTTTAGTTTAGATAATTTACCCTGCTGAGAATGATTTGTGCCCTACGTAATAATCTTAATAACTGTTAAAACATAAAAAAAAGAACATGCATCATTAGTACCGTTGACTTGATAGTTAGTTACGAACTTGTACTTGTAACTTATTTTCCAATTTTATATCTTATTTCAAGACATAATTCCAACAAATTTTCTATGTTGTTAGTTTTATTAGACCAGTAGAGATAATATACTAATTGATCGGTATCGCCTCATCTGATATCCGTAGAAGTATTTGAGCTGACACAGAAAGAACAAAATATATCCAGGACCAGCGGCGGCCGGTCCCGAGGTGCGCTGGTGCGCTGAGCACCAACGCACCTCGAGACTCTGAGCGAATATGAAATATCGCTGTCTCACGGTTCAGTGTGCATCTATGTCTGCCCTATATGAATTTGCGTTTCCGTCCGGTGCGTATTGGAGATCGCTCCGGTAGTATTGGCAAACTTGGCCGGTCAATTTGAAAGGAATATTAAAAAAATAATATTTTTTTAAATTTTCACTTAACTAAAATACTCGTACTATTGGTCAGTATTCTTATACATATTTAATCTATACATATATTTAAATTTTTTGGAAGTCGTGTTAGCGGATATACTCGTATAATTTAGTTATTGCGAATTATTTCTCCGGTTCAGCGCACCTCTAGACCGGCCGCCGCTGTCCAAGACCCAAGACATCACTATTTGGTCAGCGAAACTGAGATAGCAATCCAGCAATAGTTTTATGAAGAGAGCGCAAAAACGGACGATTCCTCCGGATAAAGCATGTTTCTGAAAATATCTGTCTGGAGATCAACAGCCTTGGTCTAGATACAGAGGACTCAATAGGTTCCAAGCAAGGGGCAAAAATGCAAAGATAGGGTTTCTTGAATAAAAGTAGAATTGATTGTGATTGTGGGGATATACAGAACCTACGTAACATGCTAGTTTGCTCAAACATAGTGACGGCGTGCTCTGGACGGTACCTAAATTATGCGAATGATCTCTGTTCTGAGCCTCCTGATTGAAACACTTGGTATCATTGAGAATTGATGATCCGGACATGAAAATGATATAATTATTAGATCAGGAGAAGCACGGTTGGATTAAATGAATTATACATTAAAAGAACGAAATGTAAAAAAAAAGAGAAATTGCTGGAGCTGTAAAATGAAGTGTATGAATGTACGAGGCATATCCAGAAATTAAGTGTACTGAATTTTTGTAGGTTGCAATTTTTTTTTTTACACAAAAAAATTACGTGGTTACCGTAGTACATATGTAAGCTATTTTTCGACAAAGTCGCCATTCCTCTCAATGCAGGTGGTGAAGCGGGGTATCAACTTTTTGATGCCTTCCTCGAAGTAGTTTCCCACCAACCCCTCCGTCCACTTCTCCACCTCCTCCTTTACCTCCTCGTCGGTTGAAAACCTTTTTCCACCCATATGCAGCTTCAGGGAGGTAGATATAGTAATCTGAAGGTGCTAGGTCAGGGGAATGCGCGGGATGGTTCAGGGCATCCCATTTAAATGAGGCGAGCAGTTCCTTCGTGGCGTTGGCCGTATGTGGTCTGGCATTGTCGTGCAGCAGGCAGACTCCCTTTGTCAGAATGCCTCTCTTCTTGTTCTGAATCGCCCTCCGCAATTGTTTTAGAGTCTCACAGTATCTTGCAGAGTTGATGGTCTCCCCTTGAGGCATATATTCAATTAAAATTATGCCTTGACAGTCCCAAAACACGGATTCATGATTTTCTTGGCTGAAATTGTGGTTTTTAACTTTTTGGTGGAGGGTGAAGAGGTGTGACGTGACCGTTTTTAAACTCGCGACACCACTTGTACACACTCGTACAATTCATAGCTTTATCACCATATGCAGTTTTCACCTCATTATAAACCTCAACCGGAGGTTTTCTCTTCCAAACGAGATAACGGATGACGCCGCGTATTTTGCACTTGGCGGGAGATTGGATTGACATTTTTCCCGAAACGTGTTGTCGCGTCGACACTTCTCAACGTACTGACCTCGAACCGGTCTCGTTGCGGAGGGGAAGGGTCAGGCTACACGGAAGTGTAGCCAACATGTCGAAAATAAAATCCATCCAGTCGTGAGAGCCTCAGTACACTTACTTTCTGGATACGCATAGTAGATAGTCAAACGACGTATGTTGCGATTGAAAAGACTGGTGTTTAGTCCTCTCTGGTTATCTATAGTCAGTCCTCTCTGGTTATCTATAGAAGGATAACTATATGATGGTATTCTACGAGTAGAAAAAGATAACTGTGCGATGGATGATATATACTCGTATATATTTTTTTGTAATTTGTGGCGCTGGTCTTCCATGCGGAAACCCACCGTGTCAAACCACACAAACTCCTTTCGAACAATGTGGGCCTATTTATCCACCGTGTTTACTCTGATCTATGATTATGGGCATTTCAGATCTTAAAAATTACAAAAAAAAATATTGTTGTTTCTAAACTGCCTTTTTAAAATAAAAAAATGTAGATGACATTTTATTGCAAAACAGTGTTATTGTTACATTTAAAGTTTTTTAAAATCATCTCCAGACACCTGCTTTTTTAGGTTCTAAAAAATCAAATCTAACGCCATTTTTTTTTAAGTTCTATAAAGCTTCAATTTTGAAATGTTCAAAAGTTTTATGTTAAAACATTTTTGCGATACTCAAAACTGTCAAAATACTTCGACATTCGTGGAATTTCGGAATTTAAATTAACATTAATGACTCTCGGATAAACCAGCAATAAGAATGAATAAATGACTTAACGAAAACGTTAATCCATTAAACGTAAATTAAACATTTACGCGCAAAATTTCTCCCTCTTCACCGCCCACATATTTTCAAAATATTCATCCCTTCTGAACTGCCTGGATGTCAATTAAGCAAATTAGTGCTTAAATTTAATATACAAAATGGGGCGTAAAAACGAAATGGCGATTTTAAAAGCTGGAATATTGTTTTAGGTTCGCGTAAAAAAAATGTCCCCGTTTCCTTTTTTACTAATTTAACCCTTCAATTGATACTACTATCGTCGCAGTTTACAGATATTTGTACAAGAGTTGATTATATTACAATTCAAGCACCTGCCGAATTTTACTTTGTTCATTTGATGCGACAGAGGGTTAAGTAAAATTCAAATACCAAAACGAGTTATTTATTTATTGAAAAGAGATGCGACATTTGAGTGTTCTTTACAAACCATGGCACATTTACTAAATTAAAATAAAATATCAACAATTTAAAATAAATCAATACAATTCAAAACTTCCCCACTTCACTATGTCGAAGACATAGGTGGGGAAGAAGCAGAAGGCGCTTGTGGAGGGATTATGTAGACCGCATGGAGGATACGAGACTTGCGAAAATTGCTAAGATTGAAAACCCTAGCAGCAGGAGATTACCAGGAAGACCGCCGAAAAGATGGAAGGACAGCTGGACGTCATCATCACAGGACAGTCCACCGTCACAAACAGGTCATACGACCTAGACCAAGAGGAAGAAGAAGAATTATTCAAAAAGCATACGGCAAATTAAATTACCAATTTATGAATAAAATTAATGAAAATACATTATTTATTTATTTAAAATACAAAATAATTACAAATCAAATTAAATAAACTATCACCCATTCCAAACCTCACATTAAGAAAATATCAGAGAAGGATTTTGCTGAACTCAACAACATGTACGTTAAAAATATGCACCAACAAGACAGGAGTAAAATAAACGAAAAAAGTTTTTCTTAATATCTGTCATAATTGAAGTACATCTTTATTTCTTTTCAATACACAATCAAGTATGAGTATATCCTATATTTAAGGTAATTCAGAACTTAGGAAACAGACCCAGAACACTGTTTAAAAAAAACAGGCAGCTTAGACAGCTTGAGAATGTTCAATAACTCTATTAAGAGCTGTTCTTTATATAGTGTTCTTATATTTCTAATCTTCCCGTAAAGGGCAAAATAAAATTCGCCGAGAGCTCGTGCCGAATAAAGAATATTCGACTTTGAAATATAATGTTGACAATGACTGCTTCGGACTCCTTGGACTTTTATGAAAAAAAAAAACTCAATTCTGTAAGAGCTCAACATAAATTTTCACTGTCAGTGATCTATCAGTGATCTGCTATTTAGGCACTATTAAATGGTACCGAGATATGTCGAACGACGTAAAGCGATAGCAATTAAAGTTAATGAGCTATTAAATATATTTACTACAGTAAAATGGATAGTATCAAAATCGGCTATGATGTCCCTATCAATATTATAGTAAGTACCAATTTCGGTGTTTGGGAATGAAGCGTGGACATAGAAAAAGACTAACAAAGAGACGAATAACTACTGTGGAAATACGTGGAATGAGAAGAGTATATGGGGCGGCAATGTGTGATAGAATACGCAATGAAGTGATTAGGCATGAATGTGAACTTATGTAAACACTGATGTATTAAGTAAGATCAAGAAGAGCACTCTGAGATGGTTTGGGCTTGTAGAACGGATGAATGAAGAAAAACTAACAAAACGACAGTGCAAATATGAGTGGAAGGTGTTGGATCTAGTTGATGATATTTTGAAAAAGTAAACGTAAAGCTTTAGGGAAATGGCAAGTGTTGTATGATAAACTTTCGAGATGTAGAAGAGACGAAGGATTTGTGTCAGGATAGGAAAGTCTGGCGCTATGTCCTCTCTACTAATCCTGACAGGGAAATAATGTGATGGTATGTTTGTATTTAACCATGCATAAATATTATTTTCAATTTAATTTCAATAGAATGTCACGTGGAATTTTTGTAAATTTAAAAATAAGTCATTTAATTTAAAAATGAAAGAAGTCCCTTTAAAGAAGAGGATAACCGTCGGTCCTTTTGACGGTTCTTGGAAAAGTCGGGTAGTTCATTTTATATTGGCTCTTAAAATAAATATTCCTTTAGATTCCCAAGATATTTTTTAAATTTTCTTAGCAAAATACCGCGCTACTTGACCTAACCTTAGCTTTTCCATAAAAGTTAAGCGTTGTAGATATATGTTATATATAAGAAAATTCTTAGTCGAACTAGTTGAATGAAGGAATCTGTCTTTTATATTCATTACTTTTTTATTTATTTACATATATACACACCATAACACTGTTTCCCTGCTGGAGTAGGCAGAGCGGAAAGGACACCAGACTATCTTATCTTGACACATATTTCACATTTTCCACATCTACGCAGCTTCTAATATAGATCCATCCTTACTTTCTATTGATCCATCCCTACTTTCTTTGGTCTTCCTTTCGTTCTCATTTGCACTTTAAATCTGTTTCGTTAGTATTTCTTCATTCGTTTGTTCCACATGCTTAAACAACTTGACGTGCTCTTCTTCATATTATTTAAAACATCAGCCTGAGTTTCCCATTTATCCCTTATCAATTTCTTCGTACATTTTGCAATTGTCTCAATTTTTTCGTACATTTCGCAATTGTCACTCCACGTATTCTTCTCAATGCACGCATTTCTACAGTGTCTATTCGCTCCTCTATCTTTGAACAGGTCCACATTTCAATCCCATGGATCAAAATTGGTACCAAAATACTATTGTGGACTATCATTTTAACAGGTTTTGATACTGTTTGGTTCGAGTATATATTTTAGTGCCCCATTGACTTTGTTTCTTATCGCTACATGTCAGTCGATATCCCTCTTAACGCTTCCATCATCCAAAAAAATACTTCTCAAATTGCAGAATTCCTCAATTTGCTCCTATCTTTCATTATTCACTCATATGACGCAATAGCTCTTCTTTTCATATTTTTCTATCACCGTTATTTTTTATTTTGTAACATTCATTCTTAGATATTTCTTTTTACATCTCTTCAACGCTCAATCATCTCCGAGTACTTTTGTTCATCTTATTCAACACAGCAAGCATCCTTAAGTTCTCATTCAGCCCTACTCACTTCATTCCATATTCTGACATACGTTATCACTTCACACAGTCTTATAAAAGCACGCATTTCTACAACATTTATTCGGCTATTTTCAGTTATTTTTCGTGTCCACGTTTCACTCTCATACATCAAAGATGGTAATAAACTGCTGTTGCAGCCTGTCATCTTAAGATGCGAACTGAAAAAAATATCAGATGTCCTCATGGCCGGGCTCGCCTTATATTGGTGGGGTGTATCTTGACCGGGGACATATTATGAGAAAAACCTAGACCTTTTGATAGATTTTCTCTTAAGTGTATTCTCTGCTATTTAGCAAGATATATGTGCGATTTCGAAATGTATTTAGGAGTATACATGTAAGAGTCGTCGTCGTCCTTTGCTGTTCATGCAGTGAGACTCCGGAATCCGTTACAAACCAATGTTAGACTTGTTCCGTCCTAGGCATGCTTTAAGAAGCCACTGAAAAAACTCTTAATTTCTAGTCAGTAATATAACGTGTTTCATTCCTGATTTTTTTTCCTTTCCTCTCCACAATCCTTTCATTTTCTTTTGATTGATGATATCTCACTTTATATGAAAAGGAATGTTCAGGCTTTGGGGACATATGCTCCGTCTTTATAGGGTTTGGGGACATATGCTCATGTATGTGTTCATGAATTTCGTGGTGATGGATAGTCATTTGAATGTTTTTTTGCGACCATGTAACTGGCTTTATTTACTTTTGTCTGGTTGGCTGGAAGAGATTTCCGCCTGGCAATGCACCCACCAGATTTGAAATAAAAGTGCAATAAAAGTGTTAAATAATTAAATAAGAGGGCACAATATGTAACTGTCAATAAACCTGTATTTATTTATTTGACATTGTCCAGTTCGAGTACATTTTGATGGCTGCTTTCATTATAACATAAAATATATAATTTTTAAAGAGCAATAATTATTTTCTCAAATCAAGATTCTATTGATAAATATTTTCAAAAGAAAAAAATATTCAACCTTTATCAATATCCGAAAGTATCAAAGTAAGAATATAAAGAATTATACCAAAAATATCTGACGGCTTTTCGATTTAGTTTTGGCCATGAGGTCCGAATAGTTTAGTGATAAATCAATTGAAAACTTCGCAGACAGCAAGGATTATTGCCTTTAGCTGAGCGTGGAATTGTTCCAGGATCTTTGTTATCTGTCTAGGACCTGGACTCAGAAAGTGGGACAGCTGAATAGTTGTAAAGAGACATTGGATATTACCTAAAACCAATCGTCATTGACGTAACATTTTTGTGGTGAAGGGTTTATTTTGAACAATTTCTCCGACTATTAAATCATGTTCGGTCATTTATATTAACAAGACAAGTTTCATGAATGAGAATATTATAACATTAAATCGGATGACGTGTAGAGTTAGGAAACAAAATCAATGGGGCAATAAAAATTAAAACTTGAACCAGACAATATCAAAATTTGCCAAGATAATAGTTCATAATAGTATTTCGGTGCCAACTTTGATGTATAGGAGCTAAACGTGGACGTGAAA
This sequence comes from Odontocerum albicorne, assembly GCA_949825065.1. NCBI lineage: Eukaryota > Metazoa > Arthropoda > Insecta > Trichoptera > Odontoceridae > Odontocerum > Odontocerum albicorne. The sequence continues at coordinate 6,989,826 of OX463846.1, read as the reverse complement.
AATGACTCAGAAAAACCAAATAAATGCTGTAGAGATGCGTGCATTGAGAATAATACATGAAGTGACAATGTATGACAGAATGCGAAATGAAGGGATAAGGAATGAATGTGAACTTAAGGCTAATATGTTAAATAAGATGAAAAAGAGTACTTTGAGATGGTTTGGGCATTTAGAACGAATTAATGAAGAAGCACTAACAAAAGAAATGTATGGTGCAAATGTGAGTGGAAGGCGTAATAGAAGAAAACAAAGGAAAATATGGTTGGATCTAGTAAGTGATATTTTGAAATAGGGAAAAGAAGACATTCAGAGAAATCGTAGAGATTGTATGAGAAAGTATATGGATGTGGAAGAGGCTAAGGATGTGTTTCAAATGAGGAAATTATGACGGTATATCATCTCTGCCTACCCCGACAGGGAAATGGAATGATGTATGTTATACATTAAATGTAACGAGAATGTGTTGAGCTCTATAGCCCAGTGTAAAAGTTATCTATCTTCCGATATGGGTGATGCGTGTTTGATTCTTGATGAAAAAAAAGGACTCCAGTGTGGTTTTCGCTTAAGGTCTTAACTTTTCCCTTCCTGTGCTAATAAAAACCCCCGCGTACCGGTGCTGTGTATTCAATACACATGTAAAAGTGAGCGATTTAAAATCGGAAAATAAGAATATTCAAAGCCAATCGCTAAAATTAATTAAATTTGGAGTCAAAAGTGAAAATAATTGAAATTTAATTGCTGAAAACATCGGACGACGTTCACAACACGGACGGAGCAACCACCTCGAACGAAAGCCGGTTGGCTACTAAAAAGAGAGAAGCGGCCGAACGGAGATTCTATTTCTTGCGTTCCCATATACCGAAATAGAGTGAGACGTGAATAGCGTCGCTTCCTCACCCATTGCTGGTTTTTAGAATTGATATAATACGTCACACGTTTGATTGCATGAGTGAATTTATTCCCGATTTTCACAAAACATCTCTGATGTGGCCGATAAGTGCTAATTATTACTAATATAATTATTTTTATTCAATGCGTAAATGCATTACGGAGGAATACCTAAAATCTGAACTCAGTATTTATTATATTTATTGAGATATTAAAGTTTTTAGAAGCAATGTGTACTAATTACACATCACCGGACAGGAAGGGTTAATAACACTCTCCTGATTAGTTGGAGGAAATTGATAGATGGCATTAAATCCACCAGATTATACTATACAAAAATACAGTTATACAATATAATGTGCCGACTTAAGTCTGTTTTTATTTACTGCCTTATTAGCATATTTATATCCATTAGGTCCAAAAGTGTTTAACCTGAACACGTGAAACCGTATATGGATAGATTTGACGGTGGTCACGCTATCAGTTAAAATTTCATACGTCTACTCTTGTAGTTTATCCATTATAGCTGAGAGAAAACGCATCGTTTAGTTATATTCTGAGATATTAAAAATTAAATATCGCACGGTTATCACGTTACTGTCAAAAAAAGGAAAAGTTCGACAAAAAATAATTCATCATTCTTAAAAAATATTTGAACTACAGATAAAATATGTTGTAAATAAATTAAAATGGTTTAATACCAGTTTTTTAATATTTTTGAGCCGTAAAATCTTACTCGTACAACGTACCATCAATTCTTAACTGGAAATAAAAGCTTATAAAAAGCATATAAAACTTTTGAAATACACTTTAATTTAAAAAGCGATGTTTGATAAACGTAAAGCTATCATTTCAAGCGTCCTCTTTGTTTTTAAGCAACAATGAACTCAGTTAAAACTCGTTAGGGATATAATGCAAGAACTCGACAATGTGAAGCTTACTTGTATACCACAGTATAGTGGCGCCGACATAATTCCACTGTTTCAGTTTTGTCAACAGATAAAAAAAATAGGGATATTTAATTGGAATGAAATAAAATAATATGTAACTTGATTAACTGACGACCTCCGTAGCCTACTTGGTAAGATGCCTGTCTTCCTACCCAGATATTGTGAGTTCGATTCCCATTGGAAGTCAGAAAGGTATTAAATAAACCATAATAAATCCGTTATTATCAATCAGAAAGTATTTTCTTAGGATATTGTAATGTATGATGCACCGCAAGGGTCGCCACAGTGGCCGTTGTGTTTTGTTTTTTATACAAATAATATCAGTTATCTCATTGACACGAAGTGTTTTGAGTTACAGGTTTATGTAGATGATACTTTGTTTTTTTAGATGCTGAAAAGTGTTAAAAATAATCTGAAACAGGATACTTCAGCATTCTCAAATTGGGAGTCAAAGAATAAATTAAAATTAAATCCTCGTAAATCAACTTTTTTCTGGGTGATCTAATCACTTAGACATCTTCTTGATAGGGATGCTTTATCAGTTATGGATTTTAGCATCTTTTCAAAAGGTAACATCAAATTTCTTCGTGTCTGACTTAATAGTAAGCTTTCCTTCAATAAACAAACTGGTTAAACGGTTTCTTTAGAATTATATTGTCTAAGAGAGTTAAAATTTGTACGTCGATGTCTTCTAATAAGGGAAACAAAAACTAGTATAAAATTGTAATTTATTTTTATCAAACACTGTTTATTCCACTTTTTTGTAACCGTATAACCCTACTGGTTTCAAGGCTTTCACCTCATCTTCAGGGGAGTACAAATAATACTTATTTGTGCTTTGTTTGTGTTGGAATAAACAGTGTTTGATAAAAATAAATTACAATGTCTTTAAACCTCCACAACGTTAATGCCTTAACTATTGTATAAACAACACAGTACCAAATTATTTGTTGTATCATGTCAGGATAATTCTAACTCACTTTACTATGATTTGCCTGATTCACAAATGTCTAGACTGCTGGCTGTTTTCAATGCAGCTGTCAGGTTGATAAACGGTAGTCATAAATATTGTCATGTTGGTCCGCTTTTAAAAAGTCTATACTGGTATTACGAACGGATTGATTTCAAACTTTGTCTCATTGTTTTCAAATACTTTAATGGGATGTCTCTATTGTACCATTAAAATTTGTATCTGAGAGATATTCCTTCTGAGAAAAGTAGATCTTGAAGATCAATTTATTTTTCCTCTAATAGATTGGTTATTACAAATCCATCCGATAGGGCCGGGTAAAATGATTTTATTGTTTCTAGAGTTCTGTGGTAGAAAATGGTCAACCTACAAGTGTTAGAGATATGAGTGTCGTATGCAGCTTAAGGAAGCACTCAAAGACAATCTATTTAGGTAAATTCTATCAAATTAGTGTGTTCGGATCCTGAGCTAGAACGCCCTTGATAAGAATAAATTGCCCATTTTATTATTATTGTGACTATAAGTGAAAACCAGACTAAATCAATTTTCAAAAAATCTTGGCACCGACAGGAATCGATCCTAAAAACCCCGGTGTGAAAATCAGGCTTCATAAATTGTTTTATTTTTCTTCATGGAAACTGTATAAGTCTTAAGATACCAAGATTTCTTTGAAATGCATGATATTCCCTTGACAGTTCATATTGTTACTTGCAGCCACACTAATGACAGTAACATACCATGATTGACGGACTTCCGGATGTCGGAAGTGTAAGGGCTATTAGGAGAGGCAACGGGGAATTACCCTCTGGTAATTTTCCCATACTATGCTGTGTAAACATAGGTTTACCTTAGTTTATTTGTTGCAATAAGGTTAGTTCAAGTTTGTGTGGATCAAAGTATATGAAATTATACTCGAAAATTGTCTCACAAGTGAGTTGCTTTCTTCTTTGATTTTCATTTATAGCTTCGTGATCGATCGTTTTGAGTCGCATTTTTGTTTTATGGCAGTAAAAAAACGCCAAGCACTGACAAGACAGATTATTTCTTTCCATTTTCAAAATAACATGAACATGACTATGTGAAAGTGACTACTTAAACAATTAGGGAAAACAGTGGGAAAATTCGCTAAATTGTAACCTTTCATTTAAGTTTACATTTAATTATTTTGAAATTCAAAACTACAATCTTCAAACAACCTATTATTTTGAAATATGCTATCTAAACACAACTATTATGACTATGTTATCTAAACACAACTAATTTGACTATGATATTGAGTATGTTTTATGGAGCATATTCTAAATAATTGTATTTCAAATAACTGAAAGGCGGATACTTAAGTCTACAAATTATGACAATTATTTAGATATGCGCCGTTGATTTATTTATTGAACTGAAACATGAATAACTGTTTCAATAAAAAGTATACCTTGTAACACTTCTTATTAAAAAAACAACCTCCTTTCAATCTTGTGAGATAGATGGCCGCGTGGTAAGGCACTGGACTTCCGTGCGGAAGGTCGTCGGTTTGAAACCAGCGCTTTGCTACTCTCCTCGAACGACACAGGCACTTTTTCCGCCTAGTGTTTGAGGTTATAAGGATACCTATGACTTCGATCATAACTATTAATTAATAAAAATAAATTATTTCCACGTTCACGTTTCACTGTCATATATTAAATTTGGCAGTAGAATAATGTTGTGGATTATTTATTATTTTAGCATATTTTGAAATTATCTGGTTCGAGTATATACGTGTTAGTGCCCCACTGATTTTGTTTCCTATCGCTGCACGTTGTTCGATATTTTTCGTAGCTCTTCCATCATCTGAGAATATACTGTCTGAACATATTTTTTTTCAAATTTTTTCAAATCTTTTGTTATTCATCCATACATTGAACGTGCTTTTCTTATCACTGCGATTTCGGATTTAACAATATTCATTATCAGACGTATTTCTTATACACCTTACTTATCAAACACTGTAATTAGTCCCCATTATCCGCTAACAATACCATGTCATCAGCATACAACAAACCGCATACTCGTACAATCCCATTTAGCATTTGTTTGGCACCCATTGATCTCTGGCCTCTATTATAAACATTTAGATAATTTATGGTGAAGAACAAATGATGATTATAGAAAATACTCACACCATATTGAACTTTTGAAGGCTTGCATTAATATAATGAATACTTGAAACAAGAATAAATGAAAGACGAAGAAAATGTATTACCATTCTTTCAAAGGTTAAGTGATGTAGAAAATTAAATTGCGTAATTTTTTACTAAAAGTCCTGTAATATAATTTCAACTATCGCGCAATTTTAAAGACACTTAGTATTTCGTCACAATGAAAATGCGTCTAGTTAGAAATAAAAATAATAAAATGACAATTCGTATCGCGTCATTCAGAGAGCAGACTCTTTAAGAGAGCTCTAACTCGGGATTCAAACATATTACTATTGACAAATTAAAAAAATTACAAAAAAATAACACAAGTTGAGCATATAGATAGAAAAGTAGTGGCTGCAGCCATTAGATTAGGAACTTTCCCGCATCTGCATGTGTTTTGAAAACATATTTGGATTTTGAAAAAAATAAATCTTATCTTCCAATATTTGTGTACTCGTACAGCGAGGAAACGTGAACTCTGAGAGAAAGCGATAGACGAACCATAGATGCATTTGAAATGTGGTATTGTAGGAAGATGTTACAAATTCCATAGGCGAACAAAAAACTCTTAGAAGGTGAACGCCATCTAATCCATTCTCGAAGAGTTGAGAGTCACCGATAGATTGTTGAAAATATGCCTTCGGCAAGTTCTCCCATTCTTTGGATACATAGCACACCAATGAGACAGTTTGGATAACTTAAAGCTTTGAAGGATGACGCACAAGACGAAGATTCCCAATGTGTAGGACTTACGCATATGAGATATATATTGGACACCCTAAACAACTGTTCTTCAAACTGCGGAGTGCAGAGATAGATGGAGAAGAGACGTCAAAGGCTATTCTAGAAGTCATGATGTTCAGTATTGAGCTACACGACGGAATGATGAGGATAAATACATATATGACCACAACAAAGAAAACTCTTCGATGCATGCGTCTTCCCTGTGCTAACGTATGGCTTGGAGACGATGACATTAATTGTCAATACCATTCACATACTAAAATGCGCACAACGGTCCATGGAACAACGAATGTTGGGCATAAGTCTGATAGACAAAGTCAGAAATGAAGAAATCAGGCGAAGGACTAGTGTTTTCGACATAATGGACCGTGTTGCTGGCATGAAATGGCAATGGGCGGGTCACGTTGCAAGACAACGAAATGGAAGATGGTCACCCAGAGTCTTGAAATGGAGGCCGTGGGATACGAGAAGACCGATGGAACGGCCCCAGAATAGGTGGGCTGACGACATTATCCCTGTCGCCAGTAGAAAATGGACGCGAAAATCCCAAGACAGTGAAGCATGGAAGGTTTTAGAAGAGGCCTACATCCAGCAGTGGAGAGACGGCTGAAGAAGAAGAATGCCCACAATTATTACAGTCGTGCAAGAATTTATTCTTTTTTCAATATACCAACTTGTAGAACCCATGGCTTAATAATACTCAGTGACACGTGGTTTAGAAATATTGAACCAATTGAGTGAAACGATGGATATATTTTCGGTACCGCATATCAGTATGAGAAAGATCCTCTGGAGTATTCTTTCATGTGCATAAATTAATGAGATTCACATTTTGTAACAGGAGAAATCCATACATAAAAATATAAAATAAGTTTTTTATTTTCCTTATTTTTTTCATTTATATAAAAATATATATTTACAAGTTTCATATGTAATTTGCGAAATTAAAAAAGAACATCATTTTATCAGATAGAAATGTTGAGCATTTCAAGGGCTTTTAAATGAACTCTTAGATTTTGTGCGTAAAAAAGTTCTAGAAGATATCGATATTATTTGTCCTCAATTTTCATCTGACTTGATTGAAAAACATGCACGACTGCCTCCGCCTGGGTCATCCCTCCCCAGTCTTGGAGTGATATTGACATGTCCTCAGAAAAAAAAAGGTTCATTCTAATTGTTTATTCCGAAGCTCACCGCCAAGTGTCAAGGGCAAAAAAAAAGGCACTTTAAGGTCAATTGAAACAGTAGAGGCATGATACCTGCATTGAATTTTAAATTAAACAAGGACGCTATTTTGGATATAAAAGCTTTCGTTACAGATAAAGTATTATTTTTTATGGTTGCAGGGGCCTTCTCTGCGCTAGTTGGACCAAGTCCAAAATGTTCGAATTAAAGATCGTGGTAACAGATTTCACTTTTCTGCAGAGAAAATAGCGAGAAGCAACATGAAACACTTAGACCAGCGTTTCCTAGCCTGTCAGTCGTAACACAAAATTTAATTACCAAGTTAAAGGCGTATATCATGTCATCTTATTTTGGAATTGTCATATTTTTATCTGCTATCTCTGAATTCAAAGGTAAGTGATCACACTCTTGAAAGATTCACTGTCATCTGAAAGGTAATGAAATATCGGAGTGTAGTTTAGCTATAACAGGATATTCTTATGCATCATACGCGTCATCCAAGCTTCCAGGATTATTAGAAACACTAGTTGCAAGCCGTGAAATATTCACGGAAGTAAAACAAACTCTACATTTATGAAAATATATATTCATAAATAAAGAATTTGTTTATATATACCATTTATACATCGTCCTCTTTAACACTGGTTCAAAAATTGTTGGCTAAGTATTTAAAATTCGTTCAGTATTGTTTCCATCTTTTCATTTATCACGGACCCATCGAGATTCAAATTTTGAATTACTTTCGGAGAGAATCCAAGTATTCCTCTCTCGCTCTCTTGTATTCAAAATTCAATTATCGTGTTCGTTCTTTGGTGACAACCGCCGTACGGGCTTTGTCCTATTTATATTATGATATCAAAACTGTTACCCCAAAGAAAGTGTCTAAGATACCCTACTTCTTACAGCTTTGAGAAGAACTTTCGATTTTTGGATCTTAGAAAAAAGCTTTTCATACCAAACTAAAAATCATCACCATTTCATGTTTTAGGATGACTTGTTATATACCCGTGTTATGTGGTTTAATAAGATTAGTTTTAATTATGCTTATTTTATTTACATAAGTGGTCATAAAACATGTTGTGTGTAAAAATATATTAACTATTTAGTAACGAATCATAAAAAAATAGAACGGTAACAAAAAAATAATAGAACGACACCAAATTATATTAACTATTTAGTAACGAATCATAAAAATAGAACGACACCAAAATATATTAACTATTTAGTAACGAATCATGAAAAATAGAACGGTACCAAAAAAATAATAGAACGACACCAAAATATATTAAATATTTAGTAACAAATCATAAAAATAGAACGACACCAAAATATATTAACTATTTAGTAACGTATCATAAAAAAAAAAAAACGACACCAAAAAAATAATAGAACGACACCAAAATATACTAACTATTTAGTAACGAATCATAAATATAGAACGACACCTAAATATATTAACTATTTAGTAACGAATCATAAAAAATAGAACGACACCAAAATATATTAACTATTTAGTAACGAATCATAAAAATAGAACGACACCTAAATATATTAACTATTTAGTAACGAATCATAAAAAAATAGGACCACAACATGATATTGTAATTTATTTTATCAAACAATGTTTATTCCACTTTTTGTAACGGTATAAACCTACCAGTTTCAAGGCTTTCCCCTCATCTTCAGGGGAGCACAAACAAGACTAAATTATGTTCGAACTGGCACCGATATACACGCTTCAACGGTTGTGGAGATTCGGGTTGGGAACTGAAGGCTGAGGGAGGCATGGAACGATCTCTGCCAGCAGTAGAGGGATTTTTGGGATATATGTGTTTACCAGATGTTCACCTCGGTGTACTGACTTGGAAACTCTAGGGTCTCTAATCTGTCAAATTTATTTCCTTTATTATATTGAAGATGAGGGGAAAACCTTGAAACCGGTAGGGTTATACCGTTACAAAAAGTGGAATAAACAGTGTTTGATAAAATAAATTACAATGTCTTTAAACCTCCACAACGTTAATGCCTTAACAATAAACAATATACCACAACATGACATTCACAAAGACGGAGGGTGCACCGCGGATGTTGACCATAGAATAAGTGTGGGATGGATGAAATTCAGATCGGTAACAAGAGTCTTGTGTGACCCAAAAATGTCTATAAAACTGAAAGGTATACCAGACTGTCGTTAGACCCGCAATTATGTATGGCTCAGAATGCTGGACTATGTACAGCTCCTACTCTAGGCAACTTGAAACAGCTGAAATGCGAATGCTTAGGTGGTCGGCAGGAGTATCACTGAAAGATAAAATTAAGAGCTCACGCATTCGTTGTAGCCTGGGAGTTTCAAGTGATGGATAGCTTGTTCGGAGTTTCGGTCCGATGGTAGGACACCTTACTCCTTCATCGGATAAGTTCTGACTGTTAAGATATTTATTGGAAATTTTTGGATCTTTTTGGGAATCGGGAAAGGCCTCTTTGGATCTTCCTTGACTGCCGTCCAGAGGAAGACCAAAGAACTCCTGGATGACTCAATGCTCCAACATTCTGCAGAGAAACGGCCTAGATGAAAGCGACACCCAGAACCGAAGAATATACAGCCTGAGAACGAGAAGAACCGTTTTTTCAGTCACTTCTTAAAGCATGCCAAGATCGGAGCGAGTCTTATATTGGTTTGTAACTGATTTCAGATAACTGCATTATCAATAATGCAACGCTTTTTTTTTCTTTAAATCAATAATGTAATTATCATAACTTTCATTCAAAAAATTGTAAAATAATTGTTTGGAAGACCATTTCGAAATAAACCTGTCAAATTGTAAAATAAATCTTTAAAAAAATATATAAATATAAGACTTAATAATTCAAAAATTCTGTTCTACTCGTATATCACAATGTTGTCAAGTTTATTAAAGTATCATTTTTAAATGGAGAGAGTTTAATCAATTCTCATGAGATTATTCATTGACCATTTAATAAAATGGTAATTTTTTCACATTATGTGGTATATGTACTCGATGTTTCATATTCTGTGGTATATGTATGCACTCAAAGTTTAATATTATGTGGTATATGTATGCACTCGAAGTTTCATATTATGTGGTATATGTACTCGAAGTTTCATATTATGTAGTATATGTACTCCAAGTTTCATACTATGCGGTATATGTACTAGAAATTTCATATTATGTGGTTTGTGCACTCGAAGTTTCATATTATGAGGTATATGTATGCACTCGAAGTTTCACATTATGTGGTATATGTATTTACTCGAAATTTCATATTATGTGGTATATGTATGCAATCAAAGTTTCATATTATGTGGTATATGTACTTAAAGTTTCATATTATGTGGTATATATACGTACTCGAATTTTCATATTGTGTGGTATATGTACTCGAAGTTTCATATTATGTGATGTATGTATAATATATGTACCATAAATTTCATATTATGTGGTGTATGTACTCGAAGTTTCATATTATGTGGTACGTGTACTAGAAATTTCATATTATGTGGTATATGTACTCGAAGTTTTATATTATGTGGTACATGTACTCAAAATTTCATATTATGTTGTACATGTACTAAAATTTTCATATTATGTGGTATATGTACTCGAAGTTTTAAATTATGTGGTATATACACTTGAATTTTTATATTATGTGGTATGTGTACTCGAAGTTTAAAATTCATAAATAAATGCATTCTGTCATGTACACCCTCCAATCTACCAATATGAACACCGAATCGGGGTGATTTTAAATTTGGATCAAGTCAAATATAGTTTGAGGAAGGGATATATAAAGTCCTCAAGAAATTCGTGTGGTCATGTGTAGTTAAGATGATACTTAATATTATTTTTCATAATCGCATTATTTAATAAAATAAAACTTAACACAAAAGTGTTCAAGGAACCAAAAATGAAGATAGAGAAAAAAAAATAAAAAATAGATATAATTGATAATACCTTGAACAGGTTATCATAATGGTAAAAAAATGATGTATAAAAACAGAAAAAAGTGAATGGCACAAAAACGAGTATAAAAAAATGACATACTGTTTTTTTTAAATTAAAAATGATTTTAGCTCATTGTGTCATACAAAAAATATTCTACGAAAAAAAGCATCGAGAAATCTTAAATACTTTTGATTTCTGCTTTCTGAAAATGTCTATGTTCCCCTATCTGTACAATAAGCAATCAGCTAGATCAATTCATATTTTTTGATACACACCCGTTATCTCAAAAACCCTGATAATAGGAAATAGTCTGTCTGAAATATTGAGAGATATCTTTGATACAAGTTCTTCGCACACAATCTGATTCAAAACTTCACACGTATCAGACGTTACCTATCTGTTCCGAATAGAGGCAAGTTTAAGCGATTTGCGAACAGGTTCATAATCACTATCTCGAATTTCGAGGCCCATTTTAAAAGCCATGTATATATTATTAAGGAAAAAATTGGAAGTTATGACCAGACATTTATATAAAACAACTAATAAAGTGCAGAACAATATGAATTCAAATTATGTTATGTAGGATTCAAAATATTCTAGCAAGGTGGAAAAAAAGCAAATAAAAAAGGCTATATGTCAAATTTATAGGAGCTAGAAAAAATAACCTAAATTATGCAGAATTTTTTCCTGCTTAAATCCTTCAATAGGTTTTCCATTGATGGAATATGTACGGTTATGTATTTTTTTATCTTCAGCAGAACCGAACGAGTATGGCAAATTGCAAATTTAAACACCACCCTAAACGTAAGCCCTCCAATCGATATGTAAGCATTTTCCATTAAAGGTCCCGAAACCCTTATCATATACTAAGTACCTCTAAGACATGAAAAGCGAGCATGTATCTGGGGGTGAGTGTAGCCTCCCTTAGATATTTTTTTTTCTAAATACGAGGGAGAAACATGTTTTTGCATGTAATATAAACCTTATACTGGATAAGCTTTTAAATCGTAACTTTATTCTGTGCCGAAAAATCTCTCATTTAAATTGAACGCCTCTCGAGACACGCGTTCCTCTTTTTATGAACTTCTTGGTCGACATGTTGAGGAATTATTGTGCTACAATACATGTGTTTTAAAATATATTAATTTACTTTTCTTCAAAGAAAAATTGTCCAAATATTGATGTTAGCGGGTTTCGTTTAGCATACCAAATATTCCAGAATAATATTCATGTTTTAATTTTAAATTGTTTTTATGAATATTTTTTGAAAAATAAAAAAAGTTTAAAAAAATCTTACGATCCTCAAAAGAGTTACAATACATTGCCTAAAATTAAACATTGTCTAATTTAAGAATAAGAAGTCTCTCAAAACTGTTTTCAACATGCTAAGAAGGAGTTGGAAAGGGTCTGTATAATGTCCATATTGATATACTGAATTATAAAACCCCACTGTTGATAACTTATATAAATAGACATGGTTTGATTAATATAATGAAATAATTAATGCTAAAGTGCGGGCCTGGAACAAGATCCAAATCAATAAGTGGAACCAGTTCCAGACATTCAAAATGTGATTTCACGACCTTACATAAAATCTTACGTTCCTGTCAATTTTCGTTTAATATTGTGAAATTCTATAATTTCATTTTATAAATTAAGTTTATACGTCGCGCGGTGTTTGCAGTTTAAATATAACAAATCAGATAAATCGACGTGGCATCCCATAAAGTATCTTAATGTGGACATGGTAGTATAAAAACATCAGTAAAAAAATATAACATAGTTATCAATATTAAAATGTTTGAGTTTTACCGGTAAACCCTTTTATTTCTTATTATTTAAATGAGAACTGATAACTATTGTAATGTTGTTATAAAACGAATCACTTGAAGAGTGTTCCCTGTATTTACAATATGTAAACCAGTCAATTTGTGGTTGTACGAGTATATGAAACTTGCATATGAAAAAAATGTTATGAAGTAAAGCCAGGTCAAACCTGCCTGAAATCTTACATTGGGCTGCGCTGAAATTTTTCAGTATATACATATATTCAACTTTATTATATTTACATTACTTATGTAGAATCTATACAAATATTGTTTATTGGTTATACAATATTTTTTTTTATTATGATATGCGTTTGTTATATTTGCAAAACTCAAGAACCACCAAATTGATTTTGACTGGTCTATTTTCTAAGATCTTTGAAATTTTATGAATAAGGAAACATTGCACGGTTATATCAGAAAGATAAGAAGTATAAAGAATGCTAAGCAAGTCGGAGGAACAGCGCATTTTAAATTTGATACGCTAACGAATATATTAGATATACTCGTGTATAAAAATAATACAGTAAAGGTTTAATATCATCTTTTTTATTAATATCTATGCGAATAAAATCGTAGGTAGAGAAGTGATGAGCCTAAGCCCTCTTTTAAGTCAATAGAGAATTAACTTTTTTGAAGGTTTTTATCGATGGAAAAACTAAAAAAAAACTTTGCTCATAAGTTATACATTTTTTAAACGTAGTTAATATTTTAAACTAGAAAATTAAACTCAACTTTGCTTATTTCTTTTTAAAATCTATTTTTGAATAAAGCGTACGTTTTTCCTTTGAACTCGACTTTTTTGAAATTAAAAAATATATTGTAAATTTATGACCAACGTATAATTTTTTCTTAAAAAATCGTTTTTTTTTTAAAGTTATCTGTGTTAGTCCTGGGCCTAGTTAATAGGCGTAAGGTACTCTTCGATCACGCAGGGTTTCAGGTTCGATTCCCAAGGTATTCGTATAAAAAAGGGGTCCAGTCAAAACTCACAAGCACAAGGTGTGTTGAGTGTTTTTACGTATTTATGTGGGTGTTGAGTATTGCCAACAAGTGCGATGGCAAATCGTGAGTTACGTGCCTACTCAAGTCATTCTAAATCCGAAGGTTCGATGAATGGGGTCGAAGATAATGTTATCTCTAAGTGATGATTTTCAATATGTTCGAAACACTAAATCAGATGTGTTGAAGGATTTTTTATTAGTAAAAAATAAAAAATCTGCGGAATTTATTAATTTTTTTTTATAATGGTAATATTTATAAAAAAATAATATATTTTTCTAACAACTCTTATGTGTGGAATTATAGATATAAAAAAAAGTTTTATAGTAGGGAAACATCAATAATATAAAGTGTTATCAACAACAAAACCAAATAAAAACATTTTTTTCAGCTTATTGTATGTCTTTGACTTGTATCCAATCTTTAATAAAAGGTTTATGAGATGAAACATTTCTGGTCTTCATATTTTATGTATAATATGTTAGGTGCAAAAAAAAAAACAAGTGTTGAAGTATCAATATATTTTTCATGTTAAATAATATACTCGTATATAATTAAATCAAACAAGTAAAAATTCTGTCTCCAATTACTTTGACAACAAGAACCTAATTTATTTTTAATATTTAAAGAAAGTCGTACATATTTGATGGATATGGCAATTACAATATTTTGTCAGATCTAGTATTTTTGACTCTCTGCCAACATTTCTACAACATTGTTTTGCTTTGAGCTGAACAATTTAAAACCTTCAAAGCGTTTTAAGATTCTTTCCGACAGCAAACGATAAGTAAATATATTAATGAGACCTTCTCTTATATTATAAATCGATTTTGACTTTCCATCATTTTATAAAATTCGTGCGAATTCGGTTTTAAGATAATTTATTCATTCATTAAAGATTATCGAATAATTTAATAAACTGACGATGGTTTTCGATAAATTTAAACGAATACTAGTTCTGGTTGAATAAACTCCGCTCTTGATTGCTTTTTTTTAAACTAATAAAAATCTTTTGACTTAATCTCAAAATTTTAACAACATTTTAGTTCGTTAATTTATACTTTGTTTAAAAAAAACATCTTTCTACTTAAAATGTTGTATGATCCTACCGGTTTCAAGCTTTTCGCCTCATTATCAGGAGAAATATGCTTGGGTTGGGAACATATTTGTTTACCAAGTGTTCATTCCAATGCACTGACTTTGATATTTTCAGGGTTCCTAATCTGTCTAATTTATTTCCGTTATTAATTATACGCAAGAATTTGGTGTCATCGATAAAAATATATGTTTTTCTCGGTAACAATAATTCGCCAATTCTGAATAAATTAGAGCAGGGATGGCCAACAGTTCGATCACGACCGTCTTTGTAACTTATCGTAACTTAGCGCGCAATGTTGTCAAATTTCACTACGCACATTCGCTTATCAACGCCTACAATTAGTTATTCTTTTTTAAGGTGTAGATATGTCCTCTCAAAATAAATGTATGCACTTTATTTAACGTGTACGTAACAGCTTTCTTTTCCTTAATATTTTTTTAGTGAAGTAAATTCCGCTCATACTTATTAAAACTTTAAGTTTCAAGTTATCCTTTTTTAGCATGAGTGTTATAAATTAAATCTCGCGAATTTGACAGGTAGATCGCAACTATTTTTTTTACATAAAAAGTCGATAGCGACTACAAACAAGTCGGCTACCCCTGAACTAGAGTGTTATCATTAATTTAAACGGAAACACAGTGTTTTATTGAATAAATGATAATGGCTTTAAACCTCCAGAGTGTTTCGTTTATGTTTCGTAGAACCAAATATCCAAAGAAGCTACCTTCAGTTTCTTCCGGCTATGTCTGATGCGATCAGTTTTGAAAACTTTGCTCCAGGCAGAAATTAAGAGTCTTATTAAAGCCTTTGTGAAGTCTTATTTGAGCTTCAATTACTCCTAGTATTCAGGGTAGCAAAAAGTTTAAATAGATCGTCTGGAGGTAATTTCGTAACTGTTGTCTGGTTAATCTTACCTGTTGGAAAATACTGCAATATTCATCTTATCCTAAATAGATAAATTACACTGGTAAACTTATCCTCAGAGAGGTGAATGCAAGAAATGCTGGTTGGTTTGCAAGGGGTTGAACGGTTGCGCTCCAGAAAATATTGAATAGGTTTGTTCAAAGGTAGTTTAAACAGTGCCACCGATCACTTCATGAGATTAGATTGTCAAACTATCCCTAGCAAAAAGGTCTAAATTCTATACAAGGTTTCTCTGTGATGGGTTTAGTGTGCTAAAATAGAGTTTAAGAAGCAGTACAATACTTATTTATGCAGGAGATATTTTGCATATGTTCTTAGCTTATTATCCATTTCAGATAACAGCGTTTTATAAAAAAATTGGCTGAAAGTAAAAAAAATGTAATTACTCGCCAGGTTGTCATGTATACAATGGAAGTTTAATACGATGCACAGCCATTTTGTTCATGTTAATATAATTTTGTTAATAGTTTATGATAGTTGACAGGGTTTAACCCACGACATAAAGGGCAATTGTTGGTTCATACTGTTGACGAATCAAAACTTTGCTTTCAGTCTTAATAAAAATTAAAGGACACTTTACATAGCGCCGTTTAGGTTGTCATATAAATAATTCTCAAGGTTGTTCTAACTCGGTATTCTTAACCACCGTAATTTACAGATTAATAACATTACAACATAAATATATATATGCACAGTACAAGATTAGAAAGGGGGTGGCTTTGGCTATTAGATTAGATATTTACCCACGCATAAATTTAGAAAACCATATTTGGTTAGAAAACTTGAGGAAGTGTGAGAAATTTGTACAAAATAACCTTTGAAGATCTTCTGATAAATGACAATAGCACATTCGGCTTTAGGAATAGTTTAGTCATCATATATTATCCATTTTGATAAAACTTCCCAAAATGACTGTCTTCATGTGCTTCCTATAGCTGCACACGTCGCCCATATTTTTAACACTTAGAGGCAAACAATTTCATGCCACTGAATCAGCAACGTCAAAAGAACTGTTATAGTACCGCACCATATTGGATCAATTCGGAACAGTTCATTTATTCATTTAGACGAAATAGATCTTCAAGTTTAATTTCTCTCGTGTTTAGGTTTTCATGTATAAACGGTTTCTATCCAACAAACAATTTGATTTTCTGACCATGGGTAGGTTCATATGATAAGAATGCTAATCGTTAGTGAAGACACCGAGAAATTAAAAGTAAATATAAAAGACTACCTCCGTAACCTAAACGTAGAACGTTCGACTTACTCTCGTGGGTTTTGGATTCGATTTCCGATAGGAATGAAAAATACAGTTTAATTGTATTTCGGGATATATGTAAGTGTTAAGATAGATGAAGAAGAGGAAGAAAAATGAAGCGATTGTTTGGACACGTGGAACGAATGATTGAAGAAAGACTAACAAAAAAGATTTATAGTACACATGTGAGTAGAAGGTATGTGAGAAGAATGCTAAGGAAAGTGTGGTGGGATCAAATGAATGATATTCGAAAGAAGGAAACGTAAAAAATGAGAGAAATCGTAGAAGTAGAATCGTATAAGAAGGTGTCTGAATGTAGAAGAGGCTAGGGATGTGTATCAAGATAGGAAAGTTGGAGCTCTGTCTTCTCTCTCTACCACGACAGGGAAATGGCATGATGGTAAGTATGTCTTCTCCCTGGCTCCATCCCAACTCATTGTCTGCAAATACTGTTGGGGTCAGCTCTCCTCGTCCTCAGGTTGTATGCTCTTCTGTCCCGGACTATGTCCCCCAGGCCGTGCCTCTGCATCAGGTTATCTTTTTGCACCACCCATGAATTCTTTGGTCTTCTTCTGGTTGTTATTCGAGGAAGATCCATGGAGATTGCCTGGTTCACAATGTGATCGGGTGCTCTGCGTCCAACGTGCCCATACCATCTCAATCGCCTCTCCTCCATCTTGCTGTTGATGTCTGTAACACCTAGGCTTCCACGAATGCGTGAGCTTTTTATTTTGTCTCTTAGGGACACACCAGCTGACCATCTTAGCATGCGCATTTCAGCAGTTTCTTGTTACCTAGAGTAAGAGTTATACAACGTCCAGCATTCGGAGCCATATAGGAGTGATGGTAAGTATGTATATAAGATAAAATTACGCTTTAAGATATGGAAATCTGTTTTATTTACCAACTCATAATTCAAAATAGCTGTATCAATTACAACCCAATTCTTCTTTACAAGTATAACAGATCTCCGATATTATACTTAATTGTGAGAGTTTATTTCAGTGCGGTAAACCCAACATCTTTTGTTCTTTATGTTCCCGTTCTGTTTAGTAATTATCGACATAATAGGATTGGGCATACGGATGGTGTTTATTATATAGGAATTAAGTCATTTTGTGTGTTTGTGAGGGCCAGCAGCAAAAAAGCACAACACAAAGGAAAAGCGCTTTTGTACGCTGCAAAATCCTTTGTTTACTAAAATTGGATTGTTAAAGGCACGCTGATCCGCGCCGGCTGGAAATGCCGGTTTTTCTTCTTACAATGAGTGAGAAATGAAATATTAGACAATTCGTTATATCCCCTTGAACATGTTTATAATTTTCAACTGTAAAAACCAAGAAAATCTTAGCTGTATAAGATTTTAATTTCAGTACAAAAATATGTTGCTAAAATACTTCGTATACGAGTATATAGGTATGTATTAAAAAAATATTTTCCATTTTCTTCAATACTCTATTTACAATTTACAAGGAAGAGCCTACAGTGGAGTGGAATACAATAACAACCCCAATTTTGGGAATATAGAGAGCCACTAAACAAGGTTTGTGACAAAGTGGTATCATTCCTTAACCACAAATTTCCTATAATTTTCATGTATACTTAAACACTAAGTTTGAACATTCACACTGCATTAACTTAGATAAATCTATAGCTCTCACAATTCCAACCGTAAATACTTTAAAAAATTTCTTATAATCATGAACTATTTTATTACATTTATCTTTTTTAGTAAATAAATAGTAATGAAAACAGAAAGTGTAAGAACTGATGACAATGTAAAATGAAAATAGTGTTGACATTTTATATTAAATTGACGGAGTTTATCAAAAAAGGTATTTATTTTTTGATCGGTACTTTTTTCGCACCGTAAATTTTATGAAAACAAATTGAATAAGTTGAATCAAATTTGATAATCAATTAAAAAGTTTGTTGGCTCAATTTTATAACTTAAACTTTCTTTCTATTACAGCGATAAAGTCAAGTGATTTTCAGACAAAATATAAAAAGTATGAAAAAAATATAGTTAAATGTTTATAATTATTTTTCAGAAAAAAATGTATACGTGATAGAAGAAACATAAAGAAAGTACTGTGTAGATCTACTCACATTTGCACTTTATATTTGTTTTCTTAGTTGTACTGAAACAAAAGTGAAAACTCGTATTCTGTGATGATAATCTAAACTTGAAACTTCGACAACGGTTAGTCAAATGCTACGTTTGGTCAGTGTTATTGCATGGAGTGGAATAATGGACCCTCAAAGTTGGAAGTATGAACCGACTGGAAGCATTCGAAATGTGAATGCACCGGATAATACTACGGATACCCTGGACGGATATGGTTAGCAACACAAGGGTTCTTCAAAGAGCCAAAGTTGATAGAGAGTTGCTGACTAATATTAAAATCCTAAAGGTGTCCTGCTTGGGTCATGTACTTAGAGGAGCAAAGTACAAATTACTGCACCTGGTCATACAATGCAAAATAGAACGCCGAAGAGGTGTTGGCAGGAGGCAAATCTCCTGGCTCTGCAATATACGTGATTGGACTGGCATAAAGGACGTTGGAGATCTTTTTTGGGCTGCCGGGGACAAAGATGCCTACTCTCAAGTGATATTCAACGTTGGGGGGACCTGACCATGACACTGGGAAGAAGAAGAGGACTTCCGTTACTGTGGAACACATATGTAATAATGGAACTCGAAATTTACGTGTATTAGGTTGTTAGACGCCTGTCTTCCACTCAAGGAGGAAAAATAAGTGTTAAAACATATCAGTCACCTCAAGTACCAATCAATCTATGCACGTCTTTATATAATGGTTTTTGCCCTTGTTTTTATTTTATTCACTGTACAAATAAGGGAAACTTGTAATTTGCAAAATTTGAGAATAACATACATAAGTAGAGTTTAGACAGCATAGAGTCCAGAGCTGACACTGTCAGAATCAAGAATCTCCTTCGAACCAGCAAAATGAAGGTACTCAGGAGTACCGCTGGCAAAACCCTTCGTGATAGAGTACGAAACACAGAAATCCGAAGGACGTGCGAAGTTGAAGATTTTGTCAGATGGAGACGACAGAGAAGAAGGTTCTGGAACACGTATCCAGAATGGCGGAACCAAGAACCGTAAGAATGGCCAGGGACAGTATCCCCCAAGCAAGCAGACCTCCAGGACGACCTCCAAAAAGATGGAAAGACAGCTGGCAGTCGACGTTGCAAGAGGCAAACAATGATGCAGAACCATAACAGGCCAACATGCCTAAAATAAGATGAAGAAGAGTTTATATAAACGTCTATTGTACGAGTATTTGCTCTGTAAATATAAGTCAATATAAAAGTGTGAATTTTTCTTACCTTTAATTATGATTAAGTGGATGTATCTGAAAATAAAAAACATTAATCTTTAGTTAAAATCATTTGGTGTTTAAACTGAATAAAAGTTGATTTTCAAATTTAAGCTAAAAGAAAATTAGTTTTCATTATCGCACTTTAATGAAGAAAAAAAAACATAGTTATTTTTCTACTTTAAATTAATATATTTTTTAAATAGTTGTAATCGTATTTATTTTTGTATTGTGTAACAATTTCATTGTATACAATACAACCTAAGGGCCTTTTTTCTAAGTTGCAATATTTTCCAACGATAAAGATGTTAACGAGGCCTTATAACAAAATCAGACTTGAACCCTTTTTGAAACGAATTGAGCTTCACCAGGGATTAGACCCGTAGCCCCCGGATCGGAAGGCAGGCGTTTTACCAACTAGGCAATGGATACCATTATCAAAATCATGGTTTTTGTACCTTACTTTCAGACCTTATCCCACCTGAACATAGTGGCATTAATTTTATATAAGTGGCGTTCATGTTATATAATTATTTAAGTCTCAAAAATATTATCCAAATAGTAAAGCATTTTTACATGCAATCTCATTATTTTGCGAGTTTTAAAACAGTCAACAAACAAACGATTCTTTTTTTTTTTCAAGTTGAAATACTAAAAAACAGTTGATATAATACTAAAAAACAGTTGTTATAATGCTATAAAACAGTTGATATAATACTAGAAAAAACAGAAATATCCGAATATAAAAAATATCAGTATATATCAATACAATTGTAATGTCAAGTGATCATATCGTCGTGTTAAGAGAAATATCATCACATCATCTCAGTTTAAGCAACTTGACACGTGCACGAATTCATGTGATCGGATATACGCAAAAGGACCCGATTTTAATTTTACGAGTATTCAGATATTACTAGCTAATTATTTGTGTTAAAATAGACGGTTTAATTAAAAACAACATTTAACTATGATATATTATTTTTGGCTTGATATTTTTATGTCAAATAGATCGATGTATACGTTTAAATCTTTCCAGTAAACTAAAAACATGTGTTTTTGGGATGGGTCTTTTTTGGAAAATGCCATAAAAAACGAATGGTCTTGAACTGTACACGCTTATCTATATCAAAGATTTTTTTGCAAGAAATTCTTCAAAGTCCGTTATTCAGTAATATTTATAAAAGCTATAATAAAAACTCCAATGGTTATAGATATTTTTCTAGGGAGAATTTTTTCAACAAATAAATTAGTTTTCATATACCATAAATATATTTTCAAAGAAATAAAAAAGTACAATGTTTTTGACAGCTGTCGATGAAATGTATATTACAATTAATAAAACTGTCAATTTCTTAAATAAAACAGTTTTAACAGCTTTTTGAGAAAGTAAATACCAATTTTCTTTTTTATCGTTCAAACTTATTTTGAAAAGCGCGCGATTGTGTGACCGGTGCTCAGAATAAAAACCATTTAATTAAAAAATGTAAACAAATGCAATCACTAAAGTTATATTTTTTTATCTATACACTGGATAAAAGTTAGAGGTTAAGGACTCTCAGTAGGAGAAAAAAAAATCCAATAGATGGTTAAGTTGTATTTATTGACGTAGATTTTACATAATTAAATAAAAAAAAAAGGTATATATAAATACATATCTGGAAAATACAGGCATATTAAAAATTAATTGAAAACTAAATTCATTTAAAAGGGAAGCTATCAAAAGGTCTGAAGCTCGTCTTATAACATCCTGGGTCTCGTAGTCGAGGATTCCCTCGCCAATCCAATGTCAATTCAGTTGGAAAATGAAACTGTACCGCGGCGATTTCTTCAGTTTTTTTTCTTTTTTCTCGTCTTTAAATGAGTAAGCTGTTACATACCAGCAAACTCAGCGGCCACACCGCTGTACTGGATCCGATAGCACACCTAAAGGGATACGTTTGTAGCACACCGTTGTACTGGATCCGATAGCACACCTGAAGTGAGACGATTAAAGCACACCGTTATATTATTTTTCCCTTTTTTTGAAAGAATAGATATGACCAAAATCATAGGTTATACCACCGAACACTAAATTGAAAAAAAAATGCCTGTGTCATGCAAGGTAAGTAACACAGTGCGGGATTCGAACCGGCGACCATCGATCATGCATTTTAAATAAATAATATGGATATATAATTTAAACATCCAAATCATATATCATGTATGTTATACATAATACAAACAATCAAAACCTTATACTTTCAAGTGGACACTCAAATTGTATGAATTTGGATTTCTTGCCTGTAATTCGTCGTAACCCCAGTAAACTAGGGGTTTACCTGTATTTTACTGAGGACTTATGGACGTAAAGTTAATACTTGTTACTGATTGTTGATTATAATTTAATTATTTGTCAAAAAATCCCATTAAGTTGTTGAGACCTAATTACGAGCAAGTGCCACGTAAGTTGACCGAAAAAACATATTGAGGAAAGAGTTGTTATTGTTTGCAGCAGTATGAAACCTTAGAATTTTCCATAAAATAAAAAAAAAACATTTATTTTGTGCACTCACAAAAGTAAAACAGTGGTGAATACAAAAGTAAAACATTGGTGAATACAAAAGTAAAATAGCGGTGAATACAAAATTAAAATAGTGGTGAATACAAAAGTAAAACAGTGGTGGATACAAAAGTAAAACGGTGGTGAATACAAATACGTATTTTTTTGGAGGTGTCCGGTTTTTAAACCACCTTTCATACTTAAAAAAGAAATACATAAAATGTATGATTTCAAGATTGTAAAACATTTTCAACTTTGTAAATATTCGCCATTCTTCGAGTATCAAGGGACGTCACCTGGCCGGGACACCTCGTCCGCCATTTGGAAAATATTTTAATAAATTATCATATTCAAATTAAATAAAATAAGGTTTTTGCCTTCGGGACTCGGGTTGTTCCCAAATGTATGCAAAATATATCCAACACACATTTTAGCAGTTTCAAGATGTGATAGACAAAACGTTATGTTGGATAGTGTATGTGAAATTGTGAGTTTTTGAACTAATAGCATGTGGATACCATCAAGAAATCTGATGCAATATTTCAAAGAATGAATATTTCAAAAGAAGAATATTTCAAAGAATGCAACATTTGTAAATCATGAGCCGAATTTCATTATGTATTATGTTCATGGTGATGCTGACCTCAATATTATGTACCCCATTTAATATAAAAATCTACTAAGATTTCATAACAGTATTAAGCTAAGATTTCACAACAGTATTAAGCTAAGATTTCACAACAGTATCTAAGTACCAACTTTGATATACGGAAGTGAAAGGTGGCAAAGAAAAGGGCTGGAAAATGCCAAACAAATGTCGTAGAAAGAAGAATACATAGGGTGACAATGTATGGTATGCCAAAATACGGAATGAATATGAACTTAAGGCTGATGTTTTGAGTACGATAACGAAGAGCACTCTAAGATGATTTGGGCACGTGCAACAAATGAATAAAGAAAAACTAAGAAAACAAATATACAGGGTAAATATGATTGGTAGGTGTGGTAGAAGAATCCATGACAAGTATGAGTAGATCAAAGGAATGGTATTTTGAAAGAATAACAATAAAAACATCGGTCAAATCATATGAGTTGTATGAGAAAGTATATGAATATCGAAGAGGCAATTTATGTGTGTTGTGATAAGAAAACCTGGCTCTCTATCTTCGCTGCCTACTTCGGCAGGGAAAAGGCGTGATGTTATGTACGAGTATGTATGAACTTCACAAAAAGTGATTCATTTTAGGAAGCTGAGGAGACTGAACAACCTGATGTTAACAAATTTAACAAGAAGTACAATTTTGAAGGTTTTAATTAATTATCTTTTACTTTCTGAAATTATGATAAAAGCTGCAACTATAACATTACAATCCAACAAGAAGTAGTATGTCGATTTAGTATTTTATAGTCATACATGATATCTTAAGGGCTATATCGAGTGCTATGGTTTGATAACAAAGTTGTTCGGATAATATTAGATCCGTGACAAAGAATATCAGCTTATAATTGAAAACCAAAAAAAAAAAAACAATACGGAATGAGTTTAATGTGTTTAAAATCTTGGATCACTAGTGACATAGCTCCAACTTGGATCCGATTAATTTTGACCAGGCATGCCTATATAGTAGATTGACCAAAAAGTGGTTTCGTTTGTTCTTTTTTTGTTTATTTATGAAGTTTAAAAATATTTGAACCAAATTAACTAATCTATCATTTTTCATTCAAGAAATTACAATATTTGTTTTTTTTTAAAATAAATTTAAGCTCGAAATATAAAACATATTAAGAGCGAAAAGTGACTTAGCTCTCGGCATCTTTAACACTTATGTTAGAATGTCTTAAAAAAAATTGAAAACCTATGAGGTATTTTAACTTTTTGCCAGTATGGTTTTAGGGAGTCAAAAGTCGTCGTGACTTCTTGTGTGGTAATTATGGATGTCTTTACTGTATACAATGAAAGTTAAATGATAATTTAAATAGTGCCGTTTAGAAATCAGACTCATCAAGGGCGCTCTAAGTCAGTATTCAAAACCTTGACTGATTATTAATAATTTAATTTTAGTACAATAATATGAAGGTATTTGCTGCGACCAATTTCCCTTATTTGTATACGTAAAACATATTTGCTAAGAAAACCTAAGAAAACTTACCAACAGAAGACGAACTACAATGAGACCTTTGTAGATCTTTCAATATGTAGTAGTTATACATTCGGCTTTATGTGAAGTGCAGTATACTCGCATATGTGTAGTGTTCATACGTTTTTGGGTATACCTTGGCAACAAATTATTGTTATTAAAAAATATAGACTTATATTTAAAAAAATATATACGAGTATTTTAGGAGTCTAAGATTTTAAGTTTTGGTTGACCTAACTAAAGAATGTTGGATAATCTTTTCTTTTTCATCGTTTGCTCAAAATCATGGTCATCTACTTTATCTCGAACTCGGTGTACCGCTTGACTCCATCCCTTCCTGTCTTAGGCTATGTTGAATACAGCGCTTAATGAATGTTCTGTTCTCCCTTATTTGGTCCAACTATACCATTGGACACCTTCCTCGTGCTCGCCTTTCCTCAACTGTCCCTGCGATCACCAGCTTCTCCAGGCGTTCATGTTTTTTTCTGGCAACATGCTGCGGGTACGTAAGGATTTTTTCTGCATGTTATCGAAAGTATTTCGACAACCTACAATCCTTGGATGATAGAAACGTTGATGCGTAAGATCATGGGTTTTGGAACTGTATAACCATGGAGGTCAAAGTTTTGCAAGAACTGTATTGGTATCGGAAGCAAAATTGGGATAATCATGATCAGGAACATGATTTAGAATTGGTGTCATTCGATCCATTACCTTATTAAATGTAATATGTTACGAGTATAAAAACTACCAGTCATTTATAAGAATAGGATAGGCAAAAAACATATTTTGTGGGTTAGATCTTTTTTGCAAATATGCATTTATATCATAGTGGTGAGGTTTGTTCGGTGAGGGTGAAGGGATGTTTATTTGATTTGTAAAAAGAGGGTGAGATCGGAACATTTGGTTGAAAAGTGATTTTTCAATTTTTCAATCATTTTTTTCGTCTTTTGCAGCGGACGATATTTTTTTTTAAATCGAGCGAACTGCGAATGATTTGAATTTCAGGAGAAATATTATTCATTTATTGATGGAATGAATTAAAGAAAAATTATCGAGATATTTTTTAAAAGATTCTTTTTGCCATGTTTTCAGACAAATTTATTTGTCGATTCGTCACCTTCGTTGTGAAATCGTATCTTACAAGTTATTTTGAATTGGGTTGAAAAACAGTTTTCTAAAAATCGTTTATAATTTTATTTTTGGATTTTTTAGGTTATTTACGACAAGATTTCAATTGCAAGAAATTAATTGGGCGGTTCATAGCCAAGTAGTGGTAATGAATGTCACACCTTCCACTTATATTTTTTTAATTTTTTGGAGAGAATTCTCTAAGAAAAATATATCAACTGTAACGTAACAATAGAAATGTCTCCATTAAAATGCTTTAAAAAATATTTAAAATACAAATAAGCAATATAAAACAATGAATAAAAGATAAAAATAATTGTTTTCTTTTTATAAAATCAAGTTGTCTCAATTTTTGCAAAGACCATACATTTTAGTTGTACAATATTATGCTTTCATTTTAATATAATAAAACCTGGCGAGCAATTTGCTATATAGCATTATTTTACAACCAACCAAACATATGTTTATAAAAGAAGTATAAATGGGAATCGAACACGCAACCTACGGATTAGAAGAAAGATGTCTTACCAACTAGGTCATGGAAGTCGTCATTGGATAAATTAAAATAAATGCCGTTTTTCGTATATTGTACATACGTGCACAACCAGAAAAATAAAGAATGCATTTTAATATTGTATAACTGTATTTGAAAAAAAAAACGCCCCCGTGGCATAGTTAGTCGCGGGATTGATCCTCGCTACCATCTATTTTTTTTAAAACTGATTTACTTAAGGTCTCTTTTAGATCTTTGTGGTTGGTTGAACGATATAGATACACAACAGTGTCTTGTCCCTCATCTAATTGTACTTTATACAGCGAAAGTGTAATTTAATATAATTAAAAACGAAAAATATTTTCCTCCTTGTTCACAATATGTTATATTGTTGTGCACTGTTATAACAGCAAATTTGTTATGTAAGGTCATCAGTATAAAATTAAACATATGGTATTGAAATATTCACAAAACTCTCTAAACAAGTTGTATTGTATTATGTTTCTTTCTCACTTTCGTTGTATAAAATACAAATTGGCGAGCTTATTACCATGTGGCAATATCTACTAACATTCGAAAGATGACCTCTCTAGCCTAGTTGGTAAGACGCTTGTCTCCCAAACCGGAGGTTGCGGGTTCGATGCCCATTGGAATTTTTTAGAAAACATTAAAGTCTGATTCTCATTTAACATCTTTCTGATCTTGGTTGGAAGATGTCGCCACATGACAATACGCTTGGAAGGTTATAATGAATCAAACGTAAGTGTAATACAATACAAATATGTTAAAAAGGTCTTAAAAACCAGATAAGAGTCCTTTTTAAAAAATGTGGGTTTTAATGGGAATAAGAATAAACAAAAAATGTTGTGTTTTCATTTATACGTGTAAACGTAATTTTTCTTATTTTTCATCGAGAAAAGCCCTGTCAAATCTTTTACGTTTTAGAATTTCTTTTCGATTCTACAGTAAAATCATTCTTATTTTCAACTAAAGTCGAGTTAACAATTCCTTAATTCATTTTAAAAAAAGTAATTCTAATACTATATATCCTTGAGAGAATGAATGACTGATGACACAAGATAACCTCTTTCATCCTAATTACTTAACTTCTAAAAACCGGAAGCGGGTTGAAGAGAATTGAAAGGGGAGAAAGCGAGAACGATCATTATTAATGGCTGTCACTTGATTCCCCATAAGGCCGTTGATGATGATGATGCTACTCTGCTTGAATTGAGGCGAAAATGCAAGTAATGGACGATTTAACGCCTCCTGTCTTTGGAAACTCTTGATGAAATGACAATTAATATGAAAAGGAAGCTATCTTAAGTTACTAACATCAGGGCTGGGCCTGGTAGTAATTTGTTTTTAGATACAGTTCAAGAATGCAAAATAAAATGAAGTATTTAAAAGGCGTACCAGGAAGACCTAGAATAAATCATGTGAAAGTGGTATGGTTTACTTAGTGAAGGTGAAGAGACGAATTTTGTGGACTGGTTGATAAGAAACCTATCTTCCAATTCACGGGTTGCGGGCTCGATTCACACCAGGACCCGATTATTGAAAAAAAATTGTTTCGGTCTGGATTTTACTTCCAAGCTTATTTAACATATTTTTGGCTAGTAAGAAGAGATAACTACATGGAAATAAACCTGTAAGGTTGAACTGAATTCAATGAAAGTGTAATACAACAACAGTTGTACATTGTAATTTGTTTTATCAAACATTGTTTAGTCCACTAAGTGGAAAGTGGAATAAACAGTGTTTGATAAAACAAATTGCAATGTCTTTAAACCTACACAATGTAAAGCCTTAACTATAAATAATATTATAAACAGTTGTAAATGTACATGGGTGTGGGAAAAAAACACGTGATATCCTTGCGGTCGGGCTCGCCTTATATTAGTAGGGTATATCTCGGCCGGGGGATTTTGTGGGATGAGTTCGAACCTTTTGATATATTCTCTCTTAAATATATTTTCTGCAGTTTATTTTGTGCGATTTCGGAATGAATTTATATATGTACTAGTACACATTATGTTGATGTCGTAGTACACATTATGACGATGTATAACTCTTACTCTAGGCAACTAGAAACTGCTGAAATGCGCATGCTAAGATGGTCAGCTGGAGTTTCCCTAAGAGACAAAATAAAAAGATCACTCATTCGTGGAAGCCTAGGTGTTACAGACATCAACAGCAACATGGAGGACAGGCGATTGAGATGGTATGGGCACGTTGGACGCAGAACACCCGATCACATTGTGAACCAGGCAATCTCCATGGATCTTCCTCGAATAACAACCAGAGGAAGACCAAAGAAGTCATGGGTGGTGCAAAAATATAACCTGATGCAGAGACACGGCCTGGGGGACGTAGTCCGGGACACAAGAGCATATAACCTGAGGACGAGGAGAGCTGACCCCAACAGTCTTCGCAGACAGTGAGTTGGGATGGAGCCAGGAAGAAGACATTATGTTGCTGTCAAAGAACTTATATTTATTTGTTTGCATTAATCTGAGGTGGTATTTGTGGATTTAACTTTTTTCCGTCATTTATTTATTTTCTGTTTTTTTTTCTTAATCTACGTGAGCGAGGGTGTGGGCTGGAAAACATTTGGTGTCTTCGCGGCTGGGTTCGCCCTATATGGTTGGGGCTGGAGGGATGTTATGGGATAAGCCCAGACCTTTTCTCTTAAATGTATTTTCTGCCATTTATCTTGAGATATACGAGTATATGTGTTTTTGGAATGTTTTCAAATATGTGCATACACATATAGTTGTTGATATTTTGACTAAGAGTAATGTAGTAATAAATTTATTAATTTATTATGATTAATTTAGTTTTTAATTACAAGTAATTAGTTATTTTTGTAAGTTATTAATTTAATTATTAATTACTATTAATAATTTAGTGATTAGTGATTAAATTCAGACTAAGTAGTTAAGAAGTTTGAGAAATGTAAGGGCATGTTTTGACGATATTTTATAAGAAAAGACTTAAGTGGTTCGGAATATGTGGAAATTCACAATTTCTTCCTACCCTAAAAAATACATGACATAATGTTTTGTTACATCAGCAGATTTAGATGTGGGGAAGTACCTAATCTTCTTATCGCCGTCACCACCTTCCTATCGTTTGTCATATTCAGTCAGATAATCATTAAATATTATTGAAAACAGATAACATATATAAAAATATATTAAGTGTCCGTCACTACTTCTTGATTAGGACTAGCCCTGTATTTCATCCATTCCACAAGCTCTTAAGGGTAGTAACAATGGGAGAAGAGGAGTGAAGAGCTTGTGCCGATCCTTTTTTGGACAAACACCGAAATTAGTTGAGACATTGTGTTAAATTATGGGGTAATTCAACACTTTTGGGGTCTCTCCTACCCCGGCCTGCTTCTTCCGTCTTCAATAGATGAGGAAAATGGAGGGTAAACATCTAAATCACTTGATCGCCTTATGAGTTAATTTGATTAATTTGCGTTAATTTAAACATTTACTATATATGAATTAAACGTGAACCGAAAATTACAAAAAATATTATTATTAAAACCAACAAAATTACTGGATTTATATAAGAAACAATATCAACCAGCTTTTTATAAGAAAGTAAAAAGAAACTATGATGGACCCGTTTAATTTCTGTATATTTTTAGGTTGACAGACTGAAACTCGCAAAGAAATGTAGGTCGTATCGTTAAAAATTACTGACTTGAAATGAACAGTTTATAAAGTCACTTTTTAAAACATGCTAATAACGGAACGAGTCTAAAATAAGTCAATAACTAGTTTACAAAGTCCCACTGTATGGTCACTAAAATGACGTAAAAATAGAAATGCTGAATTGAAAAAGCTCATCAACAAATAAAATCGCAAAGAAATGTAGGTCGTACCGTTAAAAATTACTGACTTGAAATTAACAGTTAATAAAGTGACTTTTTAAAACATGCTAATAACGGAACGAGTCTAAAATAAGTTGATAACTAGTTTACAAAGTCTCACTGTATGGTCACTTAAATGACGTAAAAACAGAAATGCTGAATTGAAAAAGCTCATCAACAAATAAAATCGCAAAGAAATGTAGGTCGTAACGTTAAAAATTACTGACTTGAAATTAACAGTTTATAAAGTCACTTTTTAAAACACGCTAATAACGGAGCGAGTCTAACATAACTTGATAACTAGTTTACAAAGTCTCACTGTATGGTCACTAAAATGACGTAAAAACAGAAATGCTGAATTGAAAAAGCTCATCAACAAATAAAATCGCAAAGAAATGTAGGTCGTACCGTTAAAAATTACTGGCTTGAAATTAACAGTTAATAAAGTGACTTTTTAAAACATGCTAATAACTGAACGAGTCTAACATAAGTTGATAACTAGTTTACAAAGTCTCACTGTATGGTCACTAAAATGACGTAAAAATAGAAATGCTGAATTGAAAAAGCTCATCAACAAATAAAATCTCCTCGAGAATAGCTCAAGTCCATGATCGGAAAGATGCAGGAGATTGCTGAGGATGCCATATAATATATACAATTGGTGAATTACCCATATTTTCTCATATTCAACCAGCTAAGCTCTTTTTTAATGGAGCGATACTTTAAGCTCTTAAAATAAACAAATGTTATACCTAAATTTGCATTGCTCTTGTAAATTCAAACATACAAAAAGTATGTTTTTTTTAAATAGGCATTCACCCAAACTAGGATGATTTGTGCTACCAAATTAAACACATTATGAAATTATACGAGTTAATATAATAAAACAAATACATGTTGTTGCTTTTTACACTAATTTTAATCTCCGGAAACTCTTATTTAATGGGAAAGGCCAAAATGGAATACTTAGCAACAGTGGTGTATAAACTTTTATGTGCTGACTGTGATCATTTCTATATAGGAAAGACAGGAAGATCTTTTGAAAAGAGATTTCGTGAACACAAATCCGCCTTAACAAATCCTTTAATTTATTCTGAAATGGCTAATCATTGTCACCGCGAGAATCATACTTTTTCTATCGATGATGCCAAATTCTTACATATCAGGGGTAACGGAAATAAATTGGACAGATTAGAGGCCCTAGAAATTTCTAAGTCAGTACACCGATCGGAATATCTGTTGAACAGTTATTTCCCAAAAATCTCTCCGCTCTTGGCCGAAATTGTCCCGTGCTTCCCTCACCCCTCAGCCTCCAACCGTTGAAGCGTGTATATCGGTACCAGTTCGAACAGCATTTAGTCTTGTTTGCGCTCCCCTGAAGATGAGGTGAAAGCCTTGAAACCGGTAGGGTTATACCGTGGAAAAAGTGGAATAAACAGTGTTTGATAAAAATAAATTACAAAACAAATACAATTCTAGATAATTCAAAGTATCAACTGATTAAGCTTAAACAATTTAGGAATCGGCCTATAAATGGAAAAGTTCCTCGAAGAAAGAAGAAACGCAACATTCATTAGACGTGGTAAATATATAGCTTTAAGCTCTCGTTCGTTGCTGGGTCTCGTAGTCGAGGATCCCCTCGCCATTCCAAAGTCAATTCAATTGGGAAGCAAAGCTGTGCCGTGTAATTAGTTTTTTTTTTCCATGAGTAATCTGTTGTACACCAGCGAACTCACTGGCCGCACCGCTATACTGGATCCTGTGGCACACCGAAGTGAGACGATCAGATCATATTGGCATGTTTTTTCCTCTTTTCGAAAGAATATATATATGACCAAAATCATAGGTATCCTTATACCCCCGAATACTAGGTGATAAAAATGCCTGTGTCATTCGAGAGGAGTAGTATAGCGCGGGATTCGAATCGACAAACTTCCGCATGGAAGTCCAGGGCGTTACCGTGGGGCCATGCATCTCCGTGGTTTTTAGTAAATCAAATCTCTCTATAGTTTCATATTAAGAAATATAATTATTTAGTTAAATTTCTCGGCCATTGTTTATTCAACTGGCCTAAATGGGTTTTTGACGTCATTTTGAGAAGGAAAAAAATAAATTGTTTTTTTGTGCTTGTTAGCATTTTACTACCGGAAAGGAAAAATGTCATACGAACTAAAAAATATATATGTATGGCGATGATGCAGTAAGCGCTCATGAGTATCAAATGTGGTTTAAAAAAATATTATTGTTATACAACTATCGAAGATGATGTCCACTCTTAAAGGTTGATGACGACCAAATCAAGGCTTTGATAACCCAATAAAATATATTTTTATATGAATATATGAATCGTTTAGTATCAAAAACAGCAATCTGTCGATTTTGCGTGAATTGAGTTAACACCGAGGAAATGTTCCTATTATAAAACCACACATTTTTAAATGTTTACATGGTAACGTAACAAAAACCCCAATATAAGGGTTATGGTTGTTTTTGTTACCATGTAAACAATTAAAAATGTGTGGTTTTATAATAGGAACATTTCCTCGGTTTCAACTCAATTCACGCACAATCGACAGATTGCTGTTATACTAAACGACTCACATGTTAAATGTTAATTTGAGATCAATAACGGAAAAAATCTTGTGTTTATTTAACTCTCTAAATATCAAATATTCAAAGTCTTCAATTTAAAAGCAAATGAGTTTGTTTCTTAGAGAACTCGCTAACTTGGCACAACTTGAGTATTCTGATATATACCTTTGTGTACTTTGGAAACTGTTGTATAAACATTAATTCCAAACAGAGATGTTCTCTTGCTTTACTACTAAAGTCTCGGTCATAAACCCATGAGGAAATATTTATTCTACACCTTTCAGTGGGGGAATTAATTCGCAACAAAAATATAACCCGACCACCAAAGTTTAGGCCGAATCAAATTAATGTGAGTAGGAAAAAGACAAAAGTGATAATATAAACGCTTGAATAAACAAGGAATTTCAAGAACATTAACCAATTTACGAGGTTTACTTAATACAGTGTAAATGATGACGTACATATTTGCATAAATTAAGGTTTCGTACACAAGCCATGCCTCGAATATCTCAATAGTGTATTTGTTTGCTTACTCATTCCAGGTTCTTCCGTTGTTATCAAGCAACTATTGAATCTTACAACTCATTAATACTAAGGCCGTATGAATTGAGAAACTAATATGGACATCATATTGTCCCTTTAAAAATAAATTATTATGCTTTCAAGCAAAAACGTATTGCAGAGTTATCGTACTTCTGAAATTGTAGCACGGGTCCTATGACAGTTCACAAATTTGCCCCAATACAACCTTGTAACGACGTTCAGTAATTTTAATTATTTTATCAACTCTAATATAAGCCTCGATTCTAATAAATATCAGGTTATTTAGGTAAATACATTACATAAAACTTACAATAGTGACAAATTAATAGATCTTGTTACAAATTAGCAAAAATGTGACAATTTGTTAAAATCAAATTATATTTGGTGACGTTTGTCAAAAATCACTACGTTAGTCTGCATTGGCTGGGGATGGGGTATACGATTACAATACGAGTTGCTTTAAAATATATTTTCTCCACTTGAATGTTTTGATTTGTGGGTACATTTGTATTTACCATATGTTATTGATAATATTTTGTTCCGCGCTGTGTGACAAGGCTCAGGAGTGTCTTTTGTAGAGTATTGTTACACACGTATTAAAGAGTTCAAAAATAGTGTATAAAAGCAAGTCATGTACTATATCTGAAATTTGTGCGCATTAAAGAAACTTAACAGAATGTTTTCACTAATGTGCTGTTGGGGTTTGCTGGATCGTTCTATATTTACGAAGTTCTGAATGTGGTTTAAAAATTGAATGCTTTAGAAAACTAAATTTGGTTTTGAAATATCATTTTGAATATTAAAAAAAATAATTTAATAAAGTAATCTATGATATACACCAAAAGCGATTACGATTGTTTTTTTTTACTTAAAAACTAAATTACTTATATCTAATTATTATGTTATTACTATAAGCTTACTTTATTTTAATTTCCTACGTGTAATTTTTATTTTTAATAATCTTAATATTTAATTTTTTTTAAAATAGTTATCATCTACGTACTAACTTATATCAATATAAAAATTCTGACAACAATTTTTATAATTTTCATTATTTAACACTTACATCGCTTAGGCTAAGGCCACACCAAAGTGCTTCGCTAGGTGATAGTGACTAATAGAATAGGTGACTTCATGCTTGGCCACACCAAAGTGCTTCGCACAAATTCATTAGACATTTGGGAGCGGTTGAGTCAACAAACGATGCCCCTCTCAAAACTAACCAATTTCATTACAATTTACCATCTTTATTTGCTTTCTGTGCATCTCCATTCCAAAGTGATTATATTACAGGTACATTTTTGTATAATTTGCTAGATGGGTTCCACAAAGGCTCCCTTTTATACAAAGCTGTTATTAAAACTTCCGCCATCTCGTAAAATAACAATAAAATTAACCAACACGTATGTTCGCTAGGAGACTCACTAGGTGACTAATCGTCATGTAGCGTGGCGTGAAGCGTGCAGTGTGGCCATTGCGATAGTATGTGGTGCGTTGGTTCGCTAGGATATGTCGCCTAGCTCGTAGCGTAGCTCTAAGCATCAAACGAGGCTCCTACCTGTGTGGCCGAGGTCTTAGGCTTCTCGCATTTCATTACATTTACTCAGACCTTGGTGCTTCCTACTAATAATGTAGGTGGATTGGTCAGGCAATTTGAAACTTTTGTTTTAAAATTTCGTTCAATTTTTCGTCTATTTCAAAGGATAGTTTAAAAGCCTCACTTACATTAATCTTTAAAATATAATTAATATTTGGTAACAGAGAAATTTGTGGATATATTTCATATACTTGATTAATGTTATATTCTTCACTGCTACAATTTCAGACGACATCCGTGCCTTAGTTAAATAGTAAGTCTCCGGTTTCCCAGCCCAGGAGTATATTAGTTTGATTCTCGTTGGTACTCATTTTTTTTAGTCTGGTTTTCAGTCTGGTTTTCACTAAATACCTCTTTGACATACACGTATTTCTTGTTGATTGGAAGAGATTGTCACGTGGCTGGAGATTGTCACATGGTTATTTGATTGCAAGATAAATGTTTAATATTATTTCGATGTCAGCATTGACTGCCGATAAATAAAATAAATAAATTTACTGAGAGTTCTTTAAATGTTTTCATATAATTTGGAAAATTACATGCAATTTTCGATTGTATGTAGCAGCCATGTCACAAAGAACTTATTACACTGTTTCAAATTATTAATCGCTACAGTGACTTTCACGGGGTAGTTGATAAGGTACTTTGGCCTAGGGATCACACTGTTCACATCTCAATTCATGTTCACATCTCAATTCGAATATATTAAGGATAAGTCATGTTTATCGGAAATGTGTGTGGTTTACCGACCCAAAGCAAAAAAAAAATTGTAAAAGGAGAAACATTTTTTTGGCTATTTATTACTTTTTATTTTTGCTTACGGCTTCATGCACTCCTAATTTTTCCAAATCCATTATTTTATATTACTTTTGTAACGTATGCCAAACTTTACTTTCTCCAAAAATTATGAGTTGTCTCTGTTATATAATTGGCAAAATCTGAAAACTTGTTATTACATAGATAACGCTTGTGTTATTGTATTCTCGTTCCTCTTTATCATTTCTTTCGTGCAGTTTGTCTCCATTTTATTTAGTGTTAAAAACAAAATAATTTACAATCAAATATTATAATGTGGAGTTTTAAAAAAATAAGATCGAAGATTTCTACCAATTCGTACTTCTATACTTGGTCAAATATATTTCATAATAAATCCAGTCTCCAGTATCGAGTATTGGACTCCGTAACAGCAGTAAATACAAATCGGTCCCCAAACAATCCTTGTTACAGTCGGAGTGCGGCGAGATGACTGCTGCGGTGCGGTGCGGTGGTACCTTCAAATGAAAGGATGAATTATAAATGGAGACGCAAGGATTGGCCACAAAAAGGCTAAGAGCTGTTGAAACCTTACCTTTTAGGGGTCGCTTTTACAGGTCAAAGCTGGGTCTTTTTATTTCCTAACCGTAGATTGAGAAATGATTAATAAAGACATCTAATAAAATTGTAATTGAATAGTCTATATTCGAAAAGATTGTTTAGTTATTCGTATTAATTGTAGATGTTATTATTCGCTATTATATTATTTTATTATTATTATATCATTATATCGTTATTATATCATTTTATTATATTATTCGTATTAATTGTAGATTTTATTATTCGCTATTATATTATTTTTTTATTATTTTACCGTTATTATATCATTTTATTATATTATTCGTATTAATTTTAGATTTTATTATTCTCTATTATATTATTTTATTATTATTATATCATTATATCGTTATTATATCATTTTATTATATTATTTGTATTAATTGTAGATTTTATTATTCGCTATTATATTATTTTATTATTATTATATCGTTATTATATCATTTTATTATATGATTCGTATTAATTGTAAATTTTATTATTCGCTATTATATTATTATTATATCATTATGTCGTTATTTTATCATTTTATTATATGATTCGTATTAATTGTAGATTTTATTATTCGCTATTATATTATTTTTTTATTATTATACCGTAATTATATCATTTTATTATATTATTCGTATTAATTTATATTTTATTATTCGCTATTATATTATTTTATTATTATTATATCATTATATCGTTATTAAATCATTTTATTAAATTATTTGCATTAATTGTAGATTTTATTATTCGCTATTATATTATTTTATTATTATTATATCATTATATCGTTATTATATCATTTTATTATATGATTCGTATTAATTGTAGATTTTATTATTCGCTATTATATTATTATTATATCATTATGTCGTTATTTTATCATTTTATTATATTATTCGTATTAATTGTAGATTTTATTATTCGCTATTATATTATTTTATTATTATTATATCGTTATTATATCATTTTATTATATTATTCGTATTAATTTTAGATTTTATTATTCGCTATTATATTATTTTATTATTATTATATCATTTTATCGTTACTATATCATTTTATTATATTATTCGTATTAATTGTAGATTTTATTATTCGCTATTATATTATTTTATTATTATTATATCATTTTATCGTTATTATATCATTTTATTATATTATTCGTATTCATTGTAGATTTTATTATTCACTATTATATTATTTTATTATCACTTTATCATTATATTGTTATTATATCATTTTATTGTATTATTCGTATTAATTGTAGATTCCAATTTAACATTTTACTATAGTAAATAGTTTAACTTCATAGAACCTTACTTGCTTGCCGCTAGAGATCTTCTTACTTACTCTACAAACAATATTTCGACTAAGGGGCCAGCAACTGAAAGGAGTTTTACAAGCGAATACTCTCTCAAGTTATGTATAGAATAATATTTCAATTTATTGTAATGAATTTAGAAAAATACCTGCTTTCATATTAATACGCTTTGAATAACGTATTTATGAAACAATTAAATCATATGCACATTTCCCTATTCAATTAAAAAAGATTTTCCACTGTTCACTCTAGTCTGTTTGGTTAAATTAAAAAAAAAAATTTTTTTTTAAACCTTTGTTGTAAATACACCTGATGAATTTATTGCTAATGAACAAGCTTTTGTTTCAAATTGTTATTGGTAAAATCATCAGTTGGATCATTATCAGGAAATCAGAACCAGGATTGAGATAACATGGAACTGTTTAGAAAAATGTTCTTCCTAATAGTCACTTCAACCTCAAATTAAGAATGCGTATTGTACGATGTTAAATTTTCTATTCTTCTTTATGGCGTGGAGACTTAGCAAAAATGAATAGAAGCATTTGATATGTGGTGCTATAAGATAATGTTCAAGATTTCCTAGGTTGACTAAATGCCCAACAAAAAGGTCCTCAGATGTACAAAAAAACACAAATAATTAATTACTTACATTAAGAGAAGATAAGAACACTTCGGGAATTTCATACGAAATCATCCTAATTATATTGTAGGAGAAGATACAAGGAAAACGAAGTGAAGGAACAAGAAGAAAATCCTGGCTGAAAAACCTAAGAAAGTGGTTCCACTGTAACACGGATATATTATTTACGCCGTTAGCACACTGCAGCGAAAGCGAAACGGAAGCGGACATATGCGAAACGCTAGCGGATAGTGAAACTCTGTCTATCATGTTTTTGAATGACTCATCACACACATCACGCAGAACGAATTCAGTTCGCCGGGCGTCCGCGATAAGTTCGTACGGGTCGACAGATTTTCGCAGTTTCACTCGTGTTTTCAAATCCAAAATCAATTTAAAATGGATAGTTTCACAGAAAAATTGATTTTAGTTGTGAGAGAATTAATATTTATATACGATATGAGTCACAGTGACTATAAGAATATTTTTAAGAAGACGATGGATAACAAAGTTTCATCTTCGGCATGTTCTTGAGTATCAGAACCATTGTCACTATACATGATGTGCTATTTTATATTATAAATCGGCTAGTTTTAAGCTTAACGTGACTGTATAGCGTATGTCTAACATTAAAATGGGCTGGATTCGGTTCGCATCCGGTCTACCGTTCACAAAGGCGTACTACGCGAAAGCGATACGAAATGGAACGGTCCGTTTCCGTTTCGCTTCCGCGTCTCTGTATGCAAGAGGCGCTAGAGCAGCTGCGAACCAAATTTAGATAGCCATGGGGATTGCTAACCTCCAACATAGAGAGAAATATAAAGAATATGAAGATATAACAGTGTCTTTAACGTTATATATGAAAACAATATTTAAAAAAAAACTAACAAATTAAAAAAAAATATTGAAGAAAATATGGATTACGATGGGAATCGTATGGATGTCAAGTAAGAGGAAAAAATGTTGAGACTGACAATGCTTGTTGAGTTAATTCTTAATTATAAGGATGTAGCACATCTGAGTGAGTCAGGAAGAGCGTTCTAAAGTTGAGCCTAGTGAACCGAAAAAGATGATATACGGAATGATGTGAGATTCGATGGTATACAAAGGATTCTGCCATGACCAGATCGGAGGGTATATTTCATCTTCACAAAAAAAATGGAATTTTTAATTCTAAGGACACTTTTATTGAATAAATAATAAATACAAATCGAAAATAAATACACATTTTTTAAACATATAAAACAAAATGAAGTAATAGCTTTAAAATGAAAAAAAAAGTCCATATTGCTGTTAAGTGTTTATCCTTAAATATTTTCTTTCCACATATTTATGTTCAAAATTTTCAGACAAAGTTGACGTGACATCTCACAGCACTATTTCTTTTTCTTTTTCATTACAACGTTTGCACCGAATTCTTGAAACATTCAAGTTTTTATTGTAGATTCATGTTGTGTAAGACTAATTTTATTGTATATTCATGTTGTGTAAGACTAATTTTATTGTAGATTCATGTTGTGTAAGACTAATTTTATTGTATATTCATGTTGTGTAAGACTAATTTTATTGTAGATTTATGTTGTATAAGACTAATTTTATTGTAGATTCATGTTGTGTAAGACTAATTTTATTGTAGATTCATGTTGTGTAAGACTAATTTTATTGTAGATTCATGTTGTGTAAGACTAATTTTACTAAATATTTTTAATAATTTAAAGTATATAAATCAACTAAAATTATGTGGTTACGTTTATCACGCTCTATTAAAAACACCTTTGTGTCACAAATCAAAGAAATAAAAAATCCATAATTATATAGGGTGAATAAAAAATCTTTCATATAACTTAAGTGTATTTATGCTTCCAATATGAGTGACAGTATATGTTAGATACAGTTGAAATTAAGGAGACCATCTAAACATATTTTTTCAATATTTACACCCCTGAATCATCCTTTGCACAAAAGCTATAAAATATTGATATTGTTCACAAAAAAATTAACGAATTTTAACCTGTAGATTAAATTTATGTTTACACTTCAATGGCTGGTGGGTAAAGAGGGGTTGGTTATAGAAAAAGGAGTGTCTTTAATTATGAAATTAAAGTTAATTATGCATGGAATAATTATGAAATTAAAGTTAATTATGAGACATAAAGCTATCGTGAAACAAAATTACATAAAAATGTATTAGTTATTTCAACTAGTGAATACGTTATTTGATAAACATTTTTGTATTTCATGCAAGGTTTCCATCTTCATTATCTGTTCTTCGTACCATTTTACTAACATTATTTGCGGTTTTCGGTTGTATTTTTCGAGCTGTTTGCTTATTTGTTAACTATTTAATATGCATTCATGGCACACTGTTGACATATTTAACGACAGTGCATTCATGACAAAACTATTGATATATTTAATGACAGTGCATTCATGGCAAACTGT
Organism: Odontocerum albicorne; assembly: GCA_949825065.1. NCBI lineage: Eukaryota > Metazoa > Arthropoda > Insecta > Trichoptera > Odontoceridae > Odontocerum > Odontocerum albicorne. The sequence continues at coordinate 6,948,828 of OX463846.1, read as the reverse complement.
TGGCATAAATGCATTTATTTTATTTTATTTTATTTTAATTACAATTTGTTTCCTATTCTTCTAATCTCAGACCTAGACCTAGGATTTTTAGTACAATATCTTAAGTATAGTTGAAAAAAAAGTCATTAAAACGGTCACAGTTCTGGAATTTTTTTGTTAACATTATTTTCAAATATTTTTGTCAATGTTTTATTTGTTTTGTCTAATTTATAACACAATTTTTTCTTTGCATTTTTTAATATATAATGTTGAGCCTTAAGATAGCGAATAACTCAGCTATCTAAATCACTCAGTTGTCCAAAAATAATAAATCATCGTCATTAAAAAATCCAGTACATATGGAGTCAAAGTACCAGGTTCAGGTAGATTAATACAATTTCTGATTATAAAACGAGGAAAACAATCGTAGATGAATTCAAAACGAGGAACTCTGAATACGTAACCCTTTGTATAAAAAATTGTAAGATCTCAGTTGTTATGGTTGAGGTATTCAAATATAATATTGTAAAAATGTCAGTCTTGTGAAAAGAAGAGAAGTAAGTCTGCTCGAAAGGATTTAAAGGAGGCTGGTGAAGCGATTTTCTGAGTAGATGCAGGGGCTGGATTGGGTGAACTCGAAATAGTTGGACAGAGATCAAGATAAATAAAGTTTAGCTTCTGCGACATTGCGATTACGACCAGAAAGCCGTAGAGGAAGATAATTCTGATGGTGAAGGTAGCAAAAACGACCTATTGTTGGTAAGTTTTAAGCAAAAAATAAAAAAAAAGGATTTCAACTCTAGCATTTGAGTTTCCTGCATTAGCCAATTACGCTCGCTGGTGATGCTGAGTCAAAGCTCACAATTTCATTATTAAAGACTCGTTAGGCAGCTTTTGTTTTACTGCATCATTGTTCCATTGTAAAAAGTGCTTTTTCGTGTTGAAACGTGTTTTAGATGGAGTCACATTAATGAAAAGGTGTTATTTCTTTATTAAACCCTTATTGAGATTAAATTAAATGGTTGTATAATAATAAAGAGACAATCTATTTAACTCAGTTTAGAGACCAAACTCTCCTTAAGGGAGCTCTAACTTGGAATTCGAATCCATTTTTAAAAACAGATTAAACATTTTACCCAATAAATTTAATGTAAGGATATGAAAGTGGAGGCTGCGATCATTAGATAAGACACTCCCCCGAATCTGAATATGTTTAGAAAACATATTTGGTAAGGAATTACAGAAAATTTACCAAAGGAAAAACTACAAATAAACCTTTATAAACTTTCCAATACGAGTTATGTGAAAAAAATTCAACATTTATTTCTGATTTTTAATTATTTTAAAAACGTTAACTATTTGTTTGTCTTTAATTAAAAAAAACATATTGATGTTTCATTATAAACGTAAAGATTGTAAGGCTGGATAAAAAGGCTCTAAATATGCGTTTGAAAGTATAATTATCTTACAAGTTTGAGACTTTTACAATTATAAAAATGGAGGAAAGCGGTCTTGGATAGAGACTGTTAGGGAAAATATGCCACCCTTGCTACGGAAACAGTTTAGCAAGGTAAGGGATGGTCTGGAGGATCGCATGTGAGCTAGTGTAACTGACCTTGCGATAATATTTAAGGAGAGTGTTTCAGTTAACACCCCTGAAACTATTTCATAAAAGTTAACGTCACCATCGGCAAGACGGACTTAGTTAAAGTCACTACTTCGCTTATGGACTACTCGTACATGGAATTCAACGCGACAAATTCCTAGAATATATAATTAACGAACTATCTTGTTTACCGTTATGATTGTAATTCAAATTGAAGACATAAGTCTAGAGGAGGTGATGTGTTAATATGAGTGAAGATATCACTATTCTCGGGGGAAATCAAAGCTGTAAATATAAATATTGAACATTAATTTGTGATCCATCTCCAAGGACAGAAATAAAATTATGGTAATTTTTTTCAATATACTTATGTTTATGAATGAATGCTGCAAACGTTGTTTATGAATGAATGCTGCAAATGACTGTCGATTGCAATCATATGTTGTTTTGTCAGACTGACGATTGTAATCACATGTTATTTTGTCAGACTGTCGATTGTAATTATATGTTGTTTTGTCAGACTGTCGATTGTAATCACGTGTTGTTTTGTCAGACTGTCGATTGTAATCACATGTTGTTTTGTCAGACTGTCGATTGTAATCACATGTTGTTTTGTCAGACTGTCGATTGCAATCATATGTCGTTTTGTCAGACTGTCGATTGCAATAACACGTGTATGGAGTAGTCATCGTTCGATTATAATTTAAACATTAAAAATAAATAAATGTTTTAACATACCTCCAAATAAGACATTGTTTTTTGTATTTATTATTTATTTATTTATTATTACACATGACAAGAAATATACATAATTTGCGAAAAAACAACTGGTAATTTTAACATACATTATTTTAATGCATCTGGGTTTGTCGCCTTTCATTTGTCGTATCCGCAGTAAACTTGGCTTTTGCCTGTATCTCACTGAGGATATTTAGCATGAAAAAATAAATCGATACTTCTTTCCGATTTTTCATTACACAAAAACAAAACCCCGTTGCACATTCTCATCAACCTGACAAACAGTGACACTCAATTACAGCTGGAAACATCATGCGGAATCAAACTCTTCACACATCATCACTCCAGAAAGGCCAAACTTGTTCATCGCATAATATACCGCACACAATCGTGAGAATAAAAACAAAAGCAAAACCAAAAATGAACCCAAAATGAAACAAAAATAAAACCAAAAATGTTTATCCCATAATATACCGCACACAATCATAAGAATAAAAATTAACACAAAAATATACTCATAGTTTAAATTGAAGAGGTTGAGCAAATTGTGAAGAAATACTATGATTACATTTGATTTTAGTTGGTAATTATAATTTTCCGGAGATGACTTATTTGTAAAACACTAATTTGATCGACAATTTTAATATTCAAAAAAGCAGCTGAACGTGTTTTAAAATTTAAATGCAACTCAACATGGTGGTGTTTTGAAAGAAATCGGTAAAATGCTGGAGCTAGATTTTTCTATAATTAAAGGTACGTAGGTCAATTCTTCAAATATTGTTTTTTTTATGTTTATGTTTAACTCCCTTGCATGGTGATCTTTTGAGAGAAGAAGTAAAAACTTATGATAAATACACTACATTTGATAAGTCTAGCAACCATGTTAAGGGCTATTCTACTCTAGAAATTTGAAAAAAATCTTTTTTTTTTGTATTTTTATATATTCTTAAAGTTTAGACTTTTAAAAATGTGTTCTCAAAAGGAAATTTAAAAGTTCTTAATATTTACGAAGTTTAAGCTATAAATGAGGCAGCAATCACGCCGCGCCAGAAAGACTCGGACAATAATCTCAAAACTTTAAACGCGTTTTTCTCGAAACTACTTTTTTCGACCTGGTTGACATAAAATCTCAAGTTCTATTTAATTGATTGCCTTTAAATTTCGTATAAAACTTTGATAAATATTTTTATATCGTTCGTAGCTTGAAAAATTCAAAACTATTTTTTTTTTACAATTTCTTTTTAAAATAAAAAATATGAAAAATAGGGTAAAAAATTGATTTTTTTTCGGACAGGCGCCATTTTAACATTTTTTTTGGCACCAACTATAACGACACTATTTTTTTTTAAGAAACTGTGTATGATTTTGGTTTCAAATTTACGAAAGGGTTTCAATCATGTCGACTAGCTCATCCCTTTTTTTGCGATAAGATATAACAGCTGATAACATCTTGAAATTTCTTTTTTCTTTTTTTTAAATTTTTTTTGTGCATTCTCAAATTATCAATACATAAACTGTAAAAAATGTATGGTAAAATTTTTTTAATTATTTATTTAGTCTGAAAAAACCCCCGAAATACACGCCTCTAGAATAGAATACCCCCCGTAAGTCCAAAAGACATATGACAAGTCTAGCTATGACAAGATTAACAAGGATATGGACTAATCGCTTTCTACTCATAAAAATTAAAATCCATTGAGTAAAGTCTCTAGTATTCTTCATAGATAGTATGTAATGGAAACGTGGACAAAGAAGGAAGGAAACTTGATAGAGCTTTTGAAATGTGGAGGGGATTTCGAGGAAGTGGATGCTTCGTATTCATGGACCCCAAGGCGCACCAACTTCTCAATCCTCCAATAATGAAGAACACCGAAACACTTTCGACAACATGTAGGAAAATAAACTTAACATACTTAAGGCGTGTTAGTAGAAACAATAATGAAAGTCGGGAGAAATTGGTGACCATGAGGACAGTTGAGGGAAGACGAGCCAGAGGTAAGTGTTTTATGAGATGGACGGATCAAATAAAAGAGTTAACAGGATTTTCTTTACTATATTCAACAAAGTCCATGCTGTTTTTAACATGATCCAAGACCGTGAAGGATGGAGACAGGTGGTGCGCTGAGTCAGATACATATCAGAGGACCACGACGATTAGCATTGAGCACACAATGAAGAAGAAAAAGAATCACAATGTATGATTATTTTTAGATTGAAAAGTTTTATCCCTGTTCTATAGATTGGTAATTGTTGCATATATTAAATTATTTGAAAGAAGTACAAACACTTTTTAACGAGGCGTTATATTTTGTAATAAATAAATACTTGAAAAAGAGCAGACAGATAATTCAAGGATTTAAAGAAAAAAACAATGAATTCTGTGTTTTAAATGAATTTAAACATATTCGTAAAATTCTCGGATTCCTACATAAAAAAACACAAAAAATTCGCGGATTTTTAGAACAAAAAAAACAAACAAACAATAAATTTGGTTATTAAATTAATTGAGTCACAAAATAATTAAATTAATAGGAATCCGAAACCAAAATAGGTTTTTTCTAGAAACCGTCAAAGGTTTGAAAACGGCGCACATATGTGGATACGAAAAACATAACAAAAGAGAAAGAGAGATTCGGTTTAAATATTCCAAAAAGAATTTAGGTTGACGGTAGATGAATGGAGGAGATAAAGCGGGGGAGAAGCGTACCTATACACGTATGGGGGAGTCGTGTGGGTTACTGTGTAGGTTTCGATTGGGGTAGGGCAATAGGGTTTGAAATGGGGATGGGGACCTGAACTGTTTTAGAGGAAGGCGTATCCCTTGGAAAATTTTGGCTGGGCTCTAGCAGATTTTCGAATTGTATTATTTTTGTACATGTCAAGTAGTTTCAGGAGTGTTCAATAGTTTATGTTTTAAAAATATGTCATACAGAGAGGAGAAGAACTAGGGTTTGAACGTTTATCGCCGTGAATTTATAAATTTCAACTATACTGGATGAGAACATTATGGGTTGTCGAAAGAGTGGATGCCAAATAAGTGTTTATAGGCTTGTCAAAACGAAGATGACCTGTTAAATGACCACGGTAATCATGGTCCATCGAGGTCTTCTTCTGTGCTATGACTTCAATGCTAAGGAACGAGACCCTCACTGAAACTCCTTTAAACGCCCCACACATTATTTTCCAATCTTCTCATTTTTTTTGCTGCCATAGATAGATCCGTAACACTTATCACCTGGTTGCTTCAGAACATAGATGGTCTACTTTTGCTCCTGCGATCCTTCATGTTCCCAGTGACCGGTGACCATGAGACTAAAATCCAACTAATCTCTGCGAAGAATGTGACTGCAAAATATAATCTTGATATCCATCGAGATATATATCCAAAAGAGATTGACAGTAGATTAAGGGGTGATTTGAAAGAGACTTCAAAACCGGAATGGAGATAAGAAAAGATTTTACTCTTATAAAAATGACCAAAAACTCATGAAGATAAAAATAATTATGCTATATAAAAACGATTTATATACGCTACGGAATAATGAAGCGTTTGTAGTGAGCCATTTTCTGAATAAATGGTAAAAAAATCTGTGCCTGGTGTTTAACAGACACCGTGTCATTTGACTTCAGCGACTCACTTATTCTAGATTTATGTAGGATATTTAGTTACATCACAATATTTACATATTTGAGATGACAACAATATAAATGACATGATTATCGATTGTTCTAAAAACTACAAATCTAAATTGTGATGGATGATAAACGATGCGGTAGACGAAGCCCAAAGAGAGTATGGTTGGATCATGCGAATGATATTTTGAAAGAACGAAACGTGAAAAGGCAGAGGAATCGTAGCAGTTGTATAAGTGTATGGATGTAGATGAGGCGAAGGATATTTGTGTTGAGATAGAATAGTTTGGCACGCTATCCACTCTGCCTACTCTGACAGGAAATGGCGTGGTTATATGTGTGCATGTAAAATGTGGTGTATGCGTGCGATAGACGCGCGCCGGCGGATGGAGGCGCGTGCGTGAATCGATTGCACTCAGGTACCAAAGCTGAGACACATTTCAATACAATATTATAAAACATTAAAAAAAAATAATTTACATACATATTTATTTAGGCTCTTTAATGTAACATATATTATTATAAAAAGCCAAATTATGCATTAAGAATGTGGGCTGTTTGAAAAACTTTCAAAAAATTTATCATAAAATAATTTACAACCTCCGTGACCTAGTTTGTAAAACGTTGGTCATCCACTTGGTAATTTTGGGTTTGATTCCAGATGGTATCCAAAAAAGAAGGAATATAAAGGTTCTGTCTGTCCATCTGATATCAACAATTGCATGCGCTAGACGTGTGTGAATGTTATTTCATGTCTAGCATGTATGATGGCGAACTGTGGAGTACGTGCCTAATTAAGTGTTTCTTAACCAGAAGGATCGATTATAGGAGTTGAAGACTGCATCAAGGTCATGCAAATCATCAATAATTCTTTGAATATGTTGAAATGTTTCTTTAGGTATGAATGATTGAGTAGCATCTATAATAAAAGGTGTGGGCTGAAAAACATCTGGTGTCCCCGTGGCTGGGCTCGCCATATATTGGTGGGGTGTATCTTGGCCGGAGGGATGTTATTAGATGAACCCAGACCTTTTGATAGCTTCTGTTTTTTAATGTATTCTCTTTTTAATGTGTTCTTGAAATGTGTCTAAATGTATTATGTACATACTATGTTGCTAGCAATAAACCTGTATTCTTTTATTTATTTACAATGAGTTAAAACAAAATTTAAATTGTGCAATATATCTTATTCATTAAAGACAAAAGGACTTAACGAGTATTAGTAATTTCTTGGATATAGTATAATGAAAACCAGTTAATATGTACGGTTTGAGGCCTGCATATCCCGGCTTATCCACAAAGACCACTCAACCATGCTCCATTTATGCACTGAATATGTGCCTCGATTTATAACCTTGTCTACAACTGAAACTATTAAGCTAGCACAGATATTTCCCTAGCCTGTCAGATTGGTTTGTTGGTATCCGATGAGACAGTACACGTACACTACGCATAGGTTATTCCAACAAAACGCTTTGCTGGGGCTAAATCGAAATATTCATCGCCTAAAAAGGTTAAAAACCAAAGAGCGGAAATATATCAAGCCGCTACATGCTTTAACAAACGTGACAAATATTTAAATGTTGTCAAATTTTATTAACATACGTAAAACATAAGAACTTTTATAATGTTAACCAGTTAAATAATAAAGTAATTAAAGTACATTGCTATTGAAATCAATATTTTGCCCTAAACTTTTGTTTTTAATTTAATATTATGTTCAAATCCCTAGTGATCACAGTGACACTTGAGATTTGTTCAAACAAATAAACAAAACCGCATTCGCGTATTGTTACGTTAGTTATAGTGGTTTAAAACATTTGTGCTCTGTGTTTTCGGGTTTCAAATATTACATTTTTTTATACAAAAGTGTAGTTTTTAAACGGTTGTTTATTTTTTCTACTTGATGGTAATAATATTAAAATTATAATTCATAAAAGTTCTGTCAAGAGAGCACATTCTCCTCAAGGGCGAAACAGTATGTTTTATTTTGATAAAAGTACTTTAAAAATATGTTATTGATCACAATTTTATATCAATGGTTCATTAGAAAACAAATTAGTATATATTTTAATACACTCGTAGATTAATAAAGTTTCTTAGAATACAAGTTATTAAAAAAATCCACTTAGACGAGAAGTAATACAAAACTGTTACTCAAACGAGATTTCAATTAATTAATAAGAAAATTCTATAAATAAAAATCAAACGAAACATTTAAGAGTAACTAGGATGTACCACTTGTCATCAGGTAAGTCAAAATATACTAAAATACGTATTCTTTTTAAATACAGTTATTGAAATCCAAAACATATCCAACTCAAATAATTATTTATTCAGAGTAACTTCTATTGATAGATTAATTAAATGAATAATTAATTTTTACTCTACATAAAAAGACTCATTTGATCAAGTTGAACGAATGGTGTAACGGAAATATATTTATCACATAAAATAGTATAGTATAAAGAAAACGTTATAATGTTGCTGGATATATAAAAACATTTTATTTTAATGGTAAAACAGATAAAAGAAGTGACGAATTATAAAATCCATGACCTGGTTTTAAAGTTTTCACCTTCCGTCTAGAAATTTAGGGTTTGATCCTTGGTAGCGATTATTAAGCATGAATTTTGTTTCAGGGTTTTTCACATACCATATTAAATCACGTGTAAGAAAGTTTGGATAATCTTCCTTATTATATTTTGTACTTTTCTTATTGTGACAACACTTCCAAATTTTATTTTCTAACGTTTTTGTTACAAAATGAGATAACGTTTTTGTTACAAAATGGTAAGAAATTATAAATTTTAAAATAAAATAAATCGCGATTTCCCCGTATTAACATTAATGCTGGACTTTTTAAATAATTTGAATAAAGGGTTCTTTTAAATTTAGAAGTCAGCGCTCATCAATAAAAATATGCACATGTGCATCAGTTTAATTTAAAATTGAAACTTTTGATGTGTTTGATCCACATACAGACAGGGGCTCTTCAAAATGAATTTTCTTCTTAATTGCGTCCTCAATGCTGAGTTTCTTGGTCCTGTACTATATTTGAAACTTGATGGGTCATTTGTCTCCATCCTACCCGGTCCTAGTCTATGTTGATTGCAACATTTAACGAGGATCCTGTTAAATCCTTTATTTGGTGCATTCATCTTCTAAACCTTCCTCTAGCTCGTTTTATTACAACTGTGCCCGGGATCATCAACTTCTAGAGACTTTCATTGTATTTTCAAGCAAGACACCCGAAGTACGTTATCTATTACCACCTTGTTGTGTAATATATTTCGGCAATTGCTAATTCTTGAATGATAGAAAGATCGATGCATTGAGATACTAAGGTGATTAACTTATCTACAACCAGGGGTTTATGGACTTAGAATTTGATATTGTAGCGATCGTGCGTGCGGTCACTGAACCCACTGAGGCGACCTTTGGCCACTTGGTCATTGAACTCGCTCTGCAAGGAATGTGAGATGACGCTGGGCAAAGGTCGTCGCGCGGTCATTGAACTCACTACTAGCGAACAGCGTGAGTGAGACGCCAACATATCTTCCGCGCTGTCCTACAAAACAACGAATACCCTACGTGATGACAATAAATATATTGTGAGGCGGAGACGAGACAGCGACATATCTCTTGCGCCGTCTCGCGCACATTCCAAATATTATAAATACCGACGTTTATCAATAAATCTCTCTTTGCATATTCCAATTTCAAACGAGTTTTATTAAATCAACAATCATCCTCATCATCTCTCATTTAAGGAACAACCGTTCCTAAAATATGTTAAAGAGAACTGAAAAAAATATTACATCACTCAGAATATCCTTTCATCATTATTTTCTTTCAGCTTCATTCCTTATCCTTAAACGAATTTTTTCCTCTAGTTCTATCATTATTGATAGATATTATGGTATATTTGTTTTATTACTTAAATTTAAACGCACATATATATTTTTTGTAAAATCCGCCATGTATTAAAACAGTTTAATGTATGCAAGATGAGCTGGGTGTTTGGTTGAAATAGCAATACGGCAGCCAGACAGATGTACTATGTTTAAGTATGAAAATAAATTAAGGAACCTTTGTAGATCTCCGGATATGAGATTGAAACGCATTAGGCTTTAAGTATGTATATACATTTTTAAATAAGAGGCATAATTGCCCGTTCAAACAGTCTCGTATAAAATACGTTGTTTATTTCTTAAATAATTTTTGACTTTCATGTTATACTTTCAGACCTAATTCAACTCGAGTTTAAATGGCGCTTATGAGCTTGGTTTTATAAATTCATTTACACAAAGTTGTTAAAGAGAAAAACATGTATTGGAACAGCGCTTTATAAGTCATTTGTTTCATAATCGAAATGGAATAGCGCTTTATAAGTCATTTGTTTGATAACCGTAATGGAACAGCGCTTTATAAGTCATTTGTTTGATAATGTAGGGTACCCACGTCCCTAAAATATTGTCAACATGCCGGGTCAACGACCGATGAATCAACCTCTGGATATGTACAATTGTCACATACCAGAAACGTCAACACTGTTTACACGCAAATAATATTTACATCGCATTCCAAGGTAGAAAGAGAACATATCACGCCGTCTCGCCGTTTCGACAATAAATATCCTACCCACTGTAGTATCCGCAGCGCTTGCGACCACCTCAGCACGCGCAGGAGTGAGATCGAGATATACCGCGGACGCAGTCACGCGTCCCGTTCTGAAATTCTAAATATACCTACTTATCGATGAATAAAGGCACTTGTTATTATTCACTTGACCATTCATTTCTGTTTATTATTTACCGACTATTCACTCTCACTTTTATCGCATTCCTGAATCGACGTATTTTATTTTAAATACAAACACATCAAAATCATCACGACGTATCAAATTAAGCATCCCGCTAAATTGATGACCCCGAACGAAAAGGAACACAGAATTCGACTAAAGCGAATACAGAGATGTCAACAACATCATTATCAGCACGTCCTACTAGGACACACGCTAAAATAATAATAATAAATGGATAACTTATATATAATATTCTTCTCAAGCTAACTAAATAATTTTACATTGTTCTATACCAGTCAACAAATCTGACACCAGTCTTAAAACGGTGGATTACTTGAAACAAGTTTGCTTAGTGATGTATACATGACTAAATTTGAGAAGAAATGTTTTTTTCAATAAGTTTCGATAAAAGCGGTAAATTAGAAACCGGTGTGTGATTATCTAAATTATTTGGAACTTAATTTGTTTTTTTTAGCAATGGAGTTATAATATACGTTTTTAGCGCGACGGGCATCATAGAGGCTGAAAGTGACCCATTGCCAATATTCTGACTCACAGGCGTACGAAGATCTAAACATTTCTTCAACAACCAACTTGGTATAAAATCTAAAACACATTGTTTATTTGGATACGATTTAACTAATTTAATCAAATCTTTCAAAGAAATGGACTGAAAACAAGAAAACTCACAATTACGATGCTTTTCGTCCGAGCAGCATAAGACCAGTGGAAAAAATATTAGAAAGTTTTTATCCATTTTCTTATTAAAAAAGGCAGTATATTATATGATAATCGTGTCTTTACCATTATTATATATTTTTTCAGTAAAATAATTAAAAATGTGTACTCTACCCATAGATTGACAACCCCTTTTCTATAAAGGATCTCGTTACCAGATTACTCTACGATTCCAGAACTTTCGGGTTCATCTCTGGGGAGTTCGTTTGGCGTACAACAATCGGAAAATCATGCAAAAAGCAACTTGCCAATATCCAGCTGTCGTGCGAATTTCGTTCACATTGTCAACATCCTAAGATAAAAACTTCCACTTAAATCCTTTTCTGCGAGGATCACATTGGCTATGAGTCCTTCAATTTGTCTTAGACGAGTTATTCTTATGTCAAAGGTCCGGAGTATTGACACTCGGACCGGAAATCGTACGATGTCTTCCCATCTGATAGCGTCTACAAATTTATAGAAATAAAGGGTCGCCATCTACTTGAAAAGATTAAGATAAAAGCCGGATAAAACTTTTCGACTGTCCCTCGCAATTCGAGCCCGGACGGATGACAATAAATTGGTATGATGATGATCTCTGATAGCTGAAATAGGCGGATTGTAAAGTTAATAGACTTACTTAGGATTTTAAAGTTTTAAAATTTATTTATTTCGTTTTGATTGTGTAAGACGGAAATAAATCAAATATTCTTATTCGTTCAATGAAAATATTTCAGAACGTACCAAATCAATAAGGATAAATTTTCTGAAACGTATTCACCTGAGGAAAAACTTTCAAAATTAAGAATATGCATCATTATCGTCTTGTCATGTAGCTCATGACAGAGCATCGTGACTCCCATGAAATCCCTTGACGAATTCTCTCCATTCATCCCTGGACTCCACGGTTTGAAGCGCATTTGTTAAGGATAGTCCTGTAACGTCTTTCACTTGGTCAGTCCAACGCATTGGGAACTGTCATATTGTGAGTCATTTTTCCACGCTTTCAGTAACCACAAACCTCATCAAACTGTCTCCTTGACCATGAGTAATGTGTCCAAAGAATCGGAAGACTCCTCGTAGGTAAGACAAGTTCTTTGTGCTCCCCTGACTAAAGTCTTGTTTGTGCTCCCCTGAGATGAGGTGAAAGCCTTGAAACCGGTAGAGTTATACCGTTATAAAAAAAAGTAGAATAAACAGTGTTTGATAAAACAAATAACAAAATATAAGGACAGTTAAAATTATCTCGAGAAAACCAGTTCTTAATAAAATGATCTCTAAAAATCAATGAAACCACAGTATCAAGGATATTAAAAGATCATTTTTGTATTCAAATTGCAAAAAAATGTATTGGATTTTTGAGGCGAAGCATTTGGCGCTTTTTAAATGCGTATATATAAAAAAGATTTATTTGGATAAAACCTCAGATTTTACTTAATTACATTTTGATTGTTAACAATACAATCTGTATGATAAAATGCAATTTAGCGAATTTGACCAAACATTCGAAAAAATACTCCATTGTCTGGTTTGTGGATTTAGAGATGTTTATTTCCACCTTCATTGCAAAGCTTTAATACAATTAGGTTGGACCGGGTTCAACAGAGTTATCAATTCTAGTAAATCAGAAATATTATAAATGACTTGAACAAAGAAATATCATATATGCCTGAAATGAATGGAGAGTGAGGAAAGCGCGGGAGATGTTAGTAGAAAATTTGATTCAGTGTAGGGTAAAGAGGAATGAGAAATAGTATAGGATATGAACAAAGCAAGAGTTGTGTGCATGGGGATTGAAAGGAGTGGAAATGTGCTCTCTCTGCCTAGCCCAAAAGGAACATGGAGTGATGATGCGTATGTAACTAAATATTAAAATGAAAAAAAAACGGGTTAATAGTGGAAGATTTCGTGACGTGAGTAGCCTAGTTGGTATGACGCTTGTCTTTCGACCTGTAGGATACATATTCGATTACGGCTGTAACCCAGTTAAAAAAAAAGTTCTCAGTCTAATTTTTACTTAAAACCTTATAAACATAATTCTGGTTGGTTGGAGGAGATTTCCGTATGGCAGTAATCCCACAAGGTTGTGCTGTATGCGAAGAAAGTGTTGTACAGTACCCGGCGGTAAGTAATACACATCGGGCTTAAGAAAGAAACTGTCGGCCATAATCGGCTAACTTCGGCTTTGTAGAGCGTCATCTTTGTCATTCATATACGTGTTCTGTTACGATTTATCAGTCGTTGTCAAGCGTTCTAGGGTGTGACAGAGACGACGATCTACATAGCCGAATTTAGTCGATTATGGCCGACAGTCTCTTTCTTATGCCTGATGTGTATTACTTCCCGCTGGGTACATGATCTGCTCGAGCGCTGCTATAGCTGCCAGACGTGATTTGTTTGATATTTGTGGGTTCGAATCCCGAATAAGAGTGCTCTCTAAACGGCGTTGTATAAAATAGTCCTTTGAATTGAAATTCAAAAAAATATGCAAGCATAACATTTGTTATCTAAGAATTGAATAGAAAAAGTAAACAAAGAATTGAAAACCACTGGTTTTTTTAGATTTTTGGAATCGTAAAATTTTCGGTGATATAACAAGTCCGAAGTTTACCGATAGTGTGTTAAGGGGAAAAAGATGGATGAACCTTCAATGGAACTTAATAATTGAGACAAAAGACATGCCCAGGTAAGCTAGCGATGTGGTCATGACTTCACTAACTTAATAAGACGGAGGGGAAGGAAAATACATGAGTTTTTCTTGACGATGGTTGTTTTCAACTTATTTAAAGTTTTTACTTTACAATATAAGTTATGCATACAAAAAAAAATAACAGAATAATGTGACAAATGGTATTAAAAATACGATAATATTTGTTCAAGATCCAACAAACTAGGTGATTGCCAGTATCTTATTTGAAATTATTACATCAATATTTAGGTTTTAACACACGGTTTTGATTCAGATTACAATACATTTATGGTACAATTTTATCTAAAAAATGTTTAAAAGAATTCAATAAAAAAATACAGATGAATTTTCTACGAAGAAAAAAACACTATAAAATAAAACATTTCATAAGAATAATGATTAAATGGTATTTGCATGGAATTATTCAGAGAACATGCTAATCTAAAGAGTGCTTTTAATTTTAGTGCTTTTTTTGTATTTATACTTTTGTTTTTTTATTTTTGTGATTATGTGCGGTACATTGTGGAGTGAATGTTTTTGATATGTCTGGAGTGATGAAGTGTGAGGAGTTTGATTTCACGTGATGTATACATGTGTAATTGAGTGTCATGGTTTGCCAGATTGATGAGAATGTGCAACAGGTTTTATACGAGTATAATCAAAAATCGGAAAGAAGTATCGATTTATTTTTTCGTGCTATATGTCCTCAGTGAGATACAGGCAAAAGCCTATTTTACCGAGGACACGACAAATGAAAGGCCACAAACCTAGACCCATTAAAATTATGTGTCCAAATTAATTATTGTTTTTTCACAAATTATGTATATTTCTTGTCATGTGTAAAATAAATAAATTAAAACAAATTAAATAATCGGGATTAAAATTCACCATTATTAACAAATGCCCCTTAAATTACGTACTGCTCCGCATCTGCATACGAGTATATTAAAAAAAGTCTATTTGATAAGAAAACCACAAAAAACTTACCAAAAAAAGACGAACTATAAAAAACCTTTGTAGATCTTCCGATATGTGATTGTCATACATTCATTCGGCTTTCATGTATTGTAGTTTTTATATATAATATAATCATAAAGACCCCTTAAAAATGATTGTTTTTAAACGGTTGTGTTTCCTAAAGATGTTGTACTCGTATTTAAACGGTTGTGTTTCCTAAAGATGTATTTAAACGGGGCTGTTTCCTAAAGATATTGTATTGGGTGATAACATAAGTTGTGTCCATTTTTTCAAGATATTGTGTTCGCTTTTACGTTACATACATTATTTTGTTTGATTACAAGCCTTCAAAATGGAATGTCAAGTAGACGAAAGTGAGCATTTTCCAAACCTTTAGTGGACTTCGATGAGGAGCGCTTAAACCTTATTACTGCCCAACCTTAAACCAGTCACATGACTGTATACCGTCATTTTAAATCAATGGAAAAAGTCCAGAAGTTCGGCGCTCGGGTTCCATATGTTTTGAGTGAAAACAACAAAAATCAACGTTCGACAATTTCTGCTGGTTTGCTCGCGCGTCATCGAGCTACGCATGGTCACAAGCAAAGGTTCCTTTACCGCATCATTACTGGTGATGAAAAATGGTTTGAAAATGATGATGAAAAATGTTTGAAGGGGATCTTTATGAATATGATTTAAGCGGTCCTCATCGAAGTCCACTGGTCGTCCGAAACGCTCTATGTCTTTCAGGTCGAAATAACCGTCTTTGAAACGCAAAAACCATCGACGAGCTGCCTTTTTATAACATCTTCACCGTAACATTCATAACATCTTCACCGTACACTTTGCAAGTATCGTGAGCAACTTTGGCAGCTTTATTCCCTCGATTGAACGCGAACAGAAGGAGATGTCGAAAATGCTCACTTTCGTCTACTTGACATTCCATGTTGAAGGCTTGTAATCAAACAAAATAATATATGTAATGTAAAAGCAAACACAATATCTTGCAAAGCAGAAAATTTTCTTTCGGATGACGTATAACCTTTACCATTTTGTGTTACTTTTGGTGCTCATTTTTCAAATTGGAAAAAAACGGACACAACTTATGTTAACACCTAATAATTAAACGGTTGTGTTTCCTAAAGTTGCACATGGTGCCCATATCTCGAATCAAATCACACATTGCTGATGTGCATATGCTGAAGACCATGGTCATGAGACAGCATTGTTTAGGCCCGTTTAATTTGACCTTCAGGCTGTAAAGTCATTGGCACGAATCGCCGCCTGTTCATCATCGTACTTGTTAGCAATATTTCTACACATTTCTAGAGTGCTAGTGTTATTATCAGACGCACTCTTTCTGTTGCCATTTGTTATTTATTTAATTTTGGAAACTATCAAGAATTGAATCAGAAAGGGTGGAAGCAAATCGTCTTATCAATCAGACTACGGAGGAAACTTAACCTAATTATAAAAAATATGCAGAAATAAAGACACCCACTCGAAACATTCGAGTGAGTATCACGTAGACCCTCTCGAAGACATTAAATGTCTCATTATTTATTCTTATTCATATGAAAATTGATATTTTTATTCTATCATATTAACCTTTCCTTCCCTGTGTTGGGTATCTTCTACACGTTGCTTCTAATAACCATCAATATCTCTATAAATATAATAAATACAAGGTTAAGATTTTAGGTATTCCTCCATAGTATATTTACGCATTGATTTAAAAAATAATATTAATAATAATCAGAATTTATCGACTACATCGAGGTGTTTTGTAAAAATCGAAAACAAATTCGCATTTAAACGCGGCGAGTGCCTCGTCTTGACGATAGGTGAATAGTATGCGGGAAGCGCGACACTATATTCGCATCTCACTCTTGCATACTATACTGAATTGCGAGGAGCTGAATTTTCTCAACGTCGCAAGCAAAGGCGTATGCGCCAGGGTATGCGACTGACGTTCCGCGCCACTAGTTGCCTCTAGGCTTGCGAATAGGTTAGACGTACGCCCGTTCCGTGAGCGTTTTTTAATATTTTCAGATGGTTTTTTAATGTTTTCAGCATATAAATCTCAATTATTATAATTTTTAACTTCAATTATAATTAATTAAGGGGATTATCTATGAATGTTCTTATTTTTCCGATTTAAAATCGCTAATTTTTGATTGCGTACTCACTACCCAACACCGTAACACGCGTATTATTTTTATCACCGTAAGGGAAGGGTTAAAACAACGAAAGGTTGAAAACTAGAGATACTTAAAATATCGCAAATCACCATCAACGAGCCTGTGGTGCAATTTTGCGTTTCAATTTGATCTGAAAATACGAGATAACCCAATAAATAATAAATATTTAAAGTAATATTTTAAAATTAGATTTCAACAATAGAAGAAATTCAAAAGAAGGCATTGTCGTACGTCTTCTATGCAAATCATGCATCAATTTGAAAGATGATAAATGTAGAACTAGTTATGTTGAAAATATATGAATTTATTAGTAAAAAGGACTCACTTTATGAATTAAATTTGTGCTTAAAATAGAGCAGTTTAGAATTTTTAAGCGCCAAAATTCGTTATATTAAATTTGATATTTGAGACATATTTTTATACCAAAGCTATTTTCGTTATGAAAAGTTATAAATTTCGTATGGAATGGAATTTATAATAAAAATTTCATTCTGTAGTAGGAAATTATTAAAATAATTTATATTTTATTCGTTTATTGTTTCTTGGAAAACCTTTTTTAACGAGTATTTGTACAAGTTTAACGTTTTTATCATACTTTACATTTTTCCTAGCGTTAACATTAAAAAGAACGACACAGAATTAAAAGTCATACTTCGTTCATTACTTCTTAATTATAAAACTTGGCTGGTAAAAAAATAAGACCAGCTAAATTGGCTGCACTTGCTCGCAGAATGTACGTCACAAGTGCGCGTATTAAATTTCGTTCTGCTTTTAAAGAGTAAAAAAACGAATAAAACAACATAGAATATAATTAACTGTGTTCCTAATTTATTTGTAGCACTTTAAGAAACAGTAATTAAAAATCTACGAAAAGGACCTTAAGGAAAACAAGTCCTTGATTAAACATCACCACATCCTAGTTTGTAAGATATCTTTCAACCTGGGGTCAATTGGATTGATTCCCATTGGAACACAATTTATTTTAAAAAGGGTTCTAGTCAGTCTTACCAATGAAAGAGGTAACCATGTATGACAAAATATGGAACGAAGTGATTAGAGATGAATGTGAACTTAAGACGGATGTGTTGAGTAAGATGAAGAAGAGCATTCTGAGATAGTTTGGGCATGTAGAACGTATGAATGAAAAAATACTAACGAAACCAATGTACGAGTACGTTGAAAATGAGAATGAAAGGCGTGGCAGATAAGACCAAGGAATGTACGGTTGATCAAGCGAATGATATTTTGAAAGAAAGAAAAATTTGAAAGTTAGGGAAATCGAAGGAGCTACATGATAAGATGTATAGATGTGGAAGAGGCAAAATATGTATGTCGAGATACAAATGTCTGATGTTCTGTTCTCTCTGCCTACTTCAGTAGGGAAACGGCGTGTATGCATGTTCCTGGATTTTCATTAAGACCTATTTTACATCTTTCTCGTTCGTTGGAAGATATTGCCACGTAGCAATAAATCCGCCAGGTTATACTGTCAACGACGAAAGTGTTATACAATATACATTAACAATATATTAAATATCTTTGAAATGAAGTAATTTCATGCAGTTAAAATATAGTGAATTTTAATATACGAGGCATATCCAGAAAGTAAGTGTACTGAATTTTTGTAGGTTACAATTTTTTTCATTTTATTTTCTTGGCTGAAATTGTGGTTTTGAACTTTTTGGCGGAGGGTGAAGAGGTGTGACGCCACTGTTGAGACTGCCTTTTGGTTTCAGGCGTGTAGTGTGCAACCCAAGTTTCATCTTCAGTAACGATGGAGCGGAGAAATTCATCTCCATGGAGTTTGCAGCGCCTCAAAAACTCTTGCCCGGCATTATTTATTTCGCACTTGGCGGGAGATTGGATTGACATTTTTCACGAAACGTGTTGTCGCGTCGACACTTCTCAACGTACTGACCTCGAAC
This sequence comes from Odontocerum albicorne, assembly GCA_949825065.1. Lineage (NCBI taxonomy): Eukaryota > Metazoa > Arthropoda > Insecta > Trichoptera > Odontoceridae > Odontocerum > Odontocerum albicorne. Next base: position 6,929,576 of record OX463846.1, on the reverse strand, counting down.
TGGTCTCGTTGCGGAGGGGAAGGGTCAGGCTACACGAAAGTGTAGCCAACATGTCGAAAATAAAATCCATCTGGTCGTGAGAGCCTCAGTACACTTACTTTCTGGATACGTCTAGTATATAAACCAAAAAGATTTTGTAAGCTTAAAAATATAAAGGTTATGGACTGTGTCCTTTATTAGAAGCTTTCCCGCATTAGCAAATGTATAACATACATATAATATAAGATAATATGTTACATACATGAGAAAATTTATAACAGGGGAAAATAATACATAGAACATTTTTGTAGAACTTCCGATATGTTATTGTCACACATCAATTTTTTTCGTACTGTAAAATTATTTTTTCTTGTCATCATGAAATGGAAAAATAAACACGAATAATTAATATTAAGTCAAAATGCCTTTTTTTTGTTTTCTCACGAACAAGGATCAGCGAGAAAGTTTCTTTTTTTTAAACTTTAAAAGAATTTACATTGGAGATTTCAATTTTCTTTTATACGGTGATCTTATTTTGGAAATCATCTTAGGGCATACATAATTCATGAGGGTCATCCAGGGAAACAGTGTCAAGAGCTGATTTGAATAAATATAAAGTTGCTTCAGAAGAAAAAAAGACTTCTCTGAAGAATATTTTCAGGAATTAGGGAAATAAACCTCAATTGTTTCAAAGTTTTATATTGTTTTCGTTCATGAATATTTTTTTAAAAATTCTTTAAAACAAGGAATTCTTTTTTTGATACACAAACCAATATTTTCGTAAAAAATATGTTAATTTTTAAATCGATTATTAACTGTAAAAAATGAATTGTCTTAAATTTTATTAGAGGAATAAAAATAAATTTCTTATTAATTGTATCATATATTCTATCAAATATAACAAAAAAAATTTGCGCTATAAAAACGCTGTATAGACCGCAGAGTTCTTTATATTATGTAATTGATAAAAAAATAGAGATGCCTTTTGGCATTAAAAATTTATCACTCTCGTTCTTGACGACCCCTTTAATTTCTATAGGGTCAGACTCTGGAACCAGTTATTGGCTGCCGTAAGGCTCTCAGCCACGTTAATTTGCGTCAAACAACAGCTTAAAAAATACACGTTCTTTCTTTGATTTATAATGTTTTTCCTTAACTCATATTTTCTTGTCCTTTTCCAAATTTTGATAATATTAACAAATATTTTTATAACTGTTTTTTTGTTTTTCTTTGTTTTTTAAGACTTTTAGTGTAAATAGTAAGTTTTTTTTATCGGAAATAATATAGTAACATAACACTTAACCATTTAAAAGGAATTGCCTTATGGAAATAAAATCGTTATTTGTATACTTTACAATAAAGTATCTTAATAAATTAAAATAACCGCGATAGCTTGCGATCATAAAACAAAGAATATATTTTTGAAGGAGTATTTTAATTTGTATTTCAGTTCTGCTGTATTTAAAACTAACGTATGACTTCTGCACAGGAACCATTATTAGAGCCAATTTATACCACAGTGTATCATATATTATAGAAGAAACAAGTTGTATTTTTTAAAGAAAAGAAATAGGAGATATGTATGAGAAAAATAGGTGTAGAATTGAGAAATATCATCCTGTTCCAGAAGTTGTTGGATATTATTTTTTTCTTATCAATGTTTTCATGTATATATTAAGTTTGTTGCGTTGTGCGTGTGTGGGTGATTTGCTTATGTGAATGGAGTTTTTTCAGAGTCCTGATTCATATTTACTTTGTGACAAACTTTGATTTGAGATGCAGTCTCTTGGAAGAGGAATTCCAGATATTTTGTTGTTTGCGTGTTTTTAAGGTCACTTGGACCATCATTGAAACGACCTTCTTCCTTATATCTCGCATAATACAAGGATCAAGACGGTTTCAAGAAAATTAAGAGATATTCAAAAGTGTGTACCTATATGTTTGTATATATGTATATACGCATGTGTATGTGCGCGTATATGTATGTAGGTATGTCTTTATGTATTTGAACTTGCAGGTGCATGACCGCGCGGTATCGTACTGGACTTTCATGCAGATGGTCGCTGATTCAAACTCCGCACTGTGCTACTCCCCTCGAATGACACTGAAATGACACTGACATGACACTGACATGACACTGACATGACACTGACATGACACTGACATGACACTTACATGACACTGACATGACACTGACATGACACTGGCATGACACTGGCATGCCACTGACATGACACTGACATGACACTGACATGACACTGACATGACACTGACATGACACTGGCATGACACTGGCATGACACTGACATGCCACTGGTATGCCACTGGCATGACACTTTTCACATAGTAATCGGAGTATAATGATACTTATGACTTCGATCATATCTATTTTTTCATGAAAGAAAAAAAAAGAGATAAAACATACCGGAAAGCTCCGATAATCTTACTTCGGTATCCCATCGGATCCAGTACAGTGGTGTGACCGGTAAGTTTACTGGTGTGCAAGTGCTCACTTAATTAAAAAATAACAAACTCAACGGCACAGTTTCGCTTTCTTACTGAATGACCATGGAATAGCAAGGGGACCCTCGACTATGAGGCCCAGCAAGGACGACGATTTGACTTAATGTATTTAAATAAAATTTATTATTTCCGTTGCACTTTTGTGGGTTTTTTATTTGATTTTGTTCTTATCGTTGGTCTTTTATTTTGGCATATCACGTTCCTGAATCAATCTTATTTGGCAATGGTAAAAAAGTGTTTATTTTATAAAATTTCAAACATAAGTAGAAACCGTGTCTATGGTTAATGTAATATGGATAAGGTTCATATAAAATTTCAAACATAAGTAGAAACTGTGTCTATGGTTAATGTAATATTAATAAGGTTCTTATAAAATTTCAAACATAAGTAGAAACTGTGTTTATGGTTAATGTAATATGGATAAGGTTCTTATAAAATTTCAAACATAAGTAGAAACTGTGTCTATGGTTAATGTAATATGAATAAGGTTCATATAAAATTTCAAACATAAGTAGAAACTGTGTCTATGGTTAATGTAATATGGATAAGGTTCTTATAAAATTTCAAACATAAGTAGAAACTGTGTCTATGGTTAATGTAATATGAATAAGGTTCTTATAAAATTTCAAACATAAGTAGAAACTGTGTTGATGGTTAATGTAATATGGATAAGGTTCTTATAAAATTTCAAACATAAGTAGAAACTGTGTCTATGGTTACTGTAATATGGATAAGGTTCTTATAAAATTTAAATAAAAAAACTATTTTTTTGTTACATTTTTGTTGGTATCTCCTTAACAAACAAATAGTCTGATAAGAGTTCGTATCAAATATACATCCAGACAGATTGTTTCGTGTTAACAGGGTCTTTATAGAAGGGGTACATTAAAAAAAAAAAGGATTTTTCTCGCCCCTTGTGCGATAGCATAGATTAGGGAACAAAATGGATGTTCAGTTGATCTAGGGGGAAGCAGAAATCAGGAATATTCTAGATATCTCTCTTGTCGTGCCCTATCAGGTCCCCCCTACATTCCTATTCGAAATTTAATGACACATAAGTTTCTGTTTTTTTAATAAATCTCATGATGATTTGAAGCAATTTTTATTTTTAATGCACTTGTGACATTTTTTTTTCTGTTTTGTATATACACAAATATCTTTCCGTTTTGAATGCGTGTTTATGTTTTCCATTTTCGCTGTTTTTTTTGTTTCTCTTTTGCTATATGATTTGTTTGAAGTTCATTTGTTTGTTGTTTCCATTTGAATTTAATAATTTTTTTTTAATTGAAATAACATTTTTATAAAGGATGTGAATCCTAAAAATGTATAAATAAATAACAAACATTCATAATAAATAAAATTTTGATCTTCTTCTTATTGTCGTGCCCTATCAGGTCCCCCCGACGTTAGCAATCACTCTGGCAAAGACTTCTCTATCTTGCGCAACCCGGAAAAGGTCCTCCACACGCCCCATCCCCGTCCAGTCTCTTATATTGCGCAGCCAAGATGTTTGCCTTCTACCAGGACCACTCTGCCACTCGATCTTGCCCATCAGTATCAACTGGAGGATTTCGTATTTCTCTCCACATAAAATGTGACCCAGATAGGATATCTTGCGGACCTTAATATCTGTCAGCAGCTGTCTGCGGCAATTAGCTCTCCTCAAGACCTTCGAATTGGTGATCATATCAGTCCACGGTATACGAAGCATTCTCTTGTGCAACCACATCTCGAACGCTTCCAACCGATTCATTCACTTCTCTCACATACACGTTTTATTCGCATGCATAAATGCTTAGTTTTAATTAATCTATCTATGTATGTCTTTTGGAGCCCCATTGTCTTTGTTTCTTGTTTTAATAACAATTAAGCCTCACATTCCTCCTTTCATCGTCTGAGAACATACTTTCCGAGGAAGAATTTTTTTCAACTTGTTCTAACCTTTAATTGTTCACTTACTTTTCCTTTCACTCTTTTGATAAACTGTGACTGTGAATTTTGCAATATTCATATTGAAGTCTTTTCATTCGCATTTCGTTTGTAATTAATCCACTTATCTTAGACTGTATTTCGTTTTCATTCCCCATTAACACTAACATGCTATCAGCATGCATGCAGCGGTCTACATACATTCCTATTCGAAATTTAATGCCACATAAGTTTCTGTTTTTTTTTTAATAAATCTCATGATGATTTGAAGCAATTTTTATTTTTAATGCACTTGTGACATTTTTTTTTCTGTTTTGTATATACACAAATATCTTTCCGTTTTGAATGCGTCTTTATGTTTTCCATTTTCGCTGTTTTTTTTTGTTTCTCTTTTGCTATATGATTTGTTTGAAGTTCATTTGTTTGTTGTTTCCATTTGAATTTAATAAAATTTTTGTAATTGAAATAACATTTTTATAAAGGATGTGAATCCTAAAAATGTATAAATAAATAACAAACATTCATAATAAATAGAATTTTGATCTTCTACTTATTGTCGTGCCCTATCAGGTCCCCCCGACGTTGGCAATCACTCTGGCAAAGACTTCTCTATCTTGCGCAACCCGGAACAGGTCCTCCACACGCCTCATCCCCGTCCAGTCTCTTTTATTGCGCATCCAAAATGTTTGCCTTCTACCAGGACTACGCTGCCCCTCGATCTTGCCCATCAGTATCAACTGGAGGATTTCGTACTTCTCTCCACGTAAAATGTGAGACAGATAAGATATCTTGCGGACCTTAATATCTGTCAGCAGCTGTCTGCGGCAATTAGCTCTCCTCAAGACCTCCGAATTGGTGATCATATCAGTCCACGGTATATGAAGCATTCCCTTGTGCAACTACATCTCGAACGCTTCCAACCGATTCATTGTATGAACCTTCAGCGTCCATGTTTCCGAACCATACAACAGAACAGACCAAATATAGCACTTCAACATTCTCTGCCTTAGTTTCAGATTAAATTTATCATTGATCTCATTTTGAACTACGGGCTGCTTCAATCCTGCACTTCACATTTTGATCTTATTGCTGATTTATTATGTATGATTTACCACGTCTCTGAATCGCCTATACTTAAAAAAATATATTAATTTATTATTTAATGTTGATGCTTAGTTTTTAATGTTGCCGCTGTACGACGGAACTTCTGAGATTATGGCAATGATAAATAAAATTAGTCACTTTAGCTTTCCCACAGAATGAAATAATGATAATTTGTTAGATTGAAAAAGAGAGGGAGAGAGAGAGAGAGTGAAAGTGAAATTATCACCATTGTCTAACGGTGTTTGTATATTTGTTTAATTTACAACTGTTGTGTTTGTTTAATTTATATTTGCTATTATGATGTGATAATTTAAATGCGTTTGACACATAAGTTTGGTGACTATATTTGCTATACCGCAGTGTAGGGACAATCAAAATGATCTTTTTGTAGCATTCTAGCATTGGGAGTGTTGATTGAATTGTGCTCATAAATGTGCAAACATAAAGAAAAAAATTTCCTCAAAGGCGCTCGTACTAGAAATTCGAACCCACTATTATTGAATGATTCTTCGTCTTCTCAGTGTCATGTCAGGTCCTCCCAACGTTGAATATCACATGAGAGTAGGTATTTTTGTCCCCGGCAGCCCGAAAAAGAACACCAACGATCCTTATACCAGTCCAATCACGTGTATCGTGGAGCCGGGAGATTTGCCTCCTTCGACCCTCTATTTTGCCTTGGATGATCAGGTGCAGTAATTTGAACTTTGCTCTTCTAAGTTCATGCCCCAAATAGGACACCTTTCGGATTTTAATATTAGTAAGCAACTCTCTATCAACTTTGGCTCTTTGAACAACCCTTGTGTTGCTGACCATATCCGTCCAGGGTATCCGTAGCATTCTCCGGTGCATCTACATTTCGAATGCTTCCAGTCAGTTCATATTACTAACTTTGAGGGTCCATGATTCCACTCCATGCAATAACACTGACCAAACGTAGCATTTGACTAACCGTTGTCGAAGTTTTAAGTTTAGATTATCATCGCAGAATACGCTTCTCATTTTATTAAAAGCCGCACGAGATGATTCAATTCTGCACTTGACTTCGGTTTGTGGGTCGAGGTCTTCCACTAGGATACTTCCGAGGCATTAACATTTTTTCACTCTCTCTGTATCAGCACCGTTCAATGTAAGACGTGCTCCTGTGTGATCCTGTCGGCCAAACAACATGAACTTAGTTTTACTCACGTTAATGTTCAGCCCCAGCCTCACACCAGCTTCATTAATTCTATATATAAGCGTTTGAAGGTCGTCGATATTGTCTGCCAGAACATCCATACCATCTGCGTACCTGATGTTATTGACGCATATACCATTCACTTTGACCACCAAATTCAAGTTATATAGTGCTTCCTTGAAAACTATATCAGAGTACAGATTGAATAACATAGTTGACAAAATACAACCTTGTCGGACTCCATGTCGAATTGGTATGCCTTTCGATTTGTTATTTTCCAATTTAATGGCAGCTTCTTGGTTTCAGTATAGGCTTTTAATAATATTTATATCATTATTATCTACGAGTATACCCCGTTCCTGAAGCATCTTAACAAGGTCTGCGTATTTCACTTTATCGAATGCCTTCTCGTAATCGATGAAACAGGTAAAAATGTCTTTCCGTTGGTCTCGGCATTTCTGCAGTAGCACGTTGAATGATTAACAATATTAGAAAAAAAAACATTTTGATGATAGAAAGGAAGTAGCTGCGGCTATTAGATAAGGGGCTCTCACCACATTCGCGTCTGTTTAGAAAAACACATTTCTGAAAAAAAAAATCGCAGAAAACTTACCAAGGGATGGTGAACTATAAAGCAGCATTTGTTGATATTCCGATATGTGATACTAACACATACAGTTTTATGTGGAGTGTAGTGTTCATTTATTGTATTAAATTTTGATCAGCTTTCCGAAAAAAATGTCTTCAAGTGCTTCCTAAAGCTGCACACGTCACCCATATATCTAGAACTTGGATCAGCAATGGCAAATACCTTGTCATAATACCCTTACCTATTTTATCAATTTGTTCGATGAAATCAACTTCAATGTTTTGATCCTCGCTGAAGCAATATAATTTGATAACTTCTAATTAAATAAATAATAGTAAAAACATTGGCATTGGTAAAATAATTAATTAATTAGGTAAAAGCAAATGAAACAAACCAATGAGAAATAATATCCACGCGGCTGGAATAAAAACCAATATTCTGGCAAAATATTACTATGATAAAATGATGAATACAAATGCTTCGATGTGGCAAAAACATATATATCAAAATCTCAACGACGATTAATAATAGTTTACTACTCATTACTCAAATGGTCATGCCCGCTCGTCAGTTCTGATGTATATTATAAAATATATATCCGTTTTACTGGATTAATATCCAGTTTATCGCTTTAAATACTAATTGAGTGATAAATCTTTTTTTGAAAAAGCTCAAATAAGCAAGATAAATATGGCAATTTGAATGGTAATTAAGTTTCATTTATAGCAAAACCGTTTATTTCCACAAAGTCAGGGGCTAATGGATTGTTGGATGTGAATAAAAAACCAGCACTTTTTGGCAATTTTTTGCTGACTCAAATAAATTCTTTTAAAAATGTTTCGAACCGTTTTTTTTAGATAAACAAACATACAGGTTTAGCTAAATTAATAAAAGTTTATTCATATTTGAACTGTCAGATTTTTTTATGAAATGTAAAAGTTATGGGATAACCCTTTTGCAAATGTGTTAAAAAATACCATCAGTAGAATAAAGCAAAAACGTATTTTTTTATGTATCGTACTGAGGCAATTGATATGCAAATAAAATGAGATTACCTGGATATGAAAACATAAGGCTTATAGCTCTGAACGTTCTCATTCATTTGCAATTCAACTTATAATTAGATCCCACAACTTATTATTAGGTCTCATGACCTATAATTAGGTCTCACAACTTAAAATTAGCTCTCTTAATTTATAATCAGGTCTCATAACTTATAATTAGGTCTCATGTCTTATAATTTGATCTCATGACTTATAATTAGATCTCACAACTTATAATTAGGTCTCATGACTCATAATTAGGTCTCATAACTTATAATGAGGTCTTATGTCTTATAATTAGGTTTCACAACTTATAATTAGGTCTCATGACTTATAATTAGGTCTCATAACTTATAATTAGGTCTCATGTCTTATAATTAGGTTTCACAACTTATAATTAGGTCTCATGATTTATATTTAGGTCCCACAACTTATCAAGTTGATGAAAGTTCTTAATTTTGAACTTATGTGCGCTGTTCTACTCCCCTCTAACGGCGCAGGCTTTTTTTCGCCTAGTATTAGGGGGTATAAAGATACTTATAATTCCGGTAACATCTATTGAGAAAACAAGCCGATGTGCTCCGATCGCCTCCCTTCGGCGTGTCATCGTATCATCAATACAGTGGTGTGGCCGGTGAGTTTGCTGGTGAGTAACGGCTCCCTCACTTATAGAAGAGGAAAAAACAAAAAAATATAACTCCACGGCGATGACGATGGAAAAGCGAGGGGATCCTCAACAACGAGGCCCAGTAAGGCCGACGAAAAGAAAAAACATAGATAATGAGTCTATATATCACTACGGATCCTGTCATTCTAGTCTGAAATAATTCACAGAATATTACATATGGAATAAATTTTTCCTCCAAGTTCTGAAAAATCAACCTCAAATCAAGTGAGAAAGATAAACAGTGACAATTCTTCAAAACAATTAATATATTAAACGAATACTCGTATACGTGAACTTAATAAATAGACAAGTCACTGAAGGACCTTTTTCCTGAAATATTTTTTCCGAAATGAACAAGAAAGACAAAGGAAAAGAGAAGCTGACAAATAGGGGATGTTTTTCGGGACATTTAACAATGCGGGACCGAATTCATGAAATTTTCAGCCTGAATTCGTTGAATGCAATGCGATTTATCTTTTACCTGATTTTATTTAACATTTTGGAGACTTCTAGCTACAAGAAATAGTCGTTAATATTAAAGAGGCTCGTATTTAAAAAGAATGAGGGCGTTTATAATCTTGAAATGCTTAATGAGACGTGATATACTAATTTAATTATGTTTTGTTTTAAGTATTGTATAATTTGTTCAGTTATTAAGGTTCTGTACAAATTCTCACACAGTCGACAAATGGCCAATTATGTTATGTAGAGATAATTAGTTGCTTCCCTATGCTCATAGCTGGGAGTGTTATATCTAATAGTAGTCATAATCATTACCTTCATACCTTGTCCCTTTAGGAAAAGGCAGAGAAAACTGATCTCCACTTCATTCTATTTTGGCATACATATTTCGTCAACCTCGTCAAGACAACCTCGTAAGTACTTTCCTTTTATACAGGCTTTTGCTTTTCATGTTTTCAGGTTTTGATTTGGTTGTTTCGTGTTTTTGTAGGTCTTTCCAATTTTTTTATACCTTTTATGTTTGAATAGAATAATATTGTATTTTTTTATCATTCATTACTTTTACGAGGTCGTACCATCTCAATGCAGTTTGCCTGAGTTCTTGAGTGTGGTGTTTTTTGTTGTCTTATATTTATATTTTTTTTATGATCATGTGCGGTATGTTGTGGGATGAATGTTTTGGTATGTCTGGAGTGATGAAGAGTTTTGCGTGATGTATATATGTAATTGAGTGTCATTGTTTGTCAAGTTGATGTGAATGTGCAACGGGGTTTTATATGAGTATAATCAAAAATCGTAAAGAAGTATCGATTTACTTTTTCATGCTATATGTCCTCAGTGATATAAAGGCAAAAGCCTATTTTACTGGGGACACGACAAATGAAAGGCAACAAACCCAGATCCATTAAAATTGTGTGTTCAAATTAAATTACCTGTTGTTGTTTTTCGTAAATAATGTATACCATATTTCTTGTCATCTGTAAAATAAAATAAATAAAACACTAATATTTTCATTTTGTAATATTTTAATTCTGCACACGATCCGGAAAGGATTGCACCTGGACAACTTGAAACTCCATTAAAAAAAGCGTTAAATGAAGTCACAACATTATAAACAACCTAATTAATTTCAATAACAGTTATTCACTTAATATGTTCCGGTTCCGTTAACAATCCTTTTGACGCCTACCTACTCCATTCATCTTATTAGCCACTACTCCCCTCCCCATGTACCTATTACTATCAGGAAAAAAACATTGGAGATATAATTTAGTTAATATTCACCTGACAAGGAAGACGGAGGTCATTGAAACCAGTAGTGAACTCAAATAAAACAGTAATAAATACCAAATAAAAAATAAGTATTTTATTAAAAATATGACACCCAAAGGTGAAACTATTTTTGTTTCTAAGATTAAAAAAAATATTTAACCCAGTTTATGTCTTCCATGCACACCTTACACTTTTGACATCGTACTCGTTTAGTAATTCATTCATTCTACATGTCCAAACCATCATAAATTTCGAGTCTTCATCTAACTTAAAACATCAGTTTCATACATGCATTCGTTTATGATGTCTACTTTGCTTTTTTTTCGAATATTGACCATCCACATTTTTTCTTAGCGTACGTATCTCCACAGCATGATTAATTTCTTACTTTTATGATTCTGCCAAATTAAAGATTCACTTTCATAAGGAAGACCAAATATTAAAAATTTTAGTACTTTTGCTATTGCACGGTTGTTGTACATGACATAAAGTTCATTTACAAATTAGGTAAAACAACATGTATGTATTCAATGTGCTGTGTAGACAATTGTGAAATATATACGAGTATATAGTTTCAGGCAAATTCGTGACACAATCGATGAGTTGGACTCGACCAGCATACGGTATGTGATAATTGGATGCGAAAAGCATGCAATTGTTCAATATGTTTGCTTTAGTTCTATAAACACACCGAATCAATCTCTGAAACAGTGGGTTCTACTGCTCATCATGAACGTATTTTGTAAGCAAATGTCAATAAACCAGAGCATTGCAGTTGATATTAGAAACTATTTTCGATCAACGAACGTTTTATTTAATCGCGAGTCACCGAAAACGTAATATGATTATACTATAGACTTTAAAAATTACTGAATATACATGTCATTGGATAGATTAATATTATCAACGGTTTTTAATTATTTGCTGCTTGAAAGGCAATCAATTCAACTAATTTAATGTTATATATTCAGCTTTAGATAGAGCAAGTGTGTCGTGTATATGTGTAGTGTTTATATTTATATCAGACATTTTTAATGGACTTCCCAAAAATGTCATCTTCATGTGGTTCCTAAAGGTGTACACGCCACCCATATCTCTTACAATTTTAGACAAACGAAGATCTATCCAATTGAAATATTACTAATTTTGCATGCTTTTGCTCTTTTGAAGATTAATTTAGCACCATCATTCTAGATCTGATGCAGTTTTTTTATAGAAAAAACAACTGAATTGACTAGCTACAATTGTAAGGCTGAATTGAAAACGTTGAGTGGCTAAGAAGCTATAAAATACTCGGTTTAAAAATAACAAAAAAAAATTGCATTAAATTACTTTGATATTCTACTAATAACACTTATCCCCGAGACACGTATTTCTGCCTAATATTTCCAGGCTCTCGTCAGGTGGAATCTTCCTGTCTTTAGGTGAAATGCAGATTCTGCCTGAAGAGAACTTCGAGATACGAGGTAGAAACACCTGTCATGGAGATAAATGTTATTAATGAAACAACAAAGGAATTTATAATTTAATTATGTGTAGTTCCAGTAAGGAAAAGCCAAAATCTATGATTAATTCAATTTCTTATTTTAAATATGAACTTTAAATGAAACCACCTGCTATCAAAAACCGGGAAAAATAAAAAAAGCTAACCAGCTTGTTTAAAAAACACACTTCCTAACGTTTTAAAAGCCTGTGAAAGCCATTCATTTGATATTTGAAAAATAAAGTACTTGACAGAATATTATTGTATTTCCTTTGAATAAGCAAAGAGAGTCGATTTGAATAAAAATACAGTGGTTCGCACATACACGTATACAGAATGTCTCAAAAAAAGGTACACACATTTCAGATGATTGAAAATTCAGTATTTATTAAGCCATACTAAGAACTGCCCAACATTTCTAGGATTTCCGAACATTAAAACTGCTGTACTGCTCTTTGGTACGCAGCCGCCTTGACTACAACTCATCAATATGGTCTCCTCATTACGCCACCCATACACATACTTTAAAACATGTACAAAACAAATTTCTAAGATTCATATATTTTAAACTTGGAATACCACATGAACAAAGAAATTATCCTTACTTGTTAAATGCAGTGAAACTCTTGAAGCTGTGTGACTAAAGAAAAACAGCCGATATACGAGTAGTACTGCTACACAAAATCATTCACTCAGTGATTGATGCACCTCACTTACTCGCAAGTATTTCATTTCGTATTCCCACTAGATCCACAAGACAGCTCAATCCCTTTTATACCGAAAATTGCTATACTAATTATAAAATCAACTCCTCTATAACTCGTATGCAAAGACTTGAAAACGAGTGTGGCAACAATTTACAATAGATATTTTTAATATAGTGTACTCGTATATAGTATTCGCCAGAATATCACAACAATATTTAGAAATAGCTACTAACTTTGTGCTCTTCTTTATTAATATAAATAACGTAATATAAACAAAACATTAAGGACAATACTTTGCCTCTGGAGTTGAGTAACCCTGCATCAACATGTATGAAGGTTTTAAATCTGCAAAGCAACTTGCATCTCGTTCTACTAATGAGGCCATGTGTTTTCTATATCTCAATATCTATCCATAAAATACCCACAAAATTCTCAAAGATTATTTAATAATTTTAAAACGATGACTGTAATTTATTATTACTACTGCTTTTTGTATCTTCATGTTAGTTTAAGATAAAGTTGTATTATTTGTCAATAATTTTAAGTACTTGTATAACCTGTCACATGTTCATTTGTATATAAAGACACTGTTGTGTCGTTAATTAAATAAATAAATATCTAATGTTAAAACTACACATTAAAGAACTATTTGTTTTTTCGTTTGTCGCAAATGCTCTAATTGTGGCTTTTCTGGCATGCACTACTGATAATGTGGAATCACAAACATCCCATACCACTCCTTTTGTTATTTGGCCGCATTCTCTTTCAATGGCTGCTCTCAATTCATTAACTGTTGTACGTTTTGTGTCATTTACTTTATTCTTGATGCGTCTTCATTAATAAAAGTTCAGGCGTTAGGTTTGGGGAGCGCTGTTGGTATTCAATACTACCTCTACGCCCAATCCATCTGTTTAGCAAATTTTCATCAAGATATACTCTCACATCACGAGGGTAGTGGAGAGGTACATCATCTTACAGGAAATAAGAGTCCTCCTCATCCCTAAACTCTTCACGAATGCGCAGTAGGTCAAGTTCAGATAAATGACACGGCATGAAAGTGTGTATATATTGTTTTGAGTCACCCTATATTCGTACTATTATGCCATTTTCCTGTCGGTATAGGTTCAGTTTTTATCTTTCTCTCATATGGTATTTTACTTGAATTTATAAGTTACCCTTATAAGCAGCAGGTTTTTAATTAATATAAAAGCGCTCTTGAGGTTAAATTTAATAACAAAGCAACTCTTCACAAGTCATCCATTTAATTTTTTTATAAAAAAGGTACTTTACAAATAATGAACAACAATGTTGTATCATTGAAACAGTCTCCAAAATAGTGCTCTTTATATATTAACACAAATATGAAAAAATAAAATAAGACGACCTCCATGGCTAAGTTTGTAAGACTCTTGTATCCCCACCCGGGAATCGTGGGTTTGATTCCCGTTGATACTATTTTTTTTAAAGAAAAGTCTTTGAGTTCGGTTTTGATTTAAAACTTCGTAAATATATTTCACAAGTACAAATTACTGCACCTGATCATCCAAGGCAAAATAGAGGGTCGAAGAGGTGTTGACAGGAGGCAAATCTCCTGGCTCTGCAATATACGTGATTGGACTGGTATGAGGAGTGTTGCAGAACTTTTTCGGGCTGCCAGGGACTAAGATGCCTACTCTCAGATGGTAGTCAACGTTGGGGGGACCTGATATGACACTAGGAAGAAGAAGAAGAAGCATATCTCTGGTTGGTGTGAAGATATTGTCATACCGCAAAAGCCTTCAAGGTTGAACTGTTTACAACGAAAGTCCAATAAAACAAACACTTCACAATAAACGTGTTCCTCGCGGGAAGCACACCTGTGATCTGATCTGTAGCATTCCTTTGTGTATTTTACGTAATGTTTAGTTTATCTCTTTTATTTAATGAGTCTCCTTAAGAGTAATGCCTATTATTTATTATCAGAAAATTACTTGAATGTCATGTTTACTTGGTGGTGTAATCAAATATCAGTGGTTCTAAACAAAATACGCGTTTAAACTTAGAAATTAAAAAAAAAACGAAACTGAGCCGCGCACAGGATTCGTGGAGTTTGATTTTTAACGCGGTGTACAGGTTAAAATAAATATTTTTTCTCTACCCTGAGTGCTTGTTTTATTTTGTGTGAAAAAATGAGAATAATAATATTTTTATTTAATAAGTTATGAAATAATTTATTACGAAAATAAGTTTTCGAACATTAATTTCCGTATTCCGACCGTCAATTACGTCACATGTTTCCAGTAGGAGGCAATAGAGATCGCACTGTTATTCGAATCAATCAGGCCCCGCCTAGTGTTGATGTTCGGACAAACTAGCATATATTTTGAGTCCTGTATATCCGCGAATCATGTTTAGTGACACTTTCGTTAAAGAAATACCATCTTTGCATGTTCGCCTTGAATCTTGTCACCCATACTGTAGGATTTCTATTTAGTCCAAGGCAGTCCACCTTTTTCGAGAGCTATACCATATTTTCGATAAATATGGTAGAACGCAGTCATTGAACTAAAAGTGGGATGCTGAATTTTATTCCGACCGAACGAGTTCGTTTATCTTCTGGGAATAAATATATCGAATTTTCTGAACTTAAACCTAAATTACAATTCTGAGGATGAATGTAGTTAATTATAATGTGCCACATCTGAGTCAATTTTTTTTATCAGATGTCTCATATACAGAAACATAAGAGGTTTCGGGAGTGATATCTGCATTAACCAGGGCTTTCCAAACGCTTTTAGATCAACGTCCTTCGAGCATCTTATGACTTTGACAAGATTAATATTAGATATTTTTAGTTGTTGCAACGTAAAATGTAAAATATAAAGTAAAAAAACATTAAAATTATGGTATGTTTTATTTGTCGAAACCATAAATTGCCGTATATCGTCGTGGTAACTGCAATAGGTCAGATGTCAAATGTATCATTTTTTTTAACCTGGCGAGTTTATTGCCATGTCATTCTCTTCAAACTTTACAGGAGAGACAAAAAACATTCCCATTTGCCCCCATCTTCTCGGCTGCTTTTATAAATTAAATAATATCATGATTGATTGTACTCCAGATTACCGTTAGTTTTTTATTGTACTCGTATGTTAAGTTGTATTTTTTGTAAGTTATGTTGACATACTCGTACAATCATTTGCTCATCGACGTATTTTTTTTTTTGACATACAACCTATTGCAGTTTTCACGACGAATTATGTAACTGAAATGCACAGATTTCATATTTTTTTTTAATTCATAAAGGTATTTTTTGCAGTTGTGAGAAAAATGACGTGTACCAGTGAGCTGTACGATCAGAATGAGATTTTTTATTACAAGAATACTTAATAAACGCTACAATTATCTGTTCAGCTCAACGCCCCTTAAAAATGAATAATGCCTCTAGGGGGACGATATTGCTCGAGTTGGTAAACGCTGGAATGGAGTTTTCATGAGTGATGAGTGTTATGACATGATATAAATAAATTTTCGAATTTATTATATATTTTAGAATTGTGTATACGTGTAAGAAATAAATTAATGTAGTATTGGGTGTTTACATAAGTTGTGTCCGGTATACAGTCATATGACTACAATTCATCTGTTCAGCCAAGTCTACGGTGGTTTGAAGGGGATCTTCATGAATAATATGGTTTAAGCGGTCCTCATCGAAGTCCACTGGTCGTCCGGAACACTCCATGTCTTTCAGGTTGAAATTACCGTCTTAGAAACGCAAAAACTATTGACGAGCTGTACACTTTGCAAATATCACGAGCAGCTTTAGCAGCTTTATTCTCTCGATTGAACGCGAACAGAAGGAGGTGTCGAAAATGCTTACTTTCGTCTACTTGACATTCCATTTTGAAGGCTTGTAATCAAATAAAATAATATATGTAACGTAAAAGCAAACACAATATCATATACAGCATAAAATTTTCTTTCAAATGACGTATAACCTTTACCATTTTGTTTTACTTTTGGTGCTCATTTTTAAATTTGGAAAAAAAACGGACACAACTTATGTTAACACCTAATTAATATATTACTATTTCGACTGCGTTATTGAGTGAAAAGGAAATTATCATCATGTTATAGTTAATGTCATAGTTAATGTCATAGTTACTGTCATAGTTAATGTCATAGTTACAACATTTAAATTTTTCAAATATTATTTGACAATCGTTATTTTTTGTCATTATTATAAGACATAAAATAACAATGAAAAACAATGTATTTACTGAGAAGAAATTTGTATACTATTGAACAGTAAATGCGAGTATTAAAACCAGAAACAATTTTTTTATTGAGTGAGAATGTCTGATTTATCTAACATTTATAATATTATCACTCAATTATTATATTTACATTTAACTCTCACTCACTTTACACTGTTGCTGTGTACTCGTGAATATATTAATTTAGCTGTCAATAGTCAATATCTATAAAGTTTTCTGTCAATAAAATCTGAGTTATGTTATATTCAAATTCAACACAACTTAAGATTTCCAATAACCTTCCGGAAACATATTAAGCTCATTATTTTGTTAAAAATAATCTTAAAATATTAGTTTTTTATTATTTCTGCAATTAAAAAATATTTTATTGTATCATATATTCATTACGATGAATGAAAACAGAGCTACAGATGTTAAACGGAAGAGATACAAAGAGCAAGCAAGATTCTAGTGAAGCAAAAAACGACAACAATATCATATGAACCAGCACAAAGTCAAATCGTTAAATTTATTAAAAGTTAATTAAAAAATAATTCATTTCCACGAAACGCTGTGCATGAAAATAAATCATATGTTTGTATAATTTTCTCACTTTTATATTTAAATATAATTTTGCAGGGTAGGCAGAGAGATATCTCCGTCATATGATTTTAAATCATAACATTATGAACAGTAAAATATAAAGTGTTTATGTTTTAAATAGTATGTAAAATTAAGACTTGCAATGGTTTGATTATTCAACTTTGATTAATTTCGTCAAGTCGAGATGACTTTCGGCGTACAGAAACTAAAGTGACAAAAAATATACTATCAAGCAAAAACTATTAATGAAGCCGAGAGCTTTTTTCCGAACTTTTCCTTGTCTATGTGTTTTAAATGTTACGGAAAAAATTTATTCAGTGTCGAAATGAAAAATATGTAAGATGATCAATGTATAGATGTCAATAAACAAAATTTTATTGAATGTTGAAACGAAAAATATGTAAAATGATCAATGTATAGATGTCAATAAACAAAATAGTATTTAGTGTTGAAATGAAAAATGTGTAAGATGATCAATATATATAGATGTCAATAAACAAAATTGTATTTAGTGTTAAAATGAAAAATATGTAAGATGATCAATGTATAGATGTTAATAAACAAAATAAATGAGATGTAACTAACATAAGACATTACTTTTGAGATCATGAAGTAAGAGGAATACGACCATTATACTTAACTAGTAGTCTGTAAGAAGCAGTTATTCACAAATATATATAGTATTTACCACAATTTCATAACAAAATTAAAAAATAGTTACTTTTTTGTGCTTTCATTTATCAATAAAAATGACCTAATATAAACATAAAATATAAGGACAATACTTTGCCTCTGGAGTTGAGTAGCCCTGCATTACCATATGGAATGTTTCGATGTTGCAAAACAACTTGCATCTCGTGCTACAAGTGAGCCCTTTTGTTGTTATTTTTTTAAGATATATGCATTAAAATTCTCTATAAATTTTATTATTCTTTTTATATATAACCGTTGTACCACTAATGACCAATCTAAATACTTTACTTATTCTGCTTCCAAAAAATATTCAAGCTGATAGAGTAATGCACGTTAAAAATATATCAGTCTTCTTATCAACAAGCTTCAACTAACGGTTTGATGGAACAATTAAATCATACACCTTTAATCCCCTATAAAATATGAGTTCCACTCTTGCATACATTCACAACTTGTCTAAATTTAATTAAATCATACACCTTTAAATCATACACCTTTAATCCCCTATAAAATATGAGTTCTACTCTTGCATACATTCACAACTTGTCTAAATTTGGTTAAATCATACACCTTTAAATCGTACACCTTTAATCCCCTATAAAATATGAGTTCCACTATTGCATACATTCACAACTTGTCTAAATTTGGTTAAATTGTGTAGTTTATATTGTATGTTCAATTTAAGTACACATAATTTTAAAATATTAAATTAATCTAAACAATAACTTTATATTATAATTATACCTGATGTTTTATTGTATTTTCATGTTAGTTTAAGATAATTTATAAATAAAGTATTTGAATTAACTTGTCTTACGTGAATTTGTTTCCATGTGATGTAAAATATACTATTATGTGGTAAATAATATAATAAAAGAAATAAATATGACTATATATTGAATCATCCTAATGATTTAATCCTTATCTCTGAGCCGTTAGATCAACCCTCCAATGCCCTTAAGTTTATTACAATACTAGCTTTAGAGCACCTCAGAGCTGGTTCGGTTATGATTTCAAAAGATGTGTAGTACCAGGCTGTTGGCCTAATGAAAAAAAAAAATAATTCAGTTGAATATACAATAGTTCAACTTGGCGAACTTTTTGAAAATTGGTGATTCTTTTTTTTTCAGTTTAGTTCGATGTCACTCTCATTCATGCTGTCGTGGGGCACAAAATGATCTCCCATTCAGCGCGATCTACACTACAAGACCGTTTTCTTATTTTTTTAGTGTAACGTCACGTAGGGAAGAAGAAGGAGATATCCAATAGGACTCCTACTCCGGTGGCGACACACATGAGTATACAAAAATGGAAGCGATGACGAACGAAGTTCAACATAACGAGAAGAGACAAATGACTCGCAGGGCAGTTAAATATACCAATAAAGTGGCTTAAGGCCTTAAGTTCACAAAGCCCAGCAAATTTCCAGAACTTTTACAGAAAATTTCAAATACAGCTGAAATGCAACTGTCCCATAACTCTATTAGATATTTTATCAACCAAAATGAAACAAAAATCCTTTCGCAAAAACTCAGACACTTTTTTATTGATTCTAATAAAATCTAAAATACTGAACATGAAATATCCGGGTCGGAAGTTAAGTGTTTTTCCAACAAGCCCATAAACGTCGTCATAATTAAAATCGTCCTGAACTCCACAGCATTGAATATTCCAAATGAAATACCAGTTCCTGAAAGTTGCCTGGAGATAAAGTGATTAATTCATTCCGCTGAAATAATTGGTACCTGAAATATTTTAGCTCACAGAACATCGAGCGTCCTGAAATCAGCTATATCGATTGTATCAACAAAGACAGGCGGAGTGCTGTTGATTGAAGTCAGGCAGCCGAGGAGGACGGCAATTACTATGTGAAATAATGTTTATTTGTTTAATTTACAAACATCCGTGTCTGTTGTTTATTCTGGATTGAAAATAGGATCGTGGAAATATATTGTATTACTAATTATTCATAAGGCTTTGATGGGAAAAAATGTTTACCCACATAGATGATATTTTTTAAGTGTCTGATTTAATTAAAGTATCAAATAAAAGTTTATTTATTATCGTAAGTTTTTAAATACAATTATTTATAAGATCACTTAACACTATGGTATAGAGATGTTTAGGCATAAAATATATTATTTTTTTAACGCAAATCTGATTGTTTTGTTCGATCCTACTACCACGCTATAATGGGGGACAAAATAGGTCTCAATCAATGCAACCTACATTAGAAACTTAAAAAAATCTTCTTTATATTTTTATGAACACGTCACGTAGTGATGAAGAACGAACTAACAAAAGTGACTTCTCCTCCGGTAACGAGACACCTAAGTGTGAAAAAACTAGTAGTGGCGACGGACATAAAGTCCGACATTACGGGAGACAGAAAATGACTCGCAGTGTAATATGTACAGCAGGAACATTGCTTTTGGAAACATTTTGATCGATTGCGTTTAATGTTAATATGAATAGCTTTTGGGTGATTAAATTAAATTGTGTTTTATATGTTTTTTCTCAGAGTTATCAAATTACACAAGTGGCTACAGTTTGGACTTCATTATGTGTGAATTTGTAATGTCTCAGAACAGGTAATGTTTTTAGTAAGATGGCTGATAAAGACTATTTGTATTTTGTAAAATTATGTAAACATTTAGATTACTAAATTTATTCAGCTATTGAAAATAATCATCTCTTTTAAATTTATATTTTATTAAGGAATATTTTTTTTCATTTAAGGGTGATTTTTTTGTGCCAACAAGGATTAATTACATGTAATTGAAAAAATTTAATATCCATGTTACTCAAATGAAAAACACTATAATTTCAATGAATCACATTTCTATAATGGTACGACGGGGTTTATTTTATTAGTGGAATAAAAAAAAACATTTTCTCATCTTGTCCATGAAAATCCCCATCGTACGAATACTTTTCTCTTTTAAAAACTTCATGTGTATTTGTATTACGTTACGGTAAAACTATCCAAAATAAGTAAAATAGCAAAGTAACAAGTGTTTATAAATATTCTCAAATAATGAAGAAAATACAATTGCCTAAAAAAATCTCCATTGTATGAATGATTTTCTTCAAAAAAAGTCTTGAAATTCATTTGTATTTGTATTACGTTACAATAAAAAGAAAATATTGCGATCGGAACAATATTTTACAGATAAAACTCCGTTTCACATTTTCGCACGCACAATACTTATGATAAATCATATGAATACGAAGCAATTGTAAAGGCGTGTATTAATAATAAAAATATAAATAATAAATAACCAAAGAAGGAGTCGGCCCGGTTGAGCATAAATTTGTATATGCCACGAGAAGGCTGCCGCGTATGGAATTGGATTCAGAACCATAATTCCTGCGTTAATTGTTTACGTGACCTGGCCACATGGCAAACATCGCTATCATGCACGTGTCATATGTTGCGAGAGATAACCTTTAACAGTTTTCTTTCAATCATCACGAACTTGGGGTTCATTGAAGAATACTGAGTCTAAAGACTCCTTCCTCCTGTATCTGGTAGATTATCATTGGGTTATTGGTATTTTTAAGAGGAACGTGCTAACACACTGACCATCCGTGCGGAACGTTACCGATTCGAACCACGCATTGCTACTTCCCTCGAATGACACATATACTTTTTCGCCTCGTATTATACCTAATACTTCGGTCGAATATATTATTTTAAGTAAAAAAAACATGTTGATGTGCTCCGATCGTCTCATTTTGGTGGGCCATTGAGTTTGCTGGTGTGCAACGACTCACTCCCTTAGAAAGGAGAAACGTCGAAAGAAACAAACTCCACGGTAAAATTTCGTTTTTCAACTGAATTGACGTTGGAATGGCAAGGGGATTCTTGATGACGATGACGATGGTATTTTTAAGACTGACTAATACATACTGGGAAGAACCAAAATCCATCTGGTTAAATCTTTAGTATCCTTCATAGCACTGTATAGAGTGGAAACATGGACGAAGAGAAAAAAGGAAAACACATGATAGATGCCTTCGAGGTGTGGTGTTGGAGGTGGATGGAACGTATTCCATGAACTGCAAGGCACGCAAACGTTTGTTGCGGTCGCCCACTCGGAATACTGTGGGCATTCATACACACGGTCAATGACCGAGGAAGTGACCCTTGCATTCCTCGACAAATTTAAATAAACAAGTCCAAAGTTCACACGCCTATCATCAAGAAATCGGAGATTACTGAAAGATTTTTGACAACTTGCAGAAAAAGAATCCTAACGTAACATACTTTGGTCGTGTTGTTGAAAAGAATGATGAAAGTCTGGATAAGTTGGTGATCATGGAAACAGTTGAGTAAAGGTGAGCAAGATGAATGTGTCCTTTGAGATGGATGCATTAAAAAAAACGGTAACAAGATCCTCTTTAAACTCTGTGTTCAACATGCCCCTGGTCCGGGAGGAATGGAGACAGGTGGTGCGCCGAGCTCGAGACATACACGGTCGCAAAAATAATTCAAATATTGTTCTATAGCGATAAATTATCCAGATGTAATAACTGTGTGCGAAAAATAATGAATACATGCTTTTCTGAAGTACATTCTCTGATGACGGAAAAATAGAAAAAGTTAGTTAAGAGCGTGTCACTATATGATACGAAGTCAATAAGAAAAAAAAAGAAATACTTGAACCAAGAAATGTTAAGATCTGATCAAAATAATAATTCTAAAATTGGTAAATGGGTGTTATGCGAGGAGATGGAATATTATTTCAAGGGCGGTGGAAATGCACGCACCGAGAATAATTTGTGTTGAGTCAATATATCGCAAAAAGGAAAATGTTGTTGTTAAGGGCAAAATATGAAAGTTGACAAATGTGTGTAGAAAATACTACGCTAAGGTGATTTCAAAATGTAAAATTATGGGTTAAACAATTCAGAGTCGTGGTAGAGGGAGACCAATACAAGTGAGGTTGAACAAAGTGAATGAGATTTCGTAAAAACAAAATGAGAATATAAATGCTTGTGGAGAAAGTAAGGCGTAAGAAGAAATTTAAAAGTGTTTTGCTATAACGGGAGAATAGCGTGATGGGTATTTATTTAATTTATTATATTATATACAGCCCTGAGGCACGCAGGACGTTTTATTGCGCGTTATCCAGTTAGTTGTTCCTGGAAGTGATCCAGTTAGTTGTTCCAAGGTGATGCAGTTCATTTGTGTAAATATTAAAAATGCATTGGTGATAAGACACTTCCTCGAGGGAGTTCTTTTCTTCAGTTTCTCTATCTGCTGCGTTTGTTCATCTTTTCCTTTATTTTACATTCCGCTAAGTATTCTGTTATCTTCTTTTCAGATTCCCTAAAAAACAATGATCAGTGGATGCCAAACCTCGCCATATAGAAGGTAGAGAAGTTTAAGAGAGTTTAGAAAAACGTGATATGATCAAATAAATCAAATTTTGAAATATTGAAGAGTGAAAAGCTTTTATAATATGTGTAACGAAGTATTATATATAAATATGGCAGAAGCAAAATGTGCCAGGATAGAATTAAGAAGAGATCAGTTCTCTCTGCTTACCGGGAAAGATACACAGTGATGATGGTATAAAAATACATATTCAGAAAACACCATGCTTATTTATCTTTTACATAATTTTCGACTTACCTAAACCGTCGATTGAATGCAATTAAAGCTAAGGCGTGAGGGTTCAATGTAGACCCAAACTACAATTCTATGTTCAATAACGGAGATATCAATTAAAGGGTTATACCCTGACGGGGACCTTTTCACATTGCAGAATACATGCCGCCCTGTGAGTGTTTCGTGGAGATTCTATCTCATGAGTTCGTCGGGAAAAGGGGGTATGTATTTTTTTTTTCTTTTGCAAAAATAAGAAATTTATTTTTATAGCAGAATAGCTAAGTTTATAGCACGGCGAAACGAAATCTGTAGTTTCCCGATTTTTTGGGACTTAAATATTGTTCTTCCCTACGACGTTGGTGTTGCAATTGTTTACATATATTATTTTACAACTATTGCTTTTAAATTCAAAAACGATATGAAATGTTAAGAGTTCAAAATAAATAGTAAAATTAAATAATAATAAATAAATAAACAAAAAGTTTATTCACAGCAATACTGTACGTAAATACACATTCCAAATTTACACACATATAATTAGACAAAGGAAAAAATACGTTTGAGAGAGATAAGTTGTAAAAAATTCTGGGTTCATGTAATGACACACTCCCAGACCAGATACACCCCCACCAATAAGAAGGTGAGCCTGCCATGTGAACGCCGTGTGTTTTAAGAGAATTAAAGTAAGAAAAATGGTAACAGGGATTTAATGTAATTCGCTAAATAACAAAGTAATTTATAGTATAATATTTTAATTATAAAAAGTTAATGCCTTAACCTTTGATAAATGCAATTGTGTTCAAATGTGTTTAATGAAAATATAAATCAAAACACTGTTTAATTTATTTCCACTGCTTGGATGTTCATTGTTGTTGGCTAGGTTTTTATCGAAAATGTGTATTACGTGAAAATACTAAAATAATTTCTTTATTTAGGTTCAGTTGAAAAATCGGAAATTATTTTAATGCTGGTCCATTAAATAAACTTTAAAATATCGCAAGTTTATTGACTTGTGTAATACGGAGCTCTTTGAAAATTACCACGTATTTGAATATTTAATTTTGAAAAAAAAAAAAGAAGCGAATATTATAAATTAGTACTAAGAAACGTACGATGGAATTAAAATATATTTAATTGGAATCAACAAATATATAAAAAAAATGACATAAAGTTTTCTATCCAAAGAAATTTTATTAATTACGAGCAGTTGATTAAATAAAATAGAATTATAATTTAATTAAACAAGTACATACCGTAATGCCTAAGATGTTAGAGAGAATATTTCTCAATAAATTTCTCTTCTATATTTTTAAACTTCTCATCTTAAAATTTCTTCTTCAACGATATTCATTAATTTCACAAAGATTCGAGTGTATGTGTTTTGCAAGGCATTCAAAATGTGACAAAATGTCATCCGCCAAGCAGACAAGTGTCTCACCAACTTCAACATTTTTGTTGGTATATTAATGATAAATATAAATATTTTTTTATTTACGTTTATTGAGGGTAAGTAAGCACTCATATTTAACGAGAATATAAGCTAGGAAGTTGTAGTGGTAATCATTTCCAACCCCGCTTTTATTTCCCTTTAAACTTCACTACAGAACTTTCATTACAACCAGACGATTCAAAAGCCTAAAGTTCTCTAGCTGTAGACTAACTTTTATCCACAATTTAAACCGCTAGGTTTGGAGTTTTCATATTAATTTAAACCACTTGATCCGTGTTCACTTTTTGTGCATTTATCAAGTATGTGAGAAATTTTCGATGTTGTTTTTATATTTTTATAAAGTTTAATAGCTGGATGACATAATTTGTTCTAGTGTTGTAATGTTATTTCTAATAGTTTTGCGTGAATGTTAATGTTATCACATTATGTGATGACCACTGTGATCTTGTTGATTAGATGCTTATATTACAAATAGGAGATTCGATATTCGATTTTCATTGAAACCCAGATTTTTTTAAAAGAAAGGGGTTTAATCTGGGTTTTATTTAAGGCATCTTTAACATATTTATTGTTGACTGGAAAATATTGCCATATTAACGAAGCCTCCTTACATCACCAAGTTTAAAACACTTGTGTCTTCCACATGTGGGTTACAGGTTTAGCTCCTGAAACATTTTAACGTTATCTGGGATTAGTTGACATTTTTTAAAAAGAGTTCTATTCAGAATTTTTACTTAAGGCCTCTATAACACTTTTCTGATATATTGAAAACGATAACAACATGGTAATAGACCTGCCAGAGTATATTGTATTCAAAAGAAGAGCAATACAATAAGGTTAATTCATGATTGAAAAACGGGCTTGGACATGTTGAAACCTGTCATACGAATGAATAAACAAAATTTTAATAAGGTTCTTGAGAAATTATTTAAGCATTGGTCACTGAGATATTTTTAACAAACAGTAGTTTACTAAGAGTCAGAGTTCAACAAACTTGTTCGAGGTGAGAAAATATATCCCGATTTTATTTACGTAGCCAAACAGGCGATATATTTTTTGGAAATGGTCCAAATACATCATAAACGCTGTCATTTCGACGTTACAAAGTATATTTTTGTTACTTGAAGAGAATTAAAATATTATGGGGATACTTTGCCAATAAAATATTTATATAACGATTCGTGATTGCCTCAAAATTGTACTTTTATTGATGTAATTTATTTGTTTAGTTTTTATATGACGAATTTTATTCTACCTACAGTTTTATTTTACGCATATATCAAATACTATTCAGCTGTCATTAACGTGACAGATTTGATTTCATTAATGATATATCTTCCGTTTATTATTTTTTTGTTTCTAAAAACTTATAGACCGATTGTGAATTTTGTCAAGTGTCACCAGTTGAAGCTTTAAATCGTCTAAAAACCAACAATAAAAATGGTGTGAGGTTTTATTTCGAATATTCGACAATATATTTTTATAAAAAAGTTTATTTTAAAATATTCTCAGTAAGAAAAATGTAAAAATATATTATAATATTTCTGAAAAAAAAAGGTTCTATAAATATAAAAAAAATATATATTTTACGAAAATTATAATTTTGTAAAATTTGAGATGGTATTGTTCAAATATACAATAATAATTATTTGTTGATTTGCGGTAATTTGGTTTATGCCCATGATATCGGATCAATCAACTTGAAAACCCCTTTAAAAACCACCCAACGTTTAAATATAACATTTATGTTCATTGTACGGTGTGCGATTTCACTATTTAATGTATATGAACTTTGTTTATTGCAACTCGTCAACGATAAAAGATTCATTGGTTGTAATAAAAGTAGAAAATAACAAAAAAAAGATAACTAATTATTTATCTATTTTATACGTATATCTTTTTAATTATTACAAAAGGATTCTTAATTTTAATCCGTTTGAGAGATGTTACATTTTTAAATAATGAATGACAGTAATAAGGAGTATCTTTGTATTTTTCTAGAAACTAGCCGGAAACATTGCCGTGTTATTTGAGGAAAGTAGCACAGCGCGACATTTAAACCTTCTACCTTTTTTATAGAAGTCTAGTATGTTACCGCGCAGCCATGCAACTTAATGACATCTTTAGATCAGTTTTTGGTTACCAGTAAAATAAACATATGTGAAAGTATTCCTATAACAATTTCATTAAAAACCTTAATTTTATAAAAGATTTCCCCCGCTTAGTATATTTATGCGAACCGATTGGCAGGGTTTTATGACAATTTTATATCGTATGAATAATCCTAAATGAAAAAGGTTTTCTGAAAATAGAATCTGAAGCTTCTGAAATTAGAGGGATCTATCTGAGAATGAGTGGGAGGGAACATTCGATCCCAGGGGGGTAGCCACTGATCAAATTATGCAAATTAAGGGCAGGGTCTACGGGGCGCCTAATCCTGAGTCGAAGCCACTGCTCCTCCTGGTCCTTATTACACACTTGAAGTGAAAGATCACCCTCACTCCTTGCTATTTCCATGTTCAAATTAAATCATTACGACAATGTGACTAAAACCTTATTTCAAAGTTTTGTATTAGTTTGTAGAATGAGTTTAAAATATAATAAAAACAATTATTACGTTACGTTACAATGTGGGGTGACACCATAGGGATACAACGATGCCACTTCGCATTGAAATCTACCACGAAGTGGTCTCGGAAATGTGAGGACAAAATATATTTATTGGTAAAAGATATATGCCAGATTTACATTTGTCAAAATTTTTCTCTTACACATGCATAAAAGGGCAGGATAAAGGTTTTGTTGCTATCTTTTTAAATTAAAGCTCTAAACTCCCTTCGATTTGGGGTAACGCCCCGTGATGGATTTCAAAATTAGATAGCACATCTGCCACTGTGTGGGTGGGTATAACGGTCTACATTTTTAATAGTAAATCACTTGACTTCTGACCGAAGGCTATGAATTTCATCTCAGATAGAACCAAACAAAAAATATCAATATTGCATTTTCACAATATTGAATAGAATAACACGCTACAGTCTTGTTTGTGCTCTCTGATGTTGAAGTGAAAGCTTTGAAATCGGTATGGTTATACCGTTACAAAAAGTGGACTAAACAGTGTTTGATAAAAACAAATAACAATGTCTTTAAATCTCCACAATGTTAATGCCTTAACTATAAATAATGTATAACACTTAATTTCTATACAACACAACCTGGTGGCTAGTTATCATGTGGCTTTTTTCTTGAAACGTATCAGTAAGCTTTTCCAAAGGTCTTATGTAATGTCATCTTAAGTGACCTGTTTGTTTTTAAAAGTAAGTTTTTTTAAAAGACATAATGCATTTTGATGCTTGAAATTCTTTCAACATATAAATTTCTTGTAAATGTTTTTCCTTTATCTTGGTATGATGATGATAAAGCTCTTGCCCTGCGGGCTGCACACTTCTTATCGGATAAGTGGCGAGCTAATTATATGTGCTAAGATCACACATATAATCATCATATTAAACGTTATGTGTTATGTATTCCAAATACATTGATTAAAGACTTGGGAATAAAGGACAGTTCCAGAAAATGGAGATAAGCAAACGCTTGTCTTACAAAAAACTGGTGGAAACTTAAAGGCGCGACAGGCTCCAAAGACAAACAGTTTAAAGTTATATTATTCACGTAATCCTTATACAGTCTCCTTAAATAAGAATCTTATTAAATATATTATTTTTAAGTGGTGGAAATATAGTTTTCGTATAGAATTTCTTATAAAATGGAGCTTCTTCTAGATCAGGTGGGATGACTTGAAAAGTTTAGTTAGGCATTTTGTGAAATATACACTGAAATTGATTATTAGGCGAGGTAGTTAATAAGATAGTTTGAGTTAAAAGGGATATGTAAAAGTTTTGGGCAGTTATGCAATGAAATCCCAACTACCGTCAATCTAGTGTTATTGAGCATTGTATTATTGCGCACATACCAAGGACCTCCGACCGTCATACGCCCTTTATGTGCTGTTTTATACAAATTCCGTTTTTCTTTATTTGATAAATGTCGTTTATCAAATAAAGAAAATCACAATATTCTTCTTAATTTTATTTTTAACGTAAAAAGCTTTGTGCGTAAAAAAACAGACTGGAAACTTTACAAAAGATATCATGGGGAATCGAGTCTGAAATCCCCGCGTCAAGACAAACGATATACCAAATATGCTATGGCGTTTGTAATTTTGTTAACGCAACTTTTACGAAAGAAAACACTTTTTTCTTCAAAGTTTAATTTAACAAATCAAATGTTATTTTAATTGTGTTCGATTGAATTCTTTTTAACTGATATATTGTAAATTATAAAACAAATTAATAGTTTTTTTTACAAAGACAAGTTAACCTTTCTTTTCCTGTGCTAAAAAAATCCGCCCGTTCTGGTGTTGTGTATTCAATACACATGTAAAAATGAGCGATTAAAATCGGAAAAATAAGAATATTCATAGGCAATAGCTTCAATTAATTAAATTTGAAGTCAAAAGAGATAATAATTGAAATTTTATTGCTAAAACATGAAAAAAACATCGACCAACGTTCACAAAACAGGCAAAGCGACCACCTCTACCGAAAGTCGCCGACCTACTGAGCGAGAGAAGCGAGCGAACTGAGATTCTATTTCTTGCGTTCCCATATACCGAAGTAGAGTGAGAGTGAGACGTGAATAGCGTCGCTTCTCACCCATAGCGTTTTTTTAGAATGAATATACCTACGTCACACACTGGCACACGTTTGATTGTATTGGTGAAATTATTCCCGATTTTCATAAAATATCTGTGATGTGGCCGATAAGTGCCAATTATTATGAATATTATTTTTTTCATTTTATAGATACTTTATTGGATATTAATTTTTTTACCATACGGTTTATCATTTCTAACCAACCAAATAACAGTTACGCAGATTTTCACGTGAATTTTTCATTAAAACAGGAGTGACTGGTTTGGTAAAATACTTGTATTCCAACTGGGTCGCGGGTTCGATTTCTGTTGGTACTGAGATTTTCGATAAAGTGTTTCCATTCAGGTTTTCAATTAAAGTTTGTTTAACACTTTTAAGTTGGTTTGAATAGATTTCCATATGCAAATAGGTCCACCAGGTTGTACTATATACTCGTTCAACCACTGTGTAATTAAATACTATACCTTTTGACCAATTACTAGGGGAAATGGCACATAGTTATTTTCTCGACCGCGTTAATAAAAAAGACTTCAAAACAAGAAAAAATGAAACGTACTAAATATACAAACAACTGAAAAAAAAAAACAGAAGAAAAAATATTTATGCCATCAACGACAGGAATGTCATTAAAAATCAATGTCCTGCAAAAATCATAAAAGTTTTCAATACATTTTCTGAAAAAGTAAAAAGAACAGAAAAGCCTTTTTTAAAATAGTTCTTAACTTTTGTATATGAAGCTATCTTCCTTTTTGATTAGTTCTTAACTTTAGTATATGAAGCTATCTTC
Organism: Odontocerum albicorne; assembly: GCA_949825065.1. NCBI lineage: Eukaryota > Metazoa > Arthropoda > Insecta > Trichoptera > Odontoceridae > Odontocerum > Odontocerum albicorne. The sequence continues at coordinate 6,898,544 of OX463846.1, read as the reverse complement.
TTTTTTGAATAGTTCTTAACTTTTGTATATGAAGCTATCTTCTATTTTGAATTGTTCTTAACTTTTGCATATGAAGCTTTCTTCTTTTTTGTATAGTTCATAACTTTTATATATGAAGTTATCTTCTTTTATCATTTGAATGTTTATTTTTTTTATTTATATGGCTCGTTATCTCTAATTTGATAATTTTCAGTATGTTAACTTTGTCAGGATTTTTACTGCTTTAATCACATCTTGTAGAGAGATGTGTTTTTTAGTCGCATTAAGGTCGTTATATAAATGCGCACAAATTGTTAATAAATTGTGTAAACGCTCGCCGACAGCGTTTCTTAATGTAATAAAATGCGCCGTCTAAAGCGCGGCTTACATTAATAGTTACGGTTGTCACCAACCTTTTGCACCAAGATTTTAAATATATATTTTAATTAAAATATATTTATTAATATGTAATAGAAAGTTAAGTTAGTGATAGAAAGAGAAAACAAATGATGTCTCTCTATTATGACACTCAAGTTGTCAGATTATTAGGTGAACCAAAATCTAAGTAAATAGGTAGATAAAAATACTACCTTGACTAACAACAACCTCCGTAGCCTAGTTGGTAAAAAGTTTAACTTCCAGCTCGGGAGTTGCGGGTTGGATTTCCGTTGAAACCTAGGTTTATTTAAAAGGATTTTAGTCTGAATTTCGTTTAAGGCGAATTTTACATATTTCTGGTAAGTTGGAAGGGATAGCCATGTGGTAATAATCCCACGAAGTTGTACTGTATACAACAAAGGTGTAAAAAGTTGGGAAAAAATATCAGGTCAAGATCGGACAAAATTTAATTGGTACTGATAAGAAGTATGATAAAACGTTTAATTATTTTTTTTTAAATGTTACAAAATATAGCTTTCATAATTGAAAGAATTAATGTAAAATTGCCTCCCGTAACGTTTTTTGAATACATTTCAGGTAACCTAAGGTAATTTTTAGTCTGGCTTTGAATAGACGTTTTTTTTAAACACGGAATTTAATTCAATTTATATGATTTGATATTTATCAATACATGGGATTGATGAACATAAAATAACGAGGGGTTAGTCATTTTTTAATCATTATATACTATCTATAGATGAGTCTTATAACAATTGTGACAATAATATGACTATCTCCATTTCACGTAAATGAATTGCTCAATGTATCACTTTGTATCCAGACAAACAAACGCATTTATATTGCTTGCGGACTTGACTAAGACGAGTTTATCTTAGACACAGTCCAAATAAGACGAACGATACGTGGTAGAAAAATAATCTATCATTTTAAAATAATATTTACTAAAATATGCAGACAACGTATATCAATTCGAAACGAAGCCATTATACAATCGTGTATTATTTAAATCACATGAAAATTCAGCCGAAGGTTCCTGATTGAATTCTAGATGGTGACTAAATAAAATACACTGCATTGTTACATTTGGACCTTTCAAACGTTTAAAAATAGTCTTAAATATATAGATACAAAAAATAGGTGAGGAAGTTGACAGTTCATGTATGCCTAGCAACGACGACGACCATTAATATTTTGATGCTGTTGGAACTAAAAGTTTTATTTCTGTGTTTGTTAAGAAATAGGAGAAAATATTATTTGATGAACTAGCACTAAGCTCAAGCAGATATTGAATTTTACATTCCAGTTCATAGCTCTTCATTATTTACATCATCCTTTAGTGTGCATACTCGTACCCCTAGTTTTTGTAACCAGCTAATGGATATTGTATTGTAACTTTCATGTCAATTTAAATAGTGACATGAAAATTAAAGTATCTCTTTTAATCTTTCCTTCCCTGTGATGTGTAACTAGTATACGTTGCTTCTAAAAACTTTAATATCTGTATAAATATAATAAATACTGGGTTCAGATTTTAGGTAATCCTCCGTAATATATTGAATGAAAAAAATAATATTAATAATATTTAGCACTTATCGGCCACATCAGGGATATTTTGTGAAAATCGGGAATAAATTCACCAATACAATCAAACGTGTGCCAGTGTGTGTCATAGGTATATTTACTCTAAAAAAACGCTATGAAACGCATGCACTAAGAAAAATTGGTAAGTGTCAATGTTTAAAAGAATGCCAAATAAAGACATTAGAAATTAATGTATGGATAAAATTGATGATTCAAGTAAGATAAGAAAAGGAACCATAGTATGGTTTCGACATGTGGAGAGAAATAATTACTAAGTGAGTATACAAGTCAGAAGTGCTAAGTGCCCATAAAAGAGGTAGACCAGAGAAAACGTAGCTGGATCAATTGGAACAGAATAAGGTATAGTGAGAAGTATGAATCATAAAAAAATTGTGTATATCGAAATCTATGAATGTGAAGAATGTAAAAGTTGTGTACTTGGATGGAAAAATTTGGAGATCTGTCCTCTCTGCCTTTCCCACAAGGGACACGGCGTGTTAATATGTATGTATATATAGGTTAAAATATACAAAAGCAAAAAACGAAGCAAAAGTGTAGAATTCAATTTTTAAGTAAATTTTTTGAATTAAAAATAAATTCAATGAACACATATGAGTAAGATAATTTTTTTTTAAATATTTTTTGATTAATTTATCTTCAAGTTCTTAAGATTAATTATTTACCTCTTCTAAAACGTAATCTGAACATTTAACGTCTTATTAGAAACGAATAACTGAAAAATGTTTTTATTTTACTTAAGGTGTCTCTTTTTATATCGACCAAAGGTTCTCAATTTTTTTTCAGTGAGGAAAAATTGATCAAACAATTTTGTTCAACAACTTTTTGTCAATTACCAGTTCGCTCAGAAAGCATATTTAAAATGGTCAATCCATTTTGATGTATCCATTGAGTGGAACTGTTAAATGGACCAAAATTATTTGAAATAACTAATCATATATATTTTTTTGTAAACTATGGAATTTTGTGAAAAACTTACAGTACAACCTGACGGGTGTATGCCAATATCTTATGATCAATCAAAAATATGTTAAGTTAAAGACAACCAGTGCTGGTTCTAGGGTCTACTTAAATCATGGATAGTAAAGGATGAAATGAATGAGTGAATAGGTAATAACTTAACTAAGTATAGCTAATATGTCAGAAATAGACAATCCAATTGAGTACCTTACGTTCATTTCTGAAATACTGATTGAGTCTGGAGTCTTCACCTTTAGTGAAGTACAGAATAAGTGGACATTACCTTCAATGGCTTTACAGTTTCAGCTGAAGTTAACCTCCGTTATAATGCTGGCAATACGCTCGCCAGGTTAAAAATAAACACTGTATGACATTCAACAATCCTAGGACTTGTTGTATTGTATTATACGTCCATTGTATGAAGAAAAAGCTGCCATTTCTACTGTCTTACTAACAAGAAACATGTTTCAGTCCTGACGTGAAAACCAGACTCCAACGTTTTACAAAAAAATCTTGGTTCCAACGGAAATCGAGCCCGCAACCCCCGGGCTGAACGAAAGTTGCATTAACAACTCGACTGCAGAAACTATCTATCTATGTAACTAAAATCAAGAGTTAAATTAATAAAAAAACAATGTACTCGTATATGACCCACTTATATTTTTGAGTTATTTACTCCTCTGTTAGGTGAGTGTAATTTCTTATTGATTATCTTGGTTATCTTTTAATCAAAACATTTCCCTTAATCCCACGATTATCGTTCAGGGGTAGGCCGTGTTTATTTTATTACTTAAATTTGAAAAAATCTTCTTCTCCCTGGCTCCATCCCAACTCACTGCCTGCGAAGACTGTTGGGGCCAGCTCTCCTCGTCCTCAGGTTGTATGCTCTTCTGTCCCGGACTACGTCCCCCAGGCCGTGCCTCTGCATCAGGTTTTTTGCACCACCCATGAATTCTTCGGTCTTCCTCTGGTTGTTATTCGAGGAAGATCCATGGAGGTTGCCTGGTTCACAATGTGATCGGGTGCTCTGCGTCCAACTTGCCCATACCATCTCAATCGCCTCTCCTTCATCTTACTGTTGATGTCTGTAACACCTAAGCTTCCACGAATGCGTGAGATTTTTATTTTGTCTCTTAGATACACACCAGTTGACCATCTAAGCATGCGCATTTCAGCAGTTTCTAGTTGCCTAGAGTAAGAGTAATACATCGTCCAGCATTCGGAGCCATAGAGGAGTGCGGGTCTGACAATCGTTTGGTATACTTTTCCTTTTGACTTAACTGGCATTTTCGGATCACATTGAAAAAATATATTTTTAAAATATGTCATGGATTAAAACAACTAACCGTATTCAAAATAAACTGGTTGGTAGGAGTAAACTGCTGTATTTAAATAAGTCCACCAGATGTAACATGTATAACGATGATCGCAAAATAATTTTAAAAAATGTGCAATTCTAAAGATATTGATTGCATTTTAGTTATGACAGACAAAACTGAAACTGCAAAGTGAAAAACTTTTACTTTATCATAAAATATCTTATTTAGACAATCTTACCAAGTTATAAAACAGCGCCGGTTTAAAATAACTGACTGTATTGCGTTCTGTTTATCGTTTCCAACTAACGGACTTCAGAACTTTCACGAGACTTGAAACATTATGATTTTAATTTCGTTGACGTCTGAAAGCCACTTTGTACGTTGAGAGAAATCCAGTCTGAAGGTTGACTTCAAACAAGGGTTCACTCTTAGATAATATGAAACTTATTTCGCGAGTGTCTGAATTGTTGGATATAAGTTAATTTTGAATGTTGAAATATGGTACATACAAATAAAAATAAATCCCTCATATTTAGTACTCGTAGGTAACTTCAAACGCCCGTACTTGAGTCCTTCCATGAAAACGAAGAATTAATAATTTTTTTTTATACAGTTATAACGCCTTTTTGACTTTATTATTTTTGAAATACTTATATGTGAAATAGGATTTTGGTTTTTCAGATTTGTGTTGCGTTTTGCCTTTCATGATTTTTGTTAAATTATTAAGCCTGTTATGTAGGGTAGTAAGTTTATAATATATTTATTTTTGACAGTGAATTATACGACTTAGTGTTATTTTTTGGTATATTATTGTAGTATTTTGCATTTGTATAGAGCACTCGACTTTTCTATCGCGATACATATTTTTTGCATATTGTACACCCATATCTCTTATACAGTATCTGCAAATTCCCTGAAATTTCTTCGTTCAATAGATACAACTTTACATGACGACCTACGTGGCCTAGTTGGTAAGACGTTTGTCTCCCAGCCCAAAGGTTGCGGGTTCGATTTTCGATGGAATCCAGATTTAAAAAAATTATTCATGTCTCATTTTCCCTTAAGGCTTCTTTAATAACTTTCTGGTTGGTTGAAAGATATTGCCGCGTGGCAATTAGCCCACCAGGTTATACTGTATACAACGAAAGTTTAACACAATACAATACACACGACAATCTCTATGACCTAGTATATAGACGCCTATCTTTCAGAGTGGAGGGTTATGGGTTTGATTTCCGTTCGTACCAGATTTAAAAAAATATTTCTGTCTAGTTTTCATTTCAGGTGTCCTTAATTTTTCATGTTTGGTTGGAGGAGATCACCATGCGCATATTCCTCAACCAGGTTATACTGTGTGCAACGAAAATGTAACACAATTTAGATCCAGTTCTTTATAAAACGTTTTAGAACCACTGGAGTGGATACTGAGCTTGCGATTTGTTATGGCAGGTCAGTTAAAAATACCTCTCACGCGAAGATACAAAATACTCACCTAACGCATGCTAATACGGTTACGAAAATAACTATTTTACCACCCAACCACACTTTTTATTTTAATTTTTTGCGTTTATATTTGTTCCACCAGTCAACCTCGTTGATTTATTGGTCGAAATAAATGCGATTTTATTTACTTTTTAAGATGAAATTTAATTTTATAATAAGATGAAGAGAGATGGTTTAAGATGGCACTAATATAAACGGATGGAAAGAATGGATGACTAATCATAAACACAATTAGAAGTGCAAGGTGTCTGTAGAAGAGGTAGTACGTGGAAGACGTTGCTGGATCAGATGGGACATATTTTGAAAGAAGGCAAAGTGTATGAGCAATAGAAGATTATTCATGAAGGAATGTATCAATGTGGATGAGACGAAAGGTCTAAGCTTGGATAGAAAAGTTGGTGATCTGTTCTCTTTACTACCACGCAATGGGCACAGCATGCTGATACGTATATATGAAAATATAGATGTAGACTTCAAAAATAATAATTCAAAAATATGTCACATACTTAAATTTTTACTGAAACGATTATTATTTTAAATATTTCAGATGATATAAAGCTGCTAAAAAGAAACTATTTATACAAATAGTATTTTCAAGTGTAATATGCCAAATTTAATTATTTTTTACAAATTTGAATTTAATGCTTATATAAGTATTATATTTAGATTGTATGAAAACGAAGATAATTTTCCACACGCTAATAAACCTGCTAACTTGTATTTACTTAACTCTGCTTTTTAAATATAATAAAAATCAAGATATTTTAAGAAAAAAAATAATGTTGTTAATCTCTGCTTTGCGGCATTATTCCTGGGCGCATGCTGCTCGCATAATTCAAACGAGAGATGAAATTCTTTCTTTGAGGCGGTAACTGCATCCACTCCAAGGGTTAAGTATCTATACGCTTATAAAAAAGATGAAAAACGTAAGCTTGGTATTAAAAAGATAATTAATGCTTTGCTAAGAATACTTGATAACATTTATGTTACCCATAAAAAAAGTGAAAAAGGTGATGAAAATATTTCTTTGATAAAACTAAAACGAAAATAAAATAAAAATGCATAAAAGTTGATATTTTTCAACTTTATTTTTTTTTACAATCCACTGTATAATATTTTTGCAATCCACTGTATAATATTTTTACAATCCACTGTATAATATTTTTACAATCCACTGTGTAATATTTTTACAATCCATTGTGTAATACTTTTACAATCCACTGTATAATATTTTTACAATCCACTATATAATATTTTTACAACCCACTGTATAATATTTTTACAATCCACTGTATAATATTTTTACAATCCACTGTATAATATTTTTACAATCCACTGTATAATATGTTTACAATCCACTGTATAATATTTTTACAATCCACTGTATAATATTTTTACAATCCACTGTATAATATTTTTACAATACACTGTATAATATTTTTACAACCCACTGTAAAATATTTTTACAATCAACTGTATAATATTTTTACAATCCACTGTATAATATTTTTACAATCCATTGTATAATATTTTTGGGCATAATCAATGGACGCAATTTAAAAAAGATATTGTATACAAATTATGTATACAATCCACGTATAAAATTTAAGCTCTCAAAAGTCTGACACTTAGGTAAATGTAACTAAATATTAATAATGACTATTGACAAAAGAGAAACAAAAACGTCATTTTTTGACAACGAATACAAATAGCTGTCTCTTTTGAGATGAGCCCAGACGGTGACGGGCAGTGAATTTGGAATCTGTTTTTTTCTTTTTTTCCACTTTTATGGATTTCTATTTAAGGTATTCATTTTATATAGACTCCTTATTTAGTTGATAAGACACCTTTTTCCATCTTGGGTGTCGCTGGTTTGATTCCTTTAGAGACCAAGATTTTCAAAAATGGATCAAATCTAGTTTTCCCATAGATTTGTTAACACTTTCTGGTTGACTGGAAGAGTTTTCTACAATCGTTATAAATTAACTAGTGGGTACTATATATAGCGAAATTGTAATTTAATAACAATAATACGACAATGTCGTTTAGTTAATTTAATGGCTAGTGAAAAATTATTTTTCTCATCAAACATAAATTTTTCCTCTACGCAAAAGTGTGTAATTTAAAGTGTCATTAGGCCATATATTAATATCATTATGGTATTTCTTCAAAATATTCAAATAAGTGATTCGGGTATTTCGAATAGCATGCCCGAAAGCCAACGTTGTCACCGTGTGTGTTTGGAATGCTACCCTACGACCTCCGTGCCCTAGTTGGTAGAACGTTTGTGATCCGACCCAGGGGCAGGTTCAATCCTCGATAAAACCCACAAAAAAGGAATCCAGCCTGGTTTTTACTTAAATATTTTTTTTAAATATTACTACTTTGTTGAAAGAGATTACCAATAGCAATAAACCAGCCAGGTTTTACTGTATACAACGAAAGTTTTATACACCATAATACAATACCTCACACGTGAAGAGGCAAGAACAAACGTACACTGAGGCTACAATAATCGCATACTCGTTTTTAATCATTATTATTATTGGGTATTATCGAGAATCAAACCCTAGTCCCCTGGATGAAAGTCAAGCGAATTACTAACTAGGTCATGGATGTCGTTCATAATACAATAAATTGAATTTAAAACTGAAACATATTGAGTATCTTTCGGTATCAATACATTAAACAAATCAACTAATAAAAGTATAGTTCATTCATCGTTTGTTTAATGATGTCGATCAAAATATTTATACTGATAAAACGAACATTTGAAAATATAGGCAAATATATTCTGTTGCGTTTCGCCCAGTTATTCGTGACTATGGTTTTATGTCCACTGAAGAGGTTTAAAGCCAGGCATCTCGCTGTCTATCATCGAAAGTGTTCGTAATACATCCTCCTACAAAAGCCTTTTTGACGAGCTTAATCAGCCTGGGAACTATTCTATTTTAACGTATTATCAGCAAAAAACCCCAAAACCTCCCTGAGAAAGACAAATGTCATGCATTAAATTTTAAAAAGGGTTGTTTGAAATCATGAAAAAGATATTTAACATCGGTTATCAAAAATATGCGTGATTAGTGCAAGTGATACAAAAAAGAATTTTTACGAAATTCTATAATAGTTAATTCTATTATGTTCTTATTGTACAACGCTTAGCCTGGTGAATTTATTAATATAAGGCAATCTCTTCCAAACAACTGGAAAGATCTTAAAAAAATCTTTACAAAATGCTAGACTGAAAGCATTTTTTGAACAATATCGGTTACCATCTAGATTCGAACCCGTCGCTTACGAGTTGGAAGACACGCGTCTTACCAACTAGGTTACGGAAGTTTCGTAGTGAATAAGGGTTTTTGTCGGCGGCCGTGGTCTAACGATTAGTATCCACGCTAAACAAGCGGATGCCCCTGGTTCGATTCCTGGCGTATTCCCTTTAGGACTGGTTTTACTTTCATACCATTTTGCATTTGAGTTTAAACATCCAGATGGCACCCTTGCTGGAGACATGATAACATACTTTCTCAACCTTCCTAATTTATTGTTGAACTAATTAAAAAACGGTCTTGGTGATCGGGAAACAGCGCAATGTCATATTATTCAAAGAAAATAATGAGGTTAAAATGTATGGTGTGTTATGTGGAAAATGTATTGTTAATTGTAAAATAAATGATAGAACACTTAAACGAATAAATTTGCTCAGTATATTAAAAGTAAACAATTCCTAAGGAATAATAAAATAATATTTGATTTTTAGTAATTTTGTTTACTGAATAATATAAGCTCGTCAACAAAGTTATCGTCCCATCTGTTTAAAGCAGTGCTCCGCAACCGGTGTGCCATGGCACACTGGTGTGCCGTAAGCCGGATACAGGTGTGCCGCGGTCAAATTCAATGTACTCGTATTTGACATTTTACAATTTTTCATTATGTATTTAATACACAATGACAAATTATTTTTCATAATATTGTTTTTTTATTCAAAATGTACAATAGTATAGACTATTATAACTAAATAATTTTTCAATGGTCCCCCAGCGCCTGGTGTCAACTGCTGAAAAGAAAGTACGACGAAGACTACATTAAATATGGATTCTCGTGGTGTGGTGACGAAACGGCTCCAAAGCCACAGTGCATCATTTGCGGCGAACAGCTATCAAACGAGTCAATAGTACCCAGTAAATTAAATCGCCATCTATATTCAAACCATCCCAGCTACGCCAACGAAGACAGACAATATTTTAAGAAGTGCTTAGAACAAAATAAAAAAAACAGAAGAAATTTATGAAATCGACCGTTATAGTTTCTGAAAAGGCCTTAGAAGCTAGCTACTATGTTGTAAAATTAATTGCACTTCAGAAGAAACCACATACTATCGGCGAAACACTTATTAAACCAGCATGCATGTAAATTGTTCGACTTATGCTTTTTTTAAATTTGTCTACCAATTTAATACCTATATATTTTAGCTTTTGGTGTGCCGCGGAATTCTAGGAAGAATTTTGGTGTGTCGTAGATGAGAAAAGGTAGCGGAGCACTGGTTTAAAGCATTAAAAAGCTCGTGTGGATCCTAATTCAAATGAATAAATGGTTTGTTTCTTTGACGGTGACTCACTTTCATCGTTCCAATAAATAATAATACTCAAACCGCTCCTGACACCGTGACTTCCCTTAGTCATAAAAAAAAAAACTAAAACTGCCATGAAATTTATTTGTTAATCGATATCAACAGCTGATATATTCGTTAAGTTCTATTGTTCATTTAAAAATCGATTATTCTTTTTTCATCGTAAGTAACAAATTTCATTAAATATCTAATTCTAATCATCATAATATAAATTGGCCAAAACCCGTACGATGGTTGTCGTTAAAGAAAGAATATAACAATTGAATTTTGAATACAAGAGAGCGAGAGAGGAATACTTGGATTCTCTCCGAAAGTAATTCGAAATTTGAATCTCGGTGGGTCCGTGATACTGAACGAATTTTATTGTAAATACCTAGCTAACAATTTTTGAACCGGTGTAAAAGGGGACGATGTATAAATTATATATATAAACAAATTCTATATTTATGACTATATTTTCATAAATGTAGAATTTGTTTTACTTCAGTGAATATTTCATGGGTTGCAACTAGTATCTAATATTTTTCGATTAATTCGTGCCATGCTCGAGTGTCCCTTGTATAACGTTTCTGGACTGTTTTTTATTATAAAACATTACTTGAGGACAAATAAACTGTATGCAAAGACAAAGTAATAATGTTATTTCCTCACATAAACACCACTAGATACGCTAAACCTTACAATAAACTCGTAAAATACAATATTCAGGCAAATTTTTAATATAATGCGATATTGAGGCAAAAAGGGATTAAAGATTTACTTTCATTTTAAGAATTCATTTTCATTTTTCCCCGCCCCATTCACCATTGTATCACATCTCTCCCTCTTTCTCTTCCCCTACCTCATCCCCCTTATATTATATTATTTACACTTGTAGAGGAAGTATATTTTTTAACAATTTAGTTTATCTTCACCTGACGATGAAGACGGTGGTCTTCGAAACCAGTTGTAAGCCAAAATAAACCTGTGGTGAACACAAAAATTCAAAATAAGTTTTTTATTTACTTATTTGTCCTTTTACGTAAAACATGGCACCACAAAATGAAACCACAGTCTTTTCGAAGATTCAAGAAAAAAAAGGGATTAACTATTTTTCAGTTTACTGTATAATTTATAAGTATTTTTAGATTTTTTTGAAAAGTGAGTTAAGAAAGTATAAGATCAGATTGAAATTATATTTAGTTAAATTATATGTATTTATCTTATTCGATGATTAATAAATTCATAATGTAGTTATATCTCGTTTCAAGAATATATGTTATACCCCCAACTAAAACATAATATTTGGACATTTGAAAACATTTATCTTAAACTGTCTTACAGTGGATTTGAAATGGGGTTGTCCATCTCTTCCGCTTGTCAGGATTTCTCCCAGATCCCGGACTTCAATAGGGAAGATCGCGTTGCTAATCCTCTTGATGGATGGATGGGACATTATGATGTGCTTATCCTGTTTGCGGAAGTGTCTGATGCTACAGTGTCCTGTCAAAGATCACGTCGTGTTTGAAATGTCGCTCTCTAGGTATTTGATAAATTATTCAGGAATGTCAATTATTATGAAGACAAGAGACAAATTATACGAAAATATGGCAATCCTTGTAAAACAAATGTTCTATTAAATTTAACAGAAAAATCAAACTAATATTATATATGAGAAGACATACGAGTATTTTAACTCCATTGAAATTGAATATATGTGATTTTTGTCCGAGTTACAAAAATGCAAGTATACGTATCTTATTTATTAAAAAAAAAACAAATACTTTTATGTAATTTGTTTTATCAAACACTGTTTATTCCACTTTTTGTAACGGTATAACTCTAACGATTTCAAGGCTTTCACCTCATCATGAAGGGAGCATAAAAATACATAAACAGTGTTTAATAAAATAAATTATAATGTCTTTGAACCTCCACAATGTTAACGTTTTAGGTATAAATAATATAAATACTTTTTTATTACACTTATATTTTTACTTTCAACCAGATTCTATTTTCTTTCTACCGTCAACCAGTAATGAAAAAAACCTCAGGATAAAAATATTAAGAAGACAATATACTGCGTCATTTAGAGATGAGCTCTCACTAATGGCACTCTAATTCGGATATTAGGTTTACGTAACACGTGTGGCGTTGATAAATGTAATAAGTGGAATAACAAATAAATTTCTTGATAATTATTCGAATTTGGAGTTTTACAAAGATGAACCGAAACGTTAGTACGTAATGTAAATAAATTCGTTTGCAATATATTATATGTTACAAAGGAAACATAATTATCGGTATTCTAAAGGAATTGAAAAGTAAAACATTGTTTAAACCCAAACTTTTTCACAGATTCCGCAATATCCTGATAAAGAAGGCATTCCTTCAGTGTGTATTTGAGATTTAAAATAGTAAATTATTTTCACTCATCTGGCAATATGTTATCCGTTCTAGGTGCTAAAATATGTTGCTTTTGACCGAAAGAAGTGTTCATGCTTTTAGCACAACGTATATTCTCTCTACTTTTGTTACTAGTATGACAAATGCATTTAATTATCCTACGTGTTTCAGAGTGTTAGTGAACCTTGAGAATCATTTTCGTTATAAACATTTTAGTCAAGTGTTCAGAATGTCAATTTTTACCAATTGTTTGAAAACCTTTTTTTTTTTAAATATTTGGATTTGAACTTAATTAAATTTCCCTTAGCGTAGCAAAACCAATCGATGGATGAAACTCCGGTAGAATAAAATTATTATTCGGACAGATTTGACACGCTTTCTTGTGACACTAAGCGATGAAACCAATTAGTTAGGAAGGGTAGTCGTGGCATGAAAACACAGGGATTAAGATTTCATCCATGTAATTGGAATATGTACTATGACTTCAAATAGACCATTATAAAACATTGCCTTATTCTATTTTATGCAATGCTTAAATAATTGATTTATAAGATCCTTGACTAATTTGGACGTATGATAATAAAAAGACAATTTTTATATCGTCGTTGAGAGAGCAAGCTTTTCTCGATTCGAGTCCACTCATAAATTTCGATAAGACCTCCCAAAAAGTATTATATTTAAGTGCTTCCTCAATCTACACACGCTACTCACATATGTGACTCTAGGAGGTAGACCATTCCACGCCACAGGATCAGTAACGGCAATAGTTTTTTTTCATAATACCCCGTTTGATTTAGAATAACCAATTTATTAGATGTAGAAGAAATCGACCTTAATTTTGCATAATATTAATTTAAAAAATATTTTTAACTGGACGCTTAGCGTCCAGCACAGTGGCTGGTCGATTTTTTCTAGCACAGTAAGGCAAGTGTTAATGTTCTGCTTCTCTCTGAAATAACATATTTAAGACACATATGTGAAAGATACGTGAGGTTTTGAAACAAAGATACTAAGTTTGAAATCAATCCGATTACGACACTTTAACCTATGTGGACTTTTTAGAAGCGGACAAATATGGTTATATTTTCGACTTCTATTCGAGTTTATCAGTCTTGCGGCTGCATTGAAAACAGAGTTAAGCAAAAAATATAAATAAGACAAACCAGGATAAATGGACTTAAAATAATTCAGACGTGACATAAAAAATAAATTAAAAATGGTATAAATTAAATTATGTCCAAATTCAGATTTGACTTTTTTTATGCATAAACTTAATTTTTATTAATTTTATTTTATTTAAATGGTGAAATAACCTTCTTTTTTTGTTTTATTTATTTGATAAAGTTATCTATCATACACACATTTTCCAAAGGCTATACCCATAAACGTTTTTTTTTACTTAAGAACTAAAGGATCAGTCGAATTTCTATATTATGTGTATGACTGTAAGCTAACTTTATTTTAATTTCTTACATGCAATTTTTATTTCTAATATTCTTAATAACTAGATAACAATTTTTACAACATTTTTTTTAAACTAATCATTTAACACGTACATTTCTACTAGTTCAGACTACTTGCATTTCATCACATTCACTCAGACCTTGATCGTCCCTGCTAAGAATATAGGTGGACTAGTCAGGCAATTTGAAATTTCATAGCATTATTTTAAATTAAAAGTCTCACAAAAGTTTGTCTAAAAAAATAATGAATATTTGGTAACAAATATACTTATGGCTTTATTTCATACACTTGTTGAAGGTATCATATCAGCTAACTTAATTTTAATTTTCTGAAACAAATTTTTGTTTTTAATAATCTTAACATTCAAATTCTTACAAATCATTAACAGCTTAATACTAAATTACAATCTTTACAAATAAAGGGGAAAATAAATTTTTGATACAAAGATTATAAAAAAAAAAACAAGAAATAAAATTCAACATTAGTCAAATAGATAAAAAGTTCAAGACGAACCTAGCTCAATATAAAAGCAAACATACACTATGATTCTTCGTTTTATTGCTGCACGCAGTCAATCTGATTAAAGTCCATACAACGACCATATCGATTGCTCAATCTGTGCAGTCTTATTATGCAAAAGTTGTACAAATAATTTGTTGCAATCAGTTCACTATTGAACAAATCATTTTCTCGCATTATTTTAGGAAATATTTATTATTATATTATTAATTAAACTTTTAAATACAAGGTTTACTGGTTTGATATATAATATATACGAAGTAAGGCCCAAAAGCTTACAGCCCCAATAAATTAGAACGTGTTTGGACAGATACCACGCTCAGTACATGACCAGGCCATATAACAGTTATAACTGTTATAATTTGATGCCTATACCCTCATTGGTATGTCACTAGACTAAATATAACGAATCAACACGATTAAAAGTCGTGTTGATTCGTTATATTTTAAATTATCAAAAAGTGAATACCTTGTAGTCATTAAGATTCTTTCAAAAGAAGAGAAAAGCCACACAGAAATTAATCGACGTTCAGATGCTGTGTTAGAAAAAACTTGACAGTATCGCTTTGACCTGGAATCTATTGAAAATGACCCTCGTCAAGACAGACGAGCAGAAGCACTCACTTTAGAAAGCACAGAATTTTTTTAGTGGTTTTGAAAAATTCATTTATCCTTCTTTAATAATATGTTGAACTATAGGGTGACTAACATATATTGAAGAATATATTTTTCTATAATTTGGTCACCTTTTTATTATACATCCTTGGGCTGGAAACTTTTGGACCTTTTACATAATATTATACAAAGACAACATTTTATATGTTGCCACTGCCTTTCAACTTGGTTACTGCGGAATCAATAACCACGCTGAAACCCCATTTAAAATTAAAAAAAAAATAAGTCTGGTTTTTATTTCAGACCCATTTTATGATAAATCTACTCTATATGGTTCGTCAGAAACGATTGCGGCGTTGTAATAAACCTGCAAGGTTATATAAAGCAAAACTTCTATAGAGATTTTTATTCTAGCTTGTCTTCCCTTCGTTTCCTATTTAAGTGTAAGATTTCATACGTTTTAAATATGGGCAAGCACCTAATTTTATGATAGCAGCCATTACCTTTCTATCCATTTACTTTTGTTAATTCATGTTCTCTTTAACATATACGTATGTGTATAAAAAATGCAGATATATTGTTGTGCATGACTATATAACAACAATTTTCGCCTTCATTTATCAAGCCATCGGGATAAAGACCACAGGAGTAGAAACATCTGTGAATTATGTGTCTACTCCTGTTTTCTTTATCCCGAAGGATTGATAAATGAAGGCGAAAAATTTTGTTATATACTCGTAGTCATGCACAACAATATATCTGCATTTCTTATACACATACGTGTATGTTGAAGAGAATATGACACATAACTCGCAGATGTTTCTACGACCACAGGAGTAGACACATCTAACACGTGTCTAGTAGACACATCCGACACGAGATAGTCATTACACGTGTCGACAATACTACCACATGTGAAGAGGCAACAATAGTTGCACAATTATAGTTCTTGCGAGAATTATAACCAGACAAACTCTCACCAGACTTAACCTTTTTTTTTTTTCATGTACTGTCGGGAATTGTACCCGAAACCCTCGAGTAAAGTCAAATGTCTTACAAACAACGTCACGTACTTGTAGGTCACCTATTTTACACTACTAATTAATATTTAAGTATTTATTGTATTAAAAATATTATTATTTCATAAAAAAAATTACATTGTATAAAATTTGTCTTAGCTCATTCAGACCCTGTGTGCATAATTATGCACACTTATTTCAAAGCATAATATAACGAATAAAATACTCGTAATATAACGAATAGCATAATATAACGGCAAATTTTCTTTTAAAAACCTATGCAACAAGATTGTCTTTTCAGTCGTCTGTGTACGTTGAGACCTGTTGGGCATAATTATGCACATGTTCAATTTCCTAGTAAAAAAAAAAAAAAAAAAAAAAAAAAAAAAAAAAAAAAAACATTTTTCTTCTATTAAAACCCCGATGAAGCCTAATCCACACTTAAATTTTTTTTTTCTCCCTTAACAATAATTCAGGTCTGAATGAGTTAAACCTCATCCTATTTAACTAAATCAATTAAATAATGACGATATTTAAATTTAATGATTGAATTTGCGTTAAGGGCTCCTTCCGACCAAAAATCGTTGAAGCCGTAAACTAACGAAGCCTCTATAAGGTACTTGTGACATTTGACGCTTGTTGTTTAATTGTTTCCTCATTTGTATTTTTTTGTTTACAAAATAAATTTTATATATCACATGTACGAGTATGTTACATAATTCGAACTGAATCAATGTTGGAGATATTTTTTAACGTTTTCTGTGAGTTTTGCACGAATACGATAATATTTTTTTATAACAGTATTTATTACACGAGGGTTCATAAGACCATGATGAGACTCAATATATTAGTTACACTTTACCTGCTGGGGTAGGCAGAGAGGACAGAGCGCTAAATTTTCTAAAGATGACATACTACCTTCATATCTTCATTTGTAATTTTTTTTTACAAAATACATTTTATATACAATATATGCATTGTGTATAGCTGGAAATGAATCAATGTTTGTGATATTTTTAACCTTTTCTGTGAGTTTTGAACGAATACGATAATATTTTTTATAACAATATTTATTACACGAGGTTTCATAAGACCATGAGAAGACTCAATATATTAGTTACACTTTACCTGCTGGGGTAGGCAGAGAGGACAGAGCGCTAAATTTTCTAATGACAACATACTTCCTTCATATCTAAACATCATCTCATACAGTTCCTTATGTTTCTCTTACTATTTCACTTGCTTCAACCATACTTTTGTCGGTCGTTCTCTACCGCTTTTTCCACTTATGCTTGCACTGTCAATTTGTTAAATCAGTGTTTCGTCATCCATCTGTTTAATATGTCCAAACCACTTCAACGCGCTCCTTATCACTCTATTGATCACATCAGTATTAAGCTCACCTACATCCTGACTAATAAGATTAACACTATCCACATAATCACACCAATTGTTAAAACAATAATGTACTTAGTACGTTTTTTCATACTGCTATATTAGCTGTTGAGCGATTCCAATATTTAATACATATCCTTTCATTAACATTAATGATAACACATTATATGTGATTTGCTATCTGTTAATCAGTCCATTACATTAATCTATGTGCTGGAACCTTACTTTAGTTCCAACAAATTTCATTTGACGGTTATATATTTCTCAATTAGTATTCAATAATTAGTAATTTTGGCATTTGCAAAATTTATTTAAATATGGATATTAGTTCTGCGGGAAATTACTTGATTTATGATTTTAGTCCCGTTTAATTGGATTGGCTCATAAATATTTTGATTTCATAAACTTTACTTCGAAAGAAAAACTATATTTTCAATTTATTCCTTTGCTCGTAAAAAATATTCAAATTAAGATAAAATTAAAAAAATACTTTTTGAGAACTCTTTCAAGTTGGGTAAGTTAAAGAAAAAAAATTACATTCTAATTGAGCAGATATTTTTTTTTTGAGTTTATTAATATTTTCACAAAAAATAATCAGTTACCCATTGCTGTGGTCTAGCAGGTAAGATATCGGTCATCAATTGAACGGGCTGTGTTTACAATTAACGTTGATACCATTATTATCATCAATCAGCCCTTACCAGAATTGACCCTAGCTACCTGCACGATTTTTTTCCACTGATCTCTCTCAACAGCATTCCTTCTCCCATTGGTTATACTTAGTGTGTGGTAGTTCTCTTTAACATATCCAGCCATCTCAGCTTTGGTCTCCCAACTCTCCTTTGCTTCATCATATGGAAGAACAAAGTTTTACTAGTATAATCTCTGCTCTTTCCGATTCAGGACTATGTGGACGTCTGTTACTTGGATGTTATAGAGGAATAGCTGGACAAATTGCAGCGTCTTCAAAATGTGTGTCTCAGATTTATTTTCAACCTACGAAAGGACGATCATATAACTTCATACCAGAAGGCATTGAACTGGTTGAATGTTAGAAATAGACACCAAATTCACATACTGTCTCTATTGTATAATATCCTTAACTGCCCCGCCACCTCCTCTTATTTTGCCGAAAAATTTCAGCATCTTTCCAATCACGGATTAGCGCTACGCTCAAACAGAGATTGTCTATTGACCTTTCCAGTTCGCCGCTCCTCTTTCTTTACGTCGTCCTTCACTGTCTATGTAGCAAGACTCTGGAATCAGTTACAAACCAATGTAAGACTCGTTCCGTCCTTGGCATGCTTTGAGATGCGACTGAAAAAACTTTAATTTCTAGTCCGTAAAATAACGTGTTTCATTCCTTATTTTTCTTTCCCTTTCCTCTCCACCATCCCTTTATTTCCTTTTGATTGATGATATCTCACTTTATATGAAAAATAATGTTCTGGCGATTGTCCGTCTTTATAAGGTTCATGCTCACGAATGTGTTTATGGATTTCGTGGGGATGGATAATCATTTGAATGATTTATGCGACCACGTAACTTGCTTAATTTACTTTTGTCTGGTTGGCTGGAAGAAATTTCCGCCTGGCAATAATCCCAACAGATTGTTTTTGCAATAAAAGTGTTAAATAAATAAATAAAGGTTTCCTTGCTATGTCAGTGTCCTGCATGCGATATAAGTGCTTAAGACAACATAGTTTAACCATTTTTATAACGTTTGTTACGTTAGTTTTGCCATATGGTGTGTAGACAGACTTCTTCATTATGCCTCTATTCCTACGCGTTTTTATCATAAATTGGACCACATATCTCCTAATAATTTGGCTCTTTGCTTTTTTCCGCTTTATATATGTCTAGTTTACCAATGCGCAAGTTAGTGCAGGTTTTAGCACTATTTTAAAAAATGATTATAAACTGGTTTTCCCTTTTAACATCATTCACATTAGTTGGAAGAGATTGCTTCATGGAAATTAATACTCCAGATTGTACTATATACAACGAAATTGTAATACAATACAACATTTTTTCATTGGAAAGGCAGGGCTTAGAAATTATGTTTGCACTTAAAATCATTAAGTCTTGTATATTGTAATGGAGTTAAAAATCCATATCTGGAAAAAAAAACACTTGTTGTAAGCAAAATTCTATAATTATGGATGACTATGAAATTTAGGCTTATATGTATCAACTATGACCAAGAAGATCCTCTGAGATAGTTTGGACATCTAGAAAAAATAAACAAAGAAAGAATAACAAAACGAATATACAGTGCAAATACCAATGAATAGCATGGTACAGAAAGATCAAGGAAAATATAATTGGATCATGTGTATGACATTCTAAAAGAAAGTTAAAAAAAGTCAGAGAAAATCTTGCTCTCGGCCTACCCCGATAGGGAAACCGGTTGATGGTATATTCATTTTTATAATAAATTTAAGAAAATATTAATGCATAGACAAACATTGATTTCATCACACAGGACCCTAAGAAAATATTCTAACCCATAGACAATCCCAAATTTCTTTATTCAAGTTGTATGTAAATATACGACTTCCATTCTAGTCTTATAAAAATATCACATTTATTTTTTACCTCCCAGTTTTTTTCTGTTGACACGTCCATTTTGGAAGAAAAAATAACATTAAATTTCTTGAGGGAATCGTTGAAAACACACGTTTTGTAAATATCAAAAAAGCATCCCGGCGATGTGACCCTCCACGGGACCCAAGGATAATGAGACCTGTACGTGGCAACCTTAATTCCGGCTTAGGGGTCTTGGATTATCCTGCAAAACCTCCCTTAACCCATTGACATTCTTTTTTTATAAAGCAAAACACCTTTGTCGATATGGAAAACAATCACGTTGTAAAACTTCATTTTAAAATATTTAATATGTGAATCATGATATTCTCACACTTATATTAAGTAATATTTTATGACATATAAGTGTAATTTTATGACATATAAGTGTAATTTTTACAATTATGGGCATATTTTGTGCGGAAATTCAAAAGAATCGTTTCTTTTATTAGGACTAAAGTACATTGACGATTTAATTTTTTTTAATATTTTTTCTTTAAATAATAGATATGACCGAAGTCAAAGGTATCCTTATACCTCCGAATACTACACGGAAAAAATGCTTGTGTCGTTCGAGGGGGGCAGCACAGCTTGGGGTCCGAACCTGCGACCTTCCGCACGGAAGTCCAGTGCGTTTCTACGAGGCAATGCACCTCATATTGATACTAAATCATATGAAAAAGCGCAGTGTTAATGTAAATTATGGTTATTGCTACAGAATTAGTTTTAAAAATGGCCAATAAGATAAAAATATCAAGAGTTTCAATAATCGATCACTTAAATGGTGTATTTGATCCGCGTGTCTTCTAATCCGAGGATTGCGGGTTCGATTCCAGTTGGAAAAATTAAAAATAACTCCAGTTTCGGTTTTAATACACATTGTTTCGATTGTAATTATGGTTGATTGGAGGAGACAGCCAATAGGCAATGAACCTGCCAGGTTGTGTTGTATTCAAAAAATATATAATATAAACAAATACAATAAGGAAATATAAAATTAAATACTCGATTACGATTTTTTTTAATAATCCTTAAAATATGTTGAAAAATTACTTTATGTTATTAAAATAAAAATATTCAAATGAATTAAGAGAAATAGTTGTTTCTCAAAAACATCACCTCTTTTTTCAGACACTTTTTGTTCGGAATATTAAATAAAGTATTCCTCAAATGTTGCATAAATATTTATATTGTATTTTTTCTTTTGATAACTTATCTAAGCATGAGCTTACTACGGTATGGGGTCATACCTGTATGTATTTATTTATTTACTGGAAAACTATACTGAGTGTCTTTTACCATACAAACCATGGCAATATCTCTTCTACATACCAACTTACAGGACGAATATCATGGCTAAACACTCAGTCACGCGTGGTATAGAGATATTGAACCAACTGAATGACACGGTTGATATATTCTCGGTACCGCCTAGCAGTATGAGAAGAATCCTGACTGATATTATTCCTAACGAATAAGCTAACGCTAGAAGCAGACCCTCTGTGTGTAACAGGAGAAATCCTGCAAAGTGGATACAAAAAATAAAAAAAAAATAAAAAATACTAAACTAAAGATAAAATATCTAAACAACTTTAAACAATCTACATCATTTAGAAACCACGCGACGCATGGATATTCGCACGCACATTCATGTATAGTATAACACAGAATGAATTTTTTTTTTAAATATAATAAATTTACAAATAAGGCGAAATAGAAATGGGAAAATCAGTCTTCCGACCAAGACTGAGGATGGAGTAAATGCTGAAAAAGTGCCTTACTGAAATACAAAATACCTTCTAGTACATTAAAAATATTCAGTGATAAAACATATCAATGAAAATAAAATTTGGTTTTAGCTGTTCTCACACTGATTAAAAGTTAAATATTTAATTTTTATTAGAACAGGTGCCAATTTTTGCTTTTTCCTGTTTCGAATGACAATGGGTTAAAAATATATTTAGCAAATGGATTATACTTGGATCATCTAAAAAATTAAAGCGCGGTTTGCCAATAGGCTGAGCTTCTAATTGTAAATTCTTTTGAATTATCTTTATCAAAGAATTATGCGTTGGAAGTTAATGTTTTTGTGGTGTTCAAATGTTATACTGAAAAATCTGGGATTAGTTGAATAATAAAGACTTAGTATTTTTACATAACGTTTAATGTATGTATATTAAAAAGATCGACGTCCCCTGGTCAGTGATTAGTACATACATATCATACTTTACTCGTATATCATCACGTCACTTGCCTTTGAAGTAACAATATGATAAATCATAGATCTCTACGGCTACATATCTACGAACACAGCTTTTGTCTCGTCTACGTGCACACATATCATTAACCCTTCCTTCCCTATGATGTGTAACTAGTACACATTGCTTCTAAAAACTTTAATATTTCTATAAATATAGTAAATACTCGGTTCAGATTTAAAGTATTCCTCCGTAATACATTTACGCATTGAAAGAAAAACAATATTAATAATAATTAGCACTTATCGGCCACGTCAGAGATATTTTGTGAAAATTGGGAATAAATTCACCAATACAATTTAATGTGTGCCAGTG
The DNA here is from genome assembly GCA_949825065.1 of Odontocerum albicorne. NCBI lineage: Eukaryota > Metazoa > Arthropoda > Insecta > Trichoptera > Odontoceridae > Odontocerum > Odontocerum albicorne. The sequence goes on along the minus strand of OX463846.1, from coordinate 6,875,599 downwards.
TATGACGTAGGTATATTCATTCTAAAAAAAACCGCTATGGGTGAGGAAGTGACGCTATTCACGTCTCACTCTCACTCTACTTCGGTATATGGGAACGCAAGAAATAGAATCTCAATTCGCTCGTTTCTTTCGCTTCAAAAGCTTTCGGGCATCCATTTGAGGTGGTTGCTTCGTCCATTTTGTGAACGTCGGCCGATGTTTTTTTCATGTTTTCAGCAATTAAATTTCAATTATTATCACTTTTGACTTCAAATTTAATAAATTTAAGCGACTGGCTATGAATATTCTTATTTAACCGATTTTTGCTCATTTTTACATGTGTAACATATTGATGTGTATTGAATACACAACACCGGAACGCGTGGATTTTTTAGCACAGGAAGGGAAAGGTTAAACGTGTTATTATATTTTTTTCATATTTCTTACTATCCCTTGGTAAAATGTTCAAATATTGAGGCAGAATCATTCAAATACTTCATTTATAATTCTACTATCTGTATCTCACATACATTTATTTTTTGTACAATCATTTATTGTTACAAAATATATTATTTGTAAAACTCATATGCTTTCAACATTTATTCAGCCCACATAACTCTTTTTCAATGTTCAAACAACCCTACCAAATATAGTAAGACACCTGAAATTAACCCTTTTATTGAGAGGGTTAATCGACATTTGTGATTAAATATCAATACTACAAATAAAACTTAACAAGTGACAAAAATATTCACAATCTTCTACAGAGATGGCAGTATCTGTAGTAATTATAAAATATAGCATAAACATATGTCAATTCTGTAAAATTAGTTTGGTAATATGAACGCGGATATAACCGCAGTAAGCCGTGGATTAATTATATATGCACATTTCGCAATTGAAACTAAAAAAATACATTAAAACTGTACAAAATTTCATAAACGTAACAACAAAATATTTGATACGAATAAATATAATATATCATCAATAGAGAAGAAATATTCAACTTATTGGATTATTCAGCAATATTGAACCGTTCCCAAAAAAACACCAGAGTACAAATAAACCAAAAAAAACAGTCTAGTATTGTAATATTCGTTCTACGCGTACATAAAAATGTCAGTGTTGCCAAAAAATATTCCAAAATGAACTAGCGTACCAATTTCTATATCCCTGTGGAAGACTCAAAGTACATGTATATTCGATAAATATGAAAACGGTCATAAATGCCAAGACGTAAGCAGTTTTTGTATTGGAAAACTATCTGATAGTTCGATTTTTTACAAACCGAATTGGTATTCTTTTGTGAACGAAATCCACAGATTGACAAGATGGATCTCAGAGGCTTTAACGTGTTTGAGGGTAGAATACACAAGTCTGAAACATATGCAATTTTTTTCAGGATCATTTTAATAATTTGTAACTAACTGAAATATGTAACAAGTAAGTTTTTCTTCGGAAATTCTACGCTACAGTGACAATATTGCAATGTCTTTATTAGACAGGCTTGTTTATATTTGGATATTTTAATATTCTTTGTTCACCTTGAAAATATTGGGTGTTAACATAAGTTGTGTCCGTTTTTTTCCAATTTAAAAATGAGCACCAAAAGTAAAACAATTAAAAATGAGCACCAAAAGTAAAACAAAATGGTAAATGTTATCCGTCATTTGAAAGAAAATGTTCCGTTCTACAAGATATTGTGTTTGCTTTTACGTTACATATATTATTTTATTTGATTACAAGCCTTCAAAATGGAATGTCAAGTAGACGAAAGAGAGCATTTTCGACACCTCCTTCTGTTTGCGTTCAATCGAGGGAATAAAGCTGCCAATGCTGCTTGCGATATTAGCGAAATATACGGTAAAGATGCTATGAATGAAATGACAGCTCGTCGATGATTTTTGCGTTTCAAAGACGGTAATTTCGACCTGAAAGACATGGAGCGTTTCGGACGACCAGTGGACTTCGATGAGGACCACTTAAACCATATTATTCATGAATATCCCCTCCAAACCACAGTAAAATTGGCTGAGCAGATGAATTGTAGTCGCATGATTGTATACTGCCATCTTAAATCAATGAGAAAAGTTCAGAAGTTCGGCGCTTGGGTTTCACATGTTTTGAGTGAAAACAACAAAAATCAACGTTCGACAATTTCTGCTGGTTTGCTCGCGCGTCATCGAGCTACGCATGGACACAAGCAAAGGTTCCTTTACCGCATCATTACTGGTGATGAAAAATGGTTTGAAAATGGTTATGAAAAAAAAAAATGGTTATGAAAAATGTTTGAAGAGGATTTTCATGAATAATGTGGTTTAAGCGGTCTTCATCGAAGTCCACTGATCGTCCGGAACGCTCCATGTCTTTCAGGTCGAAAAACCGTCTTTGAAACGCAAAAACCATCGACGAGCTGTCCTTTCATTCATAGCGTCTGCACCGTACACTTTGCAAATATCGCGAGCGGCTTTGGCAGGTTTATTCCCTCGATTGAACGCGAACAGGAGGTGTCGAAAATGCTCACTTTCATCTTCTTGACATTCCATTTTGAAGGCTTGTAATCAAATAAAATAATATATGTAACGTAAAAAAAATACAATATCTTGTAGAGCAAAAAAAATTCTTTCGAATGACGTATAACATTTACCATTTTGTTTTACTTTTGGTACTCATTTTTAAATTGGCAAAAAACGGACACAACTTATGTTAACACCTAATATTTAATTTAATTATTTAAAAGTTTCGTTCTTCAACTATTTACATTTTTCTCGAGTATAGACATTTCATAAGGAATTAGAAATATTTCGCTAACATTACACGAGGTTTAATCAACAAAGAATCGAAAAATTAACAAAAACCTGAGATGAAATTCATAAAAAGTAATTAGTGGGTTAAAAAATACTGACTTATGTTGTAACATGCCATCTATTTGACTTAAACATTTTTCATATCTCTTTAAATTTTCATATTCTCCAATTCGTGGGACGTAAATGGCAAGATTTTTTTCTACTTTTAAGAGGTAGGGGTGTTTGGTTGGATGGAGCAAATTTCGGAACCTAAAAAATATTTAATGAAATTATTCATCAATTTATTTAAATCTTGTTGACATCTACCCACTTACATCAGTGATAATACAGTACATGCAGATCTTACGCTTATTTGATAACTAACTTCCAGAAAGCATAATAGTAGATTATGGGATTCCAACTTGCAATACCAACTCTCCGTATCACCAGCAAACCATTGATATCAAGGACGCCAAATAAATCCTCTAGAAGCTCGTTTTTCTTTTCAAAAGCTCGTTCCTAAGCTCGAAGATACCTGTCACTGTGTTATTCTATTACTTCAGTTGATTACCAGCGAGTCCTGAAGATGAGCTGCAACGCTCTCGAAACATAACCACATTGAGTCAGAATAACCAAGTATCAACTTGGAAAGACTTCATACTAATGGCAAACTAAAGAGCCTTCAAAATGTTTACTTGAGATTTCTATTCAACATAAGAAAGAATGATCATATCGCAAAATTTCAATAAGAGTGATTGAATGTGAGAAATATACGGTAAATTTACAAATTGCCAGTATTCCATAATATCCTTAACTGTCCCGTCCCCCCTCCTATCTCATCGAAAATATTCAGTGTCTTTTCGATCATCAGATTGCGGTACGCTTAAGTAAATATTATTTATTTGTTTCCCAGTCCACCATTCTTCTTCTTTTTACGTCGACCTTTACTGTCCATGCATTGAGACTTTAAAACTAACATAGATATCAGCTAATATAAGATTCGCTCCGTCATTGACATGTTTTAAAAAGCGGCTGAAAAAACTTTTTAGTTTCAAGTCAGTAATGTAACGTTTATTTTCTTTTCCTTTCCTTTACACCATCCCTTTCTTGTTCCTATGATTGATGATATCTCATTCTTGTTTATGCCATTTATACAGTTTATGAACTTTCTACAAATTAAAAAAAAATAATAAAATTTTTTCAAGGAAGTAACTTATTTATTCTATTAATTTTTTTCTGATTTGTTGAGAGAGGTTGGTTGTTCAAATAAATTAATAAATAAAAATAAGTATGAAAGTCGAAAAATGTATTACGAGTATAGTTATTGTGTCATTATATCAAAGTGATTACATGAGAAAAAATAACATAAGAACTAATAATAAGTAATATATAGTTTATGAAATTGTATTTACTTTGTTGAAATGCCCAAGTTTTTATAAAAGTTTTATAAAAGTTTTTTATAAATATTATATTTTATCAAAAAAATGCCCAAGTTTTTATAAAAGACACATGCTTTTGGTTAAATGTAAAATAAATCGATAATGGCGGTGTGTAAATTAAAGTTTCTTGAAATGACATAAAAATGCTCGTAAAACATGCTATAAAAGTATCGACATAACTCCCGTAATCGGACGATATATTTAAGGATAATTGGTTTTGTTTCTTGTTTATTTATGTTATGCTTGTAATTTACTAACTTTCCATGTTATTTATTGTTTAGGTTGTAAAAAAAATATGAGTAAACTTTGTAAGTTTCAATATTGATTTATACGAGGGAAACGTGGACATGGAAAAATAATTGAATGAGCAGAGTCAATGGTGTGGAAATATATGTATGGATAATAATAAATTATGTTTAAGGGTAAATGTTTCCTATATAATGAAAAAAAGCACTTTCTTAACAAATCTATCTCCAAACTTGTTTATTTTATCTCCTTAAGGAGATAAAATAAACAAAAGGTTTATTTTATCTCCTTTGAGGAGAGTTTGATCTCTTAAAGGAGCTATATAAATTATCCTTTTATTATTATTATTATTATTAAACAAATGAATTGAAAAAGAAAAACAGGATAAGTTAGAATAATCGAAGAAGGAAGTAATTTAGTAGGCCACACACGTCGAACTGCGAAAAAACATGACTTACGCCATATGTACTCAGCTGAAAGGGAAATGGTGTGGTAATTTGTAAACTCCTAAATAAAACCTTTTATTTCGTTAAGGGCGCATTTGATAAAGGTAAAACTAAACTAGAGAGTAACACAGCAAAGAAGAAAAGTTGTTATAAAATATTTTAAAAATAATCCTAAGGCATCTGTTTCTTACCTGTAATTTTAATTCCCTACTGCAATACACATTCTCATGTCCTCTTTTTCTTCTTCTTCTTCTTCTTCTTCTTCTAGATCTTGCGATCTTTTTAAACAGGATTTCAGTTTTGTTCCTGTGACGAAGATGTCCAACTTTCTCTCCATCTCTTTGGTGGACGTCCCGGTGGTCGAGGACCCTCTGGAATCTCGTGCATTACAATCTTAGGTATTCTCGCGGGGTCCATTCTCTCAACGTGGTCCCTCCAGAATCGTCTTCTCTGCCTACTCCATCTCATGATGCCCTCAATGTTACAACTTCAGCGGATTTCCTCATTAGGTATCTTATCTCTAAGGGTTCTACCTACGATAGGCCGCAGTGTTTTCCTATATGTTGTTCTGAGGAGGTGTTTCCTTCTTACAGAGTCTGCTCTTGCTTCGATTCCATAAGTCATAACAGGTATTATCTTATTGTCAAGTCTTCTTTCAAAACTCATACAATTTATCTGATTTTTTAAATTTCCTTCTTTTAAAACATTCGTATTAGGTTAATAGTTTCTCAACTGAAACGATTTATCTATCACTAATCTTTTCTCAACCTGTCAAAATGGTTTGTGAGTCTTTGAAGAGACAGTACATGTACATTATAGTGCGTTGAAACATTACGCTTTGCCTAAGGCAAAATCGAAATATTTAATGCTCAAAAAGGTAAAAACCATAGAGTGGAAATGTTTCAAGCGACTACGCGCTTTAGCAAACGTGACAAACATTTTAATATTGCTTTGGTAAATTTTATTAAAATATGGGGAAAATAAGAGATTTTTTTATGTACACACATAACATACATTACATAAATACCATAACGTCGTTTCTCTGTCGGGGTATACAGATCAGAGGTCAGAGCGCCAGACTTTTATCTTGATACACACGAGTATATGTCGTTTTCCTCTTCTTAATCCATACACATTCTGATTTCGAAAACTTTTTACGTTTCACTTGAATCAACCATACTTTTCTTGATCTTCCTCTACCACGTTTTTTTACGTACCTTGGCACTTTTAATTTATTTTCTTAATATTTCTTCATTTAGTCGTTCTTCTTGAATAAACCATTTCAGAACATTGTTTATCTTACTTAATACATTAGCTTTATCATACTTAATACGTAAGGCTTAAATTTACATTCATCCCGTATTACTTCATTATTCTGTCATACATTTTCATCCCATGTCTTCTTCTCAGTCCCGCATTGCTACAACATTTATTTGACTTTTTCAGTCTTTTTTCACGTCCATACGAAGCTGGTAATCATCATCTCAACAGATTTTATACTTTCCGTTTTGAGTATTATGTTGTAGTGCCCCATTGACTTTGTTTCCTATCGTAATACGCCGTTCGATATATTTCGTAACTTTTCATTCAAAAATTACTACTTAAAAAGCAGAATTTCGTAACATGCTCTTATCTCGTTCTACTAATGAAGCCACGTGTTTTCTATATCTAAATATCTATCCTAAAAATTCCCAAAAAATTCTCAAAAAATCCAATATTTGTTCTATGTATGCGTTATTCCACTAAAAACAAATCTGAGTTCTTTACCTCCATAAAATAAGTCTTCGACAATTACGTAAGTCTGCTTGGTGAAGTTTGGTAATATTTTGTGGTATACATACATAACATATATTGAACTTAAATATACATATAATTATTAAATAATTTTAAAACAATGACTGTAATTTATTATTACTACTGCTTTTTGTATCTCCATGTTAGTTTAAAATAAAGTTGTATTATTTGTCAATAATTTTAAGTACTTTATAACCTGTCACATGTTCATTTGTATATAAAGACACTGTTGTGTCGTTAATTAAATAAATAAATATCTTATTACATACTTATGTTTTTTTTCTTACATCATGAGTTTTGTGTACACGTCAATAGTGTCTGAATAAATACAAATTATAGTTAGAAAGAAACGTTGAATAAATAAAAAAAATGCCTGAAGTGGGGCCATTTTATGTAAATAAATATTGATGGCATTCTAAAATTATTTTCGCATTATCTGCATAATATTTAAAGCTGAATGTGTAGTAGATCGTTGTCTATTGGGGATATCTACAGTATTATTTAGATCATTTAGTACGCTCGCCTGTGCAGAACATTCGCTTATATCAATTTGTTCATATGTTCGTTAATCATTGAACTAGGAAATTTGTTAGCTATTATATTTGCTGAATTATTCTCGTATGTCTAAATTACGATATACGAGTATTATCGAGCACAAAGTATGAATTTACTATTCAATTTAAGTTTAACATTAATGTTACATTAATTTCTCGACCTCAGTTTTAAAACTGAGGGCGAGAAAGATTTTCAGTTTGTCATTTCTCATAGTCGACTGATGTTTATTTTTATTCGCCATAATCATCATTATTTTATTGTAATCTAATTTATAATTTTATCGATTAAAGTAAAAGAATTTTAACGCGCGTATTTTTTTTTAAATGATCGATACCAAGCTTCTGTGAGAAAATTATGAATTTATTGATCATATTATTTAAAAATTACGTCACACGTGATAAATAACGACATGTAATATTGCGATAGAAGCACTTAAATTATCTGCAGTGGACGGAGTACTGTTTGTATATGATATGTGTATATTTGCTGATAGAACAATCCAGAAATAACATAACGGTGTTTTGAATATCTTTAGAAAGTCTTTCTGAATGGAAAATATACAAGTTATTATCATATTGTGTAGAACTTATATTTCTTAACCCTTGCCGATCTGTGAACGGACAAGAGTGACCAAGACGTATATTTTATTTAATTTCTCGAAATATACTGCTTGCAGGGTCTTCATACTTTATGTATTCCTCATCGAAATCTCTATGATTTGAATGATGTCATTACGAAATAAAATTATTATTAAATGTCAACAGAAATGAATGATTTTAAATCGAGAATTGACGAAATGTCAAAACACTCCGTATGACTCATTCTTTTTTGACAGTTAATATTTTACGAGTACATTCATTCCAGGGATTGGTTACCAGTTTTATCAAACACCTGTGTGTTTAGTACATAGAATAGAAACAAAAGTTATTTCGTGCCCCAATTGCGATACACTTTCTCCACATGATTAAATTTTGATTTCATGATATGTTTGTCCTATTTTCAAATTTTGACCTATTTTCAAAGTGTTTATATTTTCCAAATGGCATATTTTATTGATTTGAATTTCGTGTTTGTTTTTATATTATTATTTTTGAATTTATATATTCATTTTATCTTAATTCGAATTATCTTAATTCGAATTATATTTTTATTGCCAAAAAATACACGCTACATTTTATTGTATAATTTTATGATTTTTTTTTTAAAAGGTTGGAGACCTCTTTTCAGTCATGCGCATTCTGAACGTTGCGCAGACCGAACGACGCAGTGGAAATATGATATTCTTATAGAAATGTCACCTCTCTGTTTGAACTCCTATTTTATCATTTCTTACACTTATTTTATATTATTCGACATTTTATTACATAATAAAATGATGTTTATAGCTAATTACAAAAAAAAACTAATAGATTTTGCATAATTTTAATTTAAAACATACATGTTTACTGTACCCTCAGTGTCCAACACCGTTACTGGCGTAATTTTTAGCACAGTAAGGGAAGTGTTAAGTAAGACTAGTGGTATCTCAACCCGAATGCCTCTTTTAAGATTTCGACTACTTGCTATCTTTGCATCTTCCTGGGGGACAACTGACAACGGAAATTTCGTGCATTGCCACGTGGAGAACTCTTGTATTATCCATGTTTTCCACGTAGCCTTACTTGTACTTCTGTGATAACCTCATCTCACACTATTTTCTACTTCATATGATTCTCGGATACGTGAGTTTCTAACTCTACTTCTTAGTGTTTAATCAGCAATAGTTCTGAGGGTTTTCATTAAATGTGCTTTGAATAAACTTTTTGTTTTTGTTGTATCTGTTTTCTGCTTAAATAATATTTAAGTCATGATTGACCTCATGCATGTTTTTTAAATTTTGAACTAACTTTATATTCTCACGTATTGCATTTATTATTTCAAATCACATGTTTTTGGACGATGTACTCAAACTTAAAGTTTTTGAAATTCAGCGAGCATACATATTGCGTGTCCAAATGTTCGAAATTCCGCAACCATGCATTCTTGACAGATTGTACCAAATATGTTAGGAGATCTTAGTTCCATGACAAATGGAAAGTACAATTGGGAGACATTTTCGGTTGCTATTGTTGCTGTCATACATGATTTGTGTTATTTTAAAGTCAATTGTGATTTATTCGATTTCTGGCTATTTTGGTATTCCTGAAGCTGAACCATACGAGTATTCCACAATATTTTAAGTTTACTACTTGATTTGTTTCAGTCGATAACCATGAATGTTTTGTCATATTTACTTTGGTTTCAGTCGATAATCGTGTATGTTTTGTCATATTAACTTTGGTTTCAGTCGATAATCATGAATGTTTTGTCATATTTACTTTGGTTTCAGTCAATAATCATGTATGTTTTGTCATATTAACTTTGGTTTGAGTCGATAATTATTATGTTTTGTCATATAAACTTGGGTTTCAGTCGATAATCACGTGTGTTTTGGAATATTAACTTTGGTTTCATTCGATACTCATGTATGTTTTGTCATATAAACTTTGGTTTCAGTCGATAATCATGTATGTTCTGTCATATTAACTTGTTAATTTTGTTAATGGAAAAGTCATATGATTTTTGCTTAATATTCAATGACTCAATGATCATTGTTTTAATTGACGTTCGTTTTCTCGAACACTAAACAAGGATAATAATTTAATAATATTTCAATTGGATCGATCAATGTTTGCTTCAAACTGTTAGAGATACGGGTGGCATGTGTAGCTTTAGGATGTACTTGAAGACAATATTTTTTTATATGAGCCCTACACACATACAGTACACTCCACCTAAAGCCGAATGTGTTATTATCACATATCGCAAGATCTAAAAATGATTCTTTGTATATCATATTCGCTTGGTAAATTTTCTGTAGTTTTCTCACCAAATATTATATGTGCAGACGTAAGGAAATTCCTGATCTAATGGCCGCTGCCACCACCTTCCTATCCTTACACTGATTATGTTTTTTTGCTATAGTTTTATTCTGTTAATAATAGTGAGCTCGAATCTCGTGTTAGAGCGCCCTTGAAGAGAGCCGGCTTTCTTAAGGGCGCTATATAAAGTGTTGGTTTATTATTTTTATCAATTTGGAGTAACGGGGGAAGAAAAGGTAAGGATTCAGTGAAAGGGATAAGACGGACTTATTATTTATCCCTTTTCTCGAATCCTTCCCCTATACTCTTTAGTCTTGTTAAAACTATTGTATGGAAATAATGTTATTTTATTTTATTATATGTATGAATTCATCATAAAAAAATCATCTTTAAACAGATTTTGATGAAAATCAATCAAGAAAACAAGGTGAATTAAGAGGAGATTACAGCACAATTGACCAACTTCAGGTAGTAAAGGAAATTGTAGAAGGTTGTCAAGAATACCAACTTCCACAGTATATGGCGTCCATAGTCTATGAAAAGGCTTTTGATTCGGTCAAGAAATTCGCTATTATAAAAGTCCTACTTAATCAAAGAATATGAAAACGCTATGTTAAACTCTTCAGTAATATATATAATACAATAATGCGACCGTAACAGTAAACTTTCATTACAGTACCGATAAATTCCCAATAAGAAATGGAGTCCGCCAGAGTGATACTATCTCGTCAAAACTATTCAACGCTACCCTGGAAGATGTCTTCAAGAAGCTCGAATGGGAAACTAAAGGAATCTGTATAAATGGTTCATATCTGAGCCATCTAAGATTTGCAGATGATATAATTCTCTTTGCAACATGTTTTGAGGTACTACAAGACCAAATACTGGAACTGGCAGAGGCAAGCGAAATAGCGGGTTTGAAAATGAATATTGAAAAGACAAAATACATGTCGAACCGCTTTACTAATGTTACATCGATCCAGGTGGATAAAACGCAGCTAGAACAAGTAAAACAATATACATATATACTTTAGGGAAAGTATTTAATTTGAGGATTACAATCTGAATTAAATAAAAAGAAGAGTAAAACTAGAAAATAGCGACAGGATTTCTTGGAAACAATTTGGAGAGGCCTATATCCTTCAGTGGATAAATATAGGCTGATGATGACGATGATTCATCATATCTTGTTATTATTTAAGAAAGCTGTATTATTTTTGAAATAAATATATAAAAATAACGTTTGAATTCGAAGACATTTCATTATTCTAAAAGAGGTTTGTTATAATTATGACATTTTGAGACTTGACTATGATTTTATAACTAAAACCTAACTCTCGAGCTCTTGCCCTGAAAATTAATTGTTCACTGTCCAAACATTCGCAGAAAACAGCTCAAATTCAAAACGTGACCTTTTTAGTTACTATTTATACTTGTCTTTATTTTTAAATTTAAATTAATATTTCAAGCTAGGGTAAATAATCACTTAAGTAACTGTCGAGGTTAAAAGGTAGGACGTTTGACATTACTTTGTCTAATTTTGGACCGAAACCGAACGGTAAAGGAGGGAGAGTTAAAATTAATGATTCTAAAAATATTTCTTAATATTATTTCATCAAAGTAAGATTAATGTTTGGGTTTAAATTAGTTCGGTCGTTGGAATAATTATCATCTGTTTCATTTACATATTAACGAATCTAAATTATAGACTAACTGTGTAATGATTGTATTTTGTTGAATCAAGACTTTGTGAGCTTCTCCGTAGTTTGAGGGTTACGAATAATAACCTCAAATAACCGCTTTCAAGTCCTTTCCAACAAAGTTTATCTTGCGTCAATTTTCATTCTAACTATCCTTTGCTGTAAAGAAACCCCAGTAATTTTAACCTATTTTGCTGTGTAAAAAATAACTGTCTTATACATCAAAAATAGCCAGAATAACTATAAATAATAGTGTGTTTGGTGCCAACTTTGATGTATGGAAATGAATCTTGAACTTGGCTGAATAGGGATGAAAGTAAAATTAATGCTGAAAAGGTGCGTGCACTAAGAAACAAAGCACTAAGAAAAGTGTGAATGCATGAAAGAAGACGCACTGAAGACATCAGAAACTAATGCATGGAAAGAAAATAGATGTTTGAAGTAACATGAAAAGGGAAGTTGGTTTGGCCTTTTAGAGAGAATGAATGAAAAAAATAATGACTTAGCGAATGTAAAAGTCAGAAGAACAAGGCGTGTGTGGAAGAGATAAACATAGGAAAATGTATCTGGATAAAGTTAACAAGATTTGAAAGTAAAGCGAGAAGTATAAATAATAGAACGAAATGTTTTGATGTGGAGGAAGCGAAGGTTGTGTCGTTACATATTATGAAGATCTGTTCTCTCTGCGACCACGGTGGCATAGCACATCCTTGTTTGACCCCTTTTGAAATATGAAACCACTCAATCTAGGCACAATTCATTCTTTAACATGATTTACTTTTGGCATATATTGTCGCAAAATCATATATTAATTTATACTCAGCACCATATTCATTCAATAATTTCCATAGATTTCCGCTTATCACGCGGTTATAAGCTTTTTCCGACCATTTAGAACTATTCTCAAAGAAAAAATCTAATTTACACATTCTCTTCAAGTTAAAAAGGTTCCCCGAGCATTAAATAGTTTATTTTCAAGTTTTTCTTATTTATAAATTCGATTAAAATAATGACCTTTGTTTGATTTTTTTACTGTCAAGAGAATAAAGCATACTTTTCAAAAGCCTTTTTTTTATTTATCTCAGTTGAACTTAAAGGGTTGCGTAACCTGCGAAAGATAATCGAGAATGAATTATGTAAAAACATCGCATGAAAACAAAGGATTCAGGAAGATGTTTCAGCGGAGTTCCCATTCGGGAATTCTTTTTCTTGTTAAACTTATTGTGCCAGCAGAACCGTTTCAAGACAAATTGTATTTTTATGCTTGTATGAGTGAAAAAGAAACTTGAAAAACTCCTAATAGCTTTTTCTGGTCGGCATCTTCTCTTCTATGAATGTTTATTGAACGTAAGTTTAGCTGATTCTACTTTGGGTTTGTCAGTAAATAGGTTTATTATTCTGCAAAATATTTATTTATGGGAATTATGGGAATAGTTGAATGTAATGTGTTTGTCTTTTGAATTTTGTGATAGTCAAGATATAATTGTGAATATTTGGTTTTCATGCTTAAAGCGCTCAAGTGGAGTCAACAAACTTAGTATAGTTAGCAAACCGACGATACTGAAAACAAATATTTGACTCGTATATATTTTTCCCAGTTAGTAGTAATTACCACTGTGGCTTAGTTTGTACTATAGAACGTTTGGCTTCTTATTCGATATCTGGTATTTTACATAATATAAATAAATAAATACAGGTTTATTGATAGCAACATAGTCTGTACATAATACATTTAGATATACTTCCAGAACACATTAGAAAGATAATACATTAAAAAACAGACGCTATCAAAAGGTCTGGGCTCATCTAATAACATCCTCCCGGCCAAGATACACCCCACCAATATAGGGCGAGCCCAGCCACGGGGACACCAGATGTTTTTCAGCCCACACCCTTGAACATGTGGAATAAGAAGAGGAAATGAAACACAGAAAATAAATAGCTGACAAAAAAAATACATTCAAGAGAGAAGACATTAAAAGGTCCGGGCTAATCCCATAAACATTCCCCCGGCCGAGATAAACCCCACCAATGTAGGGCGAGCCCAACCGCAAGGACATCGGGGGGCTTTCAGCCCACACCCCTGCATAATAAACCAGGCGCTAGAAGGAATTGAGTGCTCATAATATGAAGACCGCGTTTTCTTAATTGATAGAGATTTAAAAGAGCCCAAAAATTAACAATCTGAATGGTGCCAGCTCATTTAATGGTCCGTTTGATTTTTAACCCCCCCCTCCCCACCCCGTGAAGTATTAAAGAAATGTGTTCAGCGCATGATGTAGGGCCTTTTAATATTTATTTTAAACGACAGTTATTAGTTTTTTTAATGAAAATTAGTAATTATAGGTAATTAACATACATTAAATAACAGCAAAGGTGAAGTTGATGTAATTCTAATTGTAAAAGCATGTACTCGTAATTATAATTGTCGAAAATTTGCAAATAAAGTATAATCTATGGTTATGTCATTCAAAATAAATATTAAAAGGCCCTACAGCATGCGCTCAATACATTACTTCTGGGAGGGGGGGGGGGGGGGGTGAATAACCAAACGGACATAAAATGAACTAGCACCATTCAGACTATTAATCTAACTATTTACGAGATTAGCTACTAGTCACTCGTATAAACGCATTTTATATTAATTACTCCAATAAAAAACCGCAATAAACACAATGATTCCATCCCAACCCATCAACTGACAGCTGAAGGTTAAAACTTTAAACTGTTCACTCGCGACTATTATTTATTACACACTGCATCAGGACCTGGTTAAAAATTAATTATTTAAATTTTATAATCGAGTTATAACAGCGGACGTCTCATTTTATTTTGCAAAAGTTAAAATAGATTGACATCTGGTATAACAAATCAGAACTATCTAAATAATTATCGAAAATAATATGCTATTAAGGGGACATCTGTTTTTATATTTTTTCTCATTACGTACGAATTTCAGAAAGTTCCAGAATGTTCATAGCAATTATTATTATAATGAAGTAGTAGACTACAATTTGTAAAAAAAAAAAAGAAATTTACTAAGTGACGCTTGTTAATTAATATTAGCTTTTATGTAACTGACCTTTTTGCTTTTATAAAAATAAACAGAAATTCTGGTGGAGATATAAACGGTATTTATTTTTGAGTCTAGACACTTGTCAAATATAAATTTAATTAAAGTCACTGTTTGAAAAGTTCCCTGAAGTGCAATCTACGAGATTAGCCAGTTATTTGTCCCCACGTCCGCTCTAAAGTGGTAACTAAGTGTCTTGAAATTATTCACTTGATTGAAAACAGATTATACCTACGCAAACACTCAGCAAGGTACAGTTTTCGAATTGCGGTTATACAATTAAATAAAAATATACAATTCATTTAAAGATATTGTAATTTGTTTTATCAAACACGTATTATTCCACTTTTTGTGGTTTATAGAACAGTGTTTGAGAAAAATAAATTACAATGTATTTAAACCTCCACAACGTTAATGCCTTAATTATAAAGAAAATATATAACAATTAATTTAAAAATGAATATATCAGTCTTAAATTAATAAAGACAGAGTGTCAGACTTTCTTATCTCAACATACATTTTCCCCTCTTTCTCATCCATACTCTTTCTCATAAAATTCCTACGATTTCTCACACTTTCTACGTTTTCTTCTTTCAAAATATCATTAATTCACTTGCTCTGACCATGCTTTAGTTAGTCTTCCTCTACCACACGTTCCACTCACATTTGCACTGTATATTTGTTTTGTTTGACTTTGTACATTTATTCGTTTGATAACCCCAAACATTCCGTTCCGAGTGCTTTTTTTCATCTTATTCGACATATCAGCTTTAAGTTAACATTAGTTCCTTAAGACTTCATTCCATATTGAGTCATACATTTTTACTGTCATATTTGTCACTGTTATGCATTGAAACGTGAACCATCAGTCTACTTCCATGTCCACGTTGCACTACCATACATCTGAGTTGGTACTAAAATACTGTTGTAAGATATTATCATTAGCAAATATAGGCGACCTCTGTGGTCTAGATGGTAAGAAGCTTGACTTTTACTGGAGTTTTGCGGGTTCAATTCACTTTCCCAATGAAATTATCAGTTGGCCATAAATTAAACATGTTGTATCATATATAGTATATAAAACTGTAATACAAGCCAAAAAAAAATACAAAACTAATTTATTAGTTCGAGAAGTTTGGATTAGTAAAATTATAAAATGGGAAAGGTTAAAAAAAAATTATAATAGGAGAAAATGCATGACGAAGTGTGTGGACGATGGAAAAAGTAAAAGATATATGTCAGAATACAAAAAGTGGCAATGGGCAGGACACGTAGCCAGAATGTTAGACTCCCGATGGACAATCGAAATAATCCAATGGTACCTAAAAGGTATAAAGAGACCCCGAAGAAGACCGAAGGTATGCTCGATAGATGAAATCAGGAAACATGGCAGCATCACATGACACCAACGAGCAAAAAACCGAACTATTTAGAGTCAACTTGGTGAGACCTTCATCCAGCAGTGTATCGCCCCTGGTTGGCAATGATGATGACAAAAAGTGGAGATTTTATCCCCTGTTTACTCCGATAGTGACATTACGTAACGGTGATGATGATTATATGAAAACTCGAATTAAAGAAACTGCTCCTTAGCAATGCAGTAGGTGTAAAAAGTTTGAAATGAACCATACGTCGCCCCCGTGTTTATTTTTTTTCTACTCAAGCTGTCGCCATTGCCAACAGTGAGTAACCAATACAGAAGGCAACAGCCGCCTGCAACATCCACTGCAATAGCTATAAGGAATGGTAATAAACGCTGAAGGCGCGTCTGGCTTGTGTTAGTCCAATTGGATACCAATTAGGAGTTCGTTGCTAAACAGAGATGAGATTTAATGAGATAACATGTCTTAATCGAGAAGGTACATTTTTTCAATAAAAATCTAAATTAATTTGATTTATTCAATAATAAAATAATCTGATAATGGGTCTTTCAAATAAGCGGCTTTTTAATTGATGGATAAAACACAGATGGCGTCGCGAACTTGCCTGGGTTTTGTGACATATGAGAAATGTATCATAATGTATGACATTTATAAATATAGAGTCGTATACAATACAACAACGCGTTCAAATTGTTGAATTATTTTAAGTATTGTAATCTCCGGAAACGGTAACGTTAATTGGACACCAAGATCATGTGATCTGATACCGTTGAACTTTTTTCTCAGGGGTTACGTGAAAATCCAGGTCTATAAGAATGACCCCCAATCAATTTCTGAGCTGAAGAACGAAATTATTCGCGTTATTGGTGAGTCAGAACCGCAGTTATGCCAAAATGTCATCGAAAGTTTTGACGAAAGAGTGGACACATTTAAATACAGCTCTTTTTAGGAGGTTTTATCAAAATGTGTGATGTATAAACACTACACTAAACTGTTGTATAAACACTACACTTATTAGCGTGCGTGTTTGTGCGTTATCTTCTAATTCATCATAATATAAATAGGCAAAACCCGTACGATGGTTGTCGCCAAAGAAAGAATACGAGAATTGAATTTTGAATACAAGAGAGCGAGAGAGGAATACTTAGATTCTCTGCGAAAGTAATTCGAAATTAGTTGCAACCCGTGAAATATTCACGGAAATAAAACAAATTCTACATTTATGAAAATATATATTGATAAATATAGAATTTGATTTTACATATCATTTATACATCGTCCCCTTTTACACCGGTTCAAAAATTGTTAACTAGGTATTTAAAATTAGAATCAATTTATTGGACATGTCAAACTTTTTTATTTAAATTATTTTTTTTACTTTGAATTCAATTTTAAACATACATTGGCATTGCGCTAAATGAACAAAATGTCGTAGTTTAAAAAAAATTATACCATTTCTATTTTTGGTGAAAATGAGTTATTATTATTTCTTAAACCAGTGTTATAAATTTTATATTAAAAATAATTACAAAACATTTCCTATTATCAAAAATAAAAGATATTGTTCCTTATAAAATATATATTTAAAGGGATTCAAACTATACTTTCTAAAAATAATCAAAACAAATACTGGTTTACGAGGCAACCTTTAATTTTTATACATGTTATTTATTTAATATATGTAGATTATATATCCTATTGAAACAAAAGTTAACGTGGTCTTGCGATATATAGTATAACTGGTAAAAAGCTAAAAGACTGAATAAGAAACGTAAAACCAATGAAGGTAAGACGGGGAAGGCAGAGAATATGTTACTGGTGGTATCACGTTCAAAGAATGGATGATACCACGATTCCTCGTATAGTTACTCATGGTTACCCCAGATAGACTCTTTATGATATAGATGAATAGCTTGTAGTCTGCATATCAAAATAATTAAAAAAAATACCATTAGTCCACTGGAAGAATAAGTTATTCAATTTTAAAGAAAACCTTCTAAACGTTCTTCTGTTAAGTTGCTCGAAATAAGAAGACGTTGTTTTTGCTTTGCAGGTTGATATTTGATACATAAATAAATCAACTGGTCTAGTATAGAGGTAACCTTTGAGAATAAAGTATAATGTATTTAAATACATTATTAAGTAACGTTATTCAGCATTTCCTTTTGTGATGGATGACATGTATAAAGGTTTAAACTGTTACAAAATACCCCTACGTAGATGCGCACGTAAGTGTTTTTCACTTCAGGAGTTAGTCTTAGGGTGCTCTAGATTTTCATATTTTTCAGGAAATTAAAAACATTGGAAATTTTTAAATGGAATAAAGCGTGCCAGTACATATGGCGATTGCATATTTATCAGTTTGTAATAGGAATCGCGTCTGGGAAGGAAAATTTACTTGCTGAATAAACAAAACATAAATGTTAAATTTAAGTGGAATAAAATAAAAAACTCTGTATTACACAACTTATGTAGTAATATTGGTTTTAGAATGTCACACGATTGGTTCGCGCAGAGCGTACGTTTGTATTGTTGTTAAAATACTCGGTGATTACAAAAAATACTACCATGTCGAAATTAGGAGTGCGATTTTTGTCTAATGTAATGTATAATTTAACATTTTTCGAAAGCTTAGAATGTACTTTGTTATAACTTAAAGTTTCCTAGAATTATGTATCACTCCATCCATTATTATTTTAAAACTTTATTATTTGACATTGTAATTATGATACATTAATATGTTAAATAATCTTACATTCATTTTATTTTTATGTACAATTTAATAAAAGCTGACGAACATTTTTACTTAATAATACTTGTACTTATATTTATTTTTAATTTTGAAAAATTCCATTATTGTTATTTAATATTTCCTAGAATTTGCCATGCCTAAACAATTAATATGTGAAATAAACTTACTTTCATTTTATTTTTATGATTATTACAATTTAAGCTGACAGCATTTTTAATTTACAAAACGTGTGTGTTCGTTTCAATGTTTGAACATAAAAATTTTATTTTCATATTTTTTTGCTTTTTCACTTCATTAAAAAAATAAAGTGAATTTTTTTTATAAATGCACTGTTATTCATACTATTGCAAAATGACTCTTCTAGCTAAATGATCTATATCAGCAGGAATCAAACCTCCAACCCCGGGTCGAAAGATATATATCTTTTCAACCAGGCCATCAACGCTGTCAATTTATTCATAATTTAAGCAAAAAAAAAATTGCTCAAACTATATAATTATTTCTATGAAACGTTTTATTTCGCGCTGGCCGACCTGCTATAAAACCAAAGTTCTGTCTGCGTTTACTGATACACGATTAGAAGTGTATTGAGCTAGTAAATGTTTCGGACAATTTGTACCCTAGTTCACTCAGGGAAAATTCCCTATGTTATTTTTAAGTACATTTTGATATAAAAACTGCCTATTGCAAGGGGTGACATATCACCACTTATGAAAATTTCAATGCACTTTCTTTTATCAGACTCCGAAATCACACGTTGTTAACCTTTTCCTTTCGGTGCTAAAAAAAATCGCGTGTTCCGGTGATGTATATTCAATACACATCAATACACATGTAAAAATTAGCGATTTAAAATCGAAAAAATAAGAATATTCATTGCCAATCGCTTAAAATAATTAAATTTGAAGTCAAAAGTAATAATAATTGAGATTTAATTGCTGAAAACATGAAAAAAACATCGGCCGACGTTCACAAAACGGGCGAAACGACCACCTCAAACGAAAGCCCGCGAGCTACTAAGACGGGACTCGGAACACTAACACTGTGTATGTTATACCTCGAAGGAAGAATCAACTGCGAAACGAGATTATATTTCTTGCGTTCCCATATACCGAAGTAGAGTGACAGTGAGACGTGAAAAGCGTCGCTTCTTCACCCATACCGGTTTTTAGAATGAATATACATCCGTCACACACTGGCACACGTTTGATTGTAATGGTGAATTTATTCCCGATTTTCACAAAATATCTCTGATGTGGCCGATATTATTTTTTTTTCATTCAATGCATAAATGTATTACGGAGGAATACCTAAAATCTGAACCCAGTATTTATTATATTTATAGAGATATTAAAGTTTTTAGAAGCAATACGTACTATTACATATCTCGGGGAACGAAGGGTTAAAAAGTTTATCTATATATTTATTTGATTCCGGCGTATAATGAAATGTTTCCAATAGAATGGTACAATTGTTACGAAAGAAATGGTAGATTACCATAAAACGTAAAATATCCATTTCTTTCACACAAAGAAGAATACACCTGGTTCCTACGGCCAGTGTCATAAGGGTTTTTTTACTACTCAATCGTTCAGTCAAATAAAACCACACGCGCCAATGAATAAAAATTGAACAAGCGGGAAAACTTTCATGTCGTATTAACTTCCGCCCAGTTAAAAAGCGGCTTAAGACACAATAGGTCCATATCTCTTTTTCAGACCTTATCCAAGATTCCAGTTGAAAAGGGTAAATGGATGATCTCTTCTCAAACGATGATGATAAGAAAGAAGATAACACGATTGCCCGGATAATATATTATTAGGAACTTGTCGGAGAAGCGATAGACAAATGGAGGAATAAGTGGCCATTAAATCAATGTAATGCCTATGAGATGGTGATAGATAATGGCGAGAGGAGCGTGGATATTTGAAGAATGCGAAGAGTGAAATAAAGACGGCTGACGCTATACTATTGGATACATGGATAAGGAATAACACAGAAACTATGAGAAAGTTGTTAACGGAAATTATTCACAAAATTGCTTGTACTTGAAGTAAACACTTTATCTTCCCTAAATGTAATTTTAGCAACTTTTATCGAAATTATATCATGAAGGTCCAGAAGTTTCCTGACGGTTGAAACTAGAACTAGGGCACTATTCTGGTTTTACTTTCAGTTCTCTTTTACATATTTGTGATCGGCTGGAAAAAGATTGCTAGATGACATTTAATCCACCAAATTGTAATGTTTTCAACGATCGAGTATTACAATATAATGTGATCGATTAGGTCTCTTATACGAACCTCTGGTAAAAATTTGAGCGTGTATGAATAGATGCCATGCCCATCGCATGGCCAAGCGATATTACAGTTTAAATTTGATAACTCTGCCCTCAAATTATAATCAAATAAAAATCGTTAATAAATGGAAAAAAAGCAATGCATAAAATCAACTTTTCCTAGGAGCTAAAAAGTTTCACTTCTACCGCGCGAAAGTCTCACGCATCTGTTTTTTTTTATTTACGGTTGATTTTAACCGTTAAAACGTTTTCAAAACACAATACAAATTCAAAGCGCAAGTGAATATAGAAATAAAAGATGCTATAGTAATTTTTTTTTAAATATCGAAAAATGATCATGATCTATACCATCTGCTACCAAAAATGATCATGATCTATACCATCTGCTATCAAAAATGATCATGATCTATACCATCTGCTATCAAAAATGATCATGATCTATACCATCTGCTACCAAAAATGATCATGATCTATACCATCTGCTACCAAAAATAATCATGATCTATACCACCTGCTACCAAAAATGATCATGATCTATACCATCTGCTACCAAAAATGATCATGATCTATACTATCTGCTACCAAAATGAAATATATACGTAACATACTACCGATCACAATAGGCCAGGCTCCAGAAGGTCCTTATCGGTTTAAATCCTGGACTCAACAGTTTAAGATGCGTTTCTCTGTGCTGCTTACAAAAATATAGTAGTTTTAAGATTCTTTGAATACTAGGGAAGAACAAGTTTTAAGGTTCGATTCTGTCGAGACATGTGAACGGTAAAAGGAACAGAGGCCGGCTACTGATGAGTGAACAGGAAAAAAGGTAGTGGGGTGCTCATTTCAGGAGGCAATACATATGTTAGTGTAAGAGAGTGCGTGTACTAGAAGGATGATAGAATCCCACCGTACGCTTATATCTCGCTTTATGGACCCTCATGTAAAATAATTCAATAGCTTTAACTAAACTGAAAAAAAAATATTTGAAGGATATTTTTTGAGGGTTTTTAAAGGAATGAATAGATTTTAATTTCCCGTAATTTAGTCAAGTAATTAGCTGGATAGCTTAAGTTATATTCAAAAAATTACTTCGTTTGACAAAGTATTCAAAGCAGCAAACTTTGGATTAATATTTCAACCAATTTCTACTTCCCAATCGACCGATTCAGAAGTTTTTTACTTTTTTACTATAAATTCTGTGATTTTCTTTATATGTTTAATGTGTATGTTTTCTCTTTTCAATATTGTAAATGCTGTGATTTTCTTTATATGTTTATTGTGTATGTGCAAGTTTTCTCTTTTCCATATTGTAAATGCTGTGATTTTCTTTATATGTTTAATGTACGAGTATATGTGTAGGTTTTCTCTTTTCAATATTGTAAATGATCTGATTTTCTTCATATGTTTAATGTGCATGTTTTTATTTTCAATATTGTAAATGCTGTGATTTTCTTTATATGTTTAATGTGTATGTTTTCTCTTTTCAATATTGTAAATGATGTGATTTTCTTTATATGTTTAATTTGTATGTGTATGGTTTCTCTTTTCAACATTATAAATGCTGTGGATTTTCTTTATATGTTTAATATGTATGTGTATCTTTTCTCATTTCAACATTTTTCAGAATAAATGTTTATATTAAATATTTAAGATAAATATTTATCTTAAATATTACACTTATCTTAAATATTTTATTCATGTTTGTCATCATATAACACGTTATGTACGTTTAATATGTTTTTACATGGAACAAAATAATTCGATTTACGGACAACTTTTTAAGAACGTATATGTTATAAAAACCGGGGTATGAATTCTCCGAAGCGATGAAACGACCAAATATAAGATTCCAAAGAAATGAGGATACCTCTGAATTTAGTGATGAAGCTCTATATTTAATTTTACGTTCAAAGTTTCAAGCATTGTTTGCTTGTTTTGTATGGTATACAGAGAATTTTTGAATAAATTCATATTTGAAGGAAATCATAGATGAATTATTTTGTGGAATTGAGTATGGAGGAAAGAAATAAAAAATATACGGCAACTTATCAACTGTAGCTTAGTTGATAGAACGCTTGACTTTCAATTAGGGTTTCAAGTTTGTTTTCTACTGAAAACTAAAAAAAGGACCTGAATGATTTTTTCCCAGAAAAAATATTTCTCTAAATGGTAAGAATTAATTGTTGTATAGCAATAAGCTTAACTTATTAAATTTTAATCAAAATATACAACAGAACTCATTTACATGAGAAATCATATCAATAAACAATGAAGTGTCTCTTTTTTATTCTTATGGTATGCTTTCCTACTCGCTTAGTAACAAATTCGCATCTGATTTATGTGGATATTGTGGGTGTATAGCGTGGCCGAGAGACAACAATTTCTTTGGCCCCTTTAAATTGAACCTCAGGGTAGAGAACTACTGATTGAGGCATGTCAATCGTGGCTGACATGTGTGCAGGTAACAGTTATCTTGTCGACAGCCTTTCGACCAAACCAAGACCTTGTTTTTCGGGCATCGATAAAAGAAATTGAAAATCTCTCAGCAAAGTAAATTGTGGTAGTAACTCTACTACGGTGTTGAATACTTATATGACTCTTGTTTCTTAAATCATATACGATATAGTGAGGACCTTTGGAGGTCTTCTGGAAAAGTATTTATTTATTTATTTAACACTTTTATTGCAAATACAATCTGACGGGCTTATTGCCAGGCAGCAAACTCTTCTAACCAACCAGACAAAAGTAAATGAAGCAAGTTACGTGGTTGCATAAATCTTTCAAAACACATACATAACATACGTGAACATATACCCACGAACCCCACAAAGATGGACAATCACCCGCACATTATTTTTCATGTAAAGTGAGATATCATCAATCAAAAGGAAAGAAAGGGATGGTGGAGAAGAAAGGAAAAGAAAAATCAGGACTGAAACACGTTATTTTACTGACTAGAAATTAAGAGTTTTTTCAGTCACTTCTTAAAGCATGCCAAGGATGGAATGAGTCTTATATTGGTTTGTAACTGATTCCAGAGTCTCACTGCATGGACAGTAAAGGACGACAAAAAAAAAGAGGAGCGGTGAACTAGAAAGGCCAATAGACAATCTCTATTTGAGCGTAGCGCTAATCCATGATTGGAAAGACGCTGAATTTTTTTGGCGAGATAAGTAGGGGTGGCGGGACATTTAAGGATATTATACAATAGAGACAGTATGTAAATTTGGCGTCTATTTCTAACATTCAACCAGTTAAATGTAAATGCCAGATGCGAATGTGGAGCGTGAGATAAGGAGTTGTTGGACATACTTTTTACGTAGTTGATGAGATAATGATCCGGTTTGTGGTAAAATCGAATTAAATTATATGCTAGGATGTGAATACAGAGTGTGAAAAAATCAGCTGTTTTAGTATTAAGGATAAAAATATGAAATTTGCGGATAAGGCATGAGGCGACTTCATCATAAGCCTTGCCTAGTGAAGTTATCTCGTATAAACAGGACGTCGCCTAGTTGGTAAGACGTTTGTCTTCCAGCCCAGAAGTAGCGGGTTCGATTCTTATCGGTACTGAAATTATAAAAAGGAATCTTGTTTAGTACAAAACAAAGGGGTAATTCAATAATACAATACTCTCCGAACGATCCTTTTTCTATGACTGTGACCAATAGGTTATATATTTATCTTCTACTCGAGGCTTTCAGGTTCGATTTCCAATTATACCCAAAAAAACAGAATGTTCAAGTTTGGTTTAAGAATTGTTTTTACACGAAACAATATTCGCGCTTTTTCTGTTCAACGATATTTTCAAGATGTTATATTTCCAAGAGTATAGAGAATATATATGACAAATTGTTAGTTCAGTAGCTCTACACCTGAAGGGTCGATTATTTGGAGAAAAATACTGGCCATCCTATTGAAAATTCCCACACCACCAATTCAGGTATGTCGAAGGGTACTGAACGAATGAAAACCACTCAAAATTTTCTTGAAAAATATATTTTATTTCAAAAAGTTTTCATATTCCGTAAATAAAACTTAGCAAACCCACCTCGTAGCAGTAATAAAAACAAACAAACTGTATCTTCTATTGAATAACAATACAATTCAACTTAAAGACAACAATAAAGGTATAAACGTATCTTATAACATTTTATTAGACATATAAAAATACAACAATATAGAATATTAATTGTTGAGATATATATCTGAGATATATCTCAAGGAGCTCTCAAAATAGGCGATAGGCGCAATGCAGTAGTTAGCCTCTTGTAGCTAGTGTAAGGCAACACATAATAATGAGCTAGTTTTGCGTGACAGTACCAAACCAAATGGAAGATTTTTGGAATTGATAGTCTTTCAGAGAGTTTGCTATTTGAATTGTTATTGTACTGATATTATATTGGGCTCGGTTGTTTTTTGAATATATTCGCTCAATTCATAAGGCGAATAGTCGTCTATATCCCATGGTGGTAATAAAAATGATGATTCCTTTCCTTTCTGAATGTTTCAAGAGAACAGGAAATCAAAGGAAAAGAAAGGGGATCGATGTAATTGTATTTTTAATTGAAAACGCTTAAGTTTGAGTTTCTAAGAGAATTGAGAACATATATTTTAAATTAAGAATAAAATTTTTTTATATCTACAATACAATGTTAACAATTTATATTACTTTAATATAAAGGAAAATCGTCAAGTACAGGTCCACAATAATCCAAAAACCCTAAATTTTTTGGATTTATAGAACTTCTTTACTAGGAAAGGCTTGTGATAAAGTGTTCTCAATTTACAATCATATTTTTTTAAATTTGTAGCTATCTTTCTTTCGGAGAGAAATATAACTTTGAGGTCGATGTCGTTTTCATTGAATAAATCGATTATTTCGAATCGATCCGATAGGGTGGGATACCACGACAGAGCTTTTGCCGTTACTGGTCCAAAGGCGTTGAATGATTTGCCCCTAAGGCCTCTGCCACACAGGTAGGAGCCTCGCTTGGTACTTAGAGCTATGCTGCGAGCTAGGTGACATCGTAGCAAACCAACGCACCGCATACTACCGCAACGGCCACACTGCACGCTTTGCACCACGCTATGTGCCGATTAGTCATCTAGTGAGTCTCCTAGAGAACAGACGTTTTGGTTAATTATAGTATATTGTGTTACCGAGTGATTTTACAAGTTGGAGGAAGTTTTAATAACAGCTGTGTATATAGGGAGCCTTTGTGGAACCCATCGTGCAAATTATACAAAAATGTACCTGTAATATAATCACTTTGGAATGAAGTTGCACAGGAAGTAAATAAAGATGGTAAGTTGTAATGGAATTGGTTAGTTTTGAGAGTGACGTCATTTGTTGATTCAACCGCTCCTAAACGTCAAATGAATTTGTGCGAAGCACTTTGGTGTGGCCAAGCATAAAGTCATCTAGTCTATTAGTCACGTAGCACCTAGATTAACACCTAGCGAAGCACTTTGGTGTGGCTTTAGCCTAAGTGTTAGAGATATGGATAGCGTGTGTAGATTTAAAAAAGTACTTAAAGACAACCCTTTTTATGAGATTTCATCAAAGTTTATGATTATAAATGAACAGAACACTACTCCTTAAGGCAAATGCATTCTTTATCAGAAATGTCTTCACATATCGGAAGATCTACCAAGACATTTTTATTGTCCGTATTTCTTTGGTAGATTTAAACTTTTTTTTTTCCCAAATGTCTTTCTAACCATTTGCAGTTGCGGGGAAGTACCGAATCTAATGGCCGCAGCCACAAACTTTTTATCCGTACACTCAAACAATATATTTATTTTGTAATATTTTTAACCGGTCAATAAAAGTGGGTTTGAATCCCGAGTTAAATAAATCACCCTTGAGAAGAGTCTAAACGGTGCTATGTAGCATACATTGGACTATTAAAAAACACACTACAAAAAAAACTTAAACATTATAACTCTGCAGTGAATTTCCTTGTACTATTCAATTCTCTAGTTATCACATTCTAATTGTCACATACAATAACAACCACACCAAAATCTCACAATAACATCAAAGCCATGTTTGACAATTCTTTATCATACGTTCATATCTGTCATCTCACATAGACATGTGGAAACCTATTATAGCTCCTTACTCCTAACACTTCCTCTGTCAGAGTTTGACAACTCTTTATCATACGTTCATATCTGTCATCTCACATAGACATGTGGAAACCTATTATAGCTCCTTACTCCTAACACTTCCTCTGTCAGAGTTTGACAACTCTTTATCATACGTTCATATCTGTCATCTCACATAGACATGTGGAAGCTTATTATAGCTCCTTACTCCTAACACTTCCTCTGTCAGAGTTTGACAACTCTTTATCATACGTTCATATCTGTCATCTCACATAGACATGTGGAAACCTATTATAGCTCCTTACTCCTAACACTTCCTCTGTCAGAGTTTGACAACTCTTTATCATACGTTCATATCTGTCATCTCACATAGACATGTGGAAACCTATTATAGCTCCTTACTCCTAACACTTCCTCTGTCAGAGTTTGACAACTCTTTATCATACGTTCATATCTGTCATCTCACATAGACATGTGGAAGCTTATTATAGCTCCTTACTCCTAACACTTCCTCTGTCAGAGTTTGACAACTCTTTATCATACGTTCATATCTGTCATCTCACATAGACATGTGGAAACCTATTATAGCTCCTTACTCCTAACACTTCCTCTGTCAGAGTTTGACAACTCTTTATCATACGTTCATATCTGTCATCTCACATAGACATGTGGAAACCTATTATAGCTCCTTACTCCTAACACTTCCTCTGTCAGAGTTTGACAACTCTTTATCATACGTTCATATCTGTCATCTCACATAGACATGTGGAAGCTTATTATAGCTCCTTACTCCTAACACTTCCTCTGTCAGAGTTTGACAACTCTTTATCATACGTTCATATCTGTCATCTCACATAGACATGTGGAAACCTATTATAGCTCCTTACTCCTAACACTTCCTCTGTCAGAGTTTGACAACTCTTTATCATACGTTCATATCTGTCATCTCACATAGACATGTGGAAGCTTATTATAGCTCCTTACTCCTAACACTTCCTCTGTCAGAGTTTGACAACTCTTTATCATACGTTCATATCTGTCATCTCACATAGACATGTGGAAGCTTATTATAGCTCCTTACTCCTAACACTTCCTCTGTCAGAGTTTGACAACTCTTTATCATACGCTCATATCTGTCATCTCACATAGACATGTGGAAACCTATTATAGCCTTACTCCTAACACTTCCTCTGTCAGAGTTTGACAACTCTTTATCATACGTTCATATCTGTCATCTCACATAGACATGTGGAAACCTATTATAGCTCCTTACTCCTTACACTTCCTCTGTCAGAGTTTGACAACTCTTTATCAAACGTTCATATCTGTCATCTCACATAGACATGTGGAAGCTTATTATAGCTCCTTACTCCTAACACTTCCTCTGTCAGAGTTTGACAACTCTTTATCATACGTTCATATCTGTCATCTCACATAGACATGTGGAAGCTTATTATAGCTCCTTACTCCTAACACTTCCTCTGTCAGAGTTTGACAA
Organism: Odontocerum albicorne; assembly: GCA_949825065.1. Taxonomy (NCBI): domain Eukaryota; kingdom Metazoa; phylum Arthropoda; class Insecta; order Trichoptera; family Odontoceridae; genus Odontocerum; species Odontocerum albicorne. Next base: position 6,846,636 of record OX463846.1, on the reverse strand, counting down.
CTCTTTATCATACGTTCATATCTGTCATCTCACATAGACATGTGGAAGCTTATTATAGCTCCTTACTCCTAACACTTCCTCTGTCAGAGTTTGACAACTCTTTATCATACGCTCATATCTGTCATCTCACATAGACATGTGGAAACCTATTATAGCCTTACTCCTAACACTTCCTCTGTCAGAGTTTGACAACTCTTTATCATACGTTCATATCTGTCATCTCACATAGACATGTGGAAACCTATTATAGCTCCTTACTCCTAACACTTCCTCTGTCAGAGTTTGACAACTCTTTATCAAACGTTCATATCTGTCATCTCACATAGACATGTGGAAACCTATTATAGCTCCTTACTCCTAACACTTCCCCTATCAAAGAGTTTCCTTATAATATATATTTTTAAATTTGATGGCATAATACAATATCGTGGGCTGAATACTATAATAAGGTGGCTCAAAATTCTCTATTCGGAGAAAATGGCGTTCTAAGTTTCGAGGTCCTTTTGTTTGGTAACTCTCTTTAATTATGAGATGTCGCGCTAATATTTTTTTATGAAACTAATAAAGGTTTCAATAGATCGTAAAATCTACTTTAAGCACTCTTTTCTTTCCATGTTTACGACTTACCTAATTATGAAAATGTTAAATAACTCAGTTAAGAAATAATATTTTAAGATACCTATTTATAAAATTAGAAAGCCCCTTCAATGTGCAATCTATTGATGTAAATAACTCAAAACGGCCAAATTTCGAGTAACGTAATTTTATTATTGAGCCCACGACATGGTAACATTAATTACCATTATTAATATTTTGTTTCTAGTTGACTCAATTTTAAAATCTGCTACAATTGATCCAGACTTTCAAACCTTCGCAAATAACAGACTGTAAAAATGTCGGGTCATGTAATTATAACGAAGAAAATTTGCTAAAAACACAATCACATTTCCGCGTGTTTTATTTATTCCGCTGTAATACTATGTTTACATTGCAAGAATGGAAGAACTCAGATGTATTGTGCTCCTTTTAGCTCAGTGGGCGTTTCGTATTCAATTTATTTCTTTCTACGTTCTCGGTGAAAAATACACTTAATTCGTATGGTGTGATACAAAATATTATTTACTATACTAAATTGTGGGTTCATCACCATGTGTCACTCTATTAAAATCAACCAAAAAGATAAACTCCGTGAACTGGACTGTCTTCTTGCCTGTTGGTCGCGGGTTTGATTCCTACTGATGTTCGGTTTCTTTAAATGGTTTTAATCTGGTTTTTATTTAAGTTATTTTTAAATATAACTGCATTTCAAAGGATTATTTGTTGGAGAACTCTTTATTTTTTAGTATTTTTATGTTTGGTTTTAAGAAATTTATTCAGGTCAATTGATTCAAATAAACTAATGTGATAAAGTTATTTTAAAATAAAATTCCTAAATTTTGTTCAGAATTTCTTAGAATATTTTAAAGTATGTATCATTTTTAATTCCAAATAGTGTTCAAAAAGGTCACGAAAATATGTTGAAAACTTAAAAAAAAATTTTCAAACTCACCTTCAATTTTTCTGTCTTTACAAAGTCGTTGAAGTATATCTGAAACAAAAAAAATAGATAATTCATTAAAAAATACTGTGCTTGCGAAAATTTTTTCAATTATTTTTAAATAGAGTGCAATAAAGTTTGAGTCAATACCTGGGATAAAAAAATAAATTAAATATTACCCAAATAAATGATAAGCACATATCGAAAAACTCGAATTGTTTAATGAAATAATCCTTAAGATGTCATTAACCTGTTCACCGCGTTAAAAATCAAATTCCACGAATCCTGTGCGCGGCACAATTTCAGCGTTTTTTATTTTCTAAGTTTAAACACATATTTTGTTTAGAACCACTGATATTTGATTACAACACCAAGTAAACATGACACTTAAGTAATTTTCTGATAATAAATAATAGTCATTACTCTTAAGGAGACTCATTAAATAAAGGAGATAAACTTAACATTACATAAAATAAACAAAGGAATGCTACGATCAAATCAATGCTTCATGACACTCACCCAATCAAATGCATATAGCACTAGTAATGTTTATTTACGTAAGAGAGACTTAGTAATGTTTATTTACGTAAGAGAGACTCATCGCAGGACTCGATCCGCGCGACAGGTCGTTAATGCTGGAAATATTGAGAAACCAAAAAAATTCGGCGCTCTGTTTATTCAACAATATCTCATAAACTAATATATTATTTGACAAGGTTTTCAGAGATGTCGCTAGAATAAAGATTATTTTAAATTTTAGTTCAATTTTTATTCCGGTTTTGTGTCACTTTTTTTAAGTATTTGTGATTTGAAACTTGGATTGTCGTCAGATTACAGGCGTTTGTGCTCCCCGCGGGGAACACGTTAAATGATATAAATAAAATATTGCGCTTTATCTCCAATATTCTGGGTTTCTAGATATTCCTGCTTTTCACAAAAATACTCTTATTTTTTTGGTTGGTTGAAAGAAATTGACACATGGTACTTAACCTGCCAGGTTGTGCTGTTAAATACGAAAGTGTAATAAATAAGAATAATTGAGTTCGATGAAAAGTTGATTTAATTCACTGGCAGATTTTTACGTGTTTTGATAATAACACAAATAAGTTTTCTTAAATAAAATTTAAAAAAAAAATCCTTCACACTACAGTTTAAAAAAAATTAATAGCGTTTTCTATAATATTTTCATGAAATCATTTTCGAAAAGATACTCGTATTATATTTTTTACAATAATAAAGACTTTAGAACGTCACCAATACCATAGTATATTTTTTAAAAGACGAAAGAAAAATAAAGCGTCTCAAAAATATATAAATATTCTCTTCATATTATAAATTGAAGATGTGTCAAAGACTGAAAAACGATTTGTATCCTGTCGCAGGATATTTTCGTGCGGAAACGTTATCGAAGAGTTTTCAACATAAATAAAGAAAAATAAAATTGAAAAACGCCCTTAAGTCGCGTGACTCTGTCAATGTGTTATTCTTAATACGAAAATTATTCCGTAGACGTGCTTTGGTTACTTGAAATTTTATTGTGTGATAAAATATGAAGTATATTGATAAATATCAAAAGCACTGTATTAAGTTTTCCATATAATCACTTAAGTTTTGCTCCAGTTACTAAATGAACACTCTGAAATTAAGAACGGAAATTATTGTGTACTCTGCGTAGATTACATGCTCAAACAAAAGTGGCTTACGCATACATCACGGAGATGCACTATGCGGATGATTGCGCTCTTGTTTCGCATTCAGAGAAATACCTCCGAGAGATCATCAGTGTTTATACACAGGTGTATCAGAGGTTTGGCCTGGAAATAAATGTGAAGATAACTAAAATACTAGCTAATTCTGATGAGAATGAGGTGCTACAATCACCCCCGACATTCAAGTGAATGGTGTGTAACTGGAGAACGTACTTTACTTCACATATCTGAGCAGCATCCTGGTATCAAAACTCTTCTCTTGATGATAAACTGAGGAATTGCATCAGGAGCGCGTCAGCAGCTGTTAATAAAATGAAGGACAGAGTATTCTACAGCACACACATCTCCCAGTTTACATAGATATCAGTCTACATGGCCATTGTCCTCTCCATACTTTTCAATAGGTCTGAGACTTGGGTTTCCTATTGAAAGCACATTCAAAGCCTGAAAACATTCCACCAGCGTTTCCTTCGTCAACAATTCTTCGGAACCACTAGAGGGATCATATCACAAATGTATCGGTCCTGCAAACGCCTCAAGTGTAAACCTATAGAAGTTATGGTTGTATAGGCAAAATTGCGATAAACCTGACATGTGATACACAAGGGCGATTATAGACTCCCAAAACGCTTCTTGTAATGTGAAGTAGTGGGTAAGCGAAGAGTAAATAGAAAAAGCGCTATAAGGACAGTCTGCGAGAGTAACTGTCTTTATGCAGGGCGCCTGATGACTGGGAACAGGTGGCTTGGGACCTTGAAGGATGGAAAGCCACCTGTTCTCGGGTTGATGGCACTTTAACGGCTAGACGTATGAGAAAGATTTAGCATGCTGCGAACATGTGTTCACATTGCCAGGTAACTCGGCAGGTCCGCATATCTGTGACATCTGCGGGAGGGAATGCGCATATTGGATCGGGGTGTTTTCTCACAGAAAATCATATGCTAGACGTGGAAGAGCAGATTGACGTAGAAGTAGATCCTCGACTACGAGGCCCAGCAATGACGACATTGATGGCTTTCAAAAGCATTGTAACGAGTTTTTCATATAACGGTTAAAGTTTTGCTCCAGTAACTTAATAAATACTGAAATTAAGGGGAAAATCCTTGTGTACTCGATGAGATGTTGAAGATTTTTTACTAAAAAATAATTTAAAAATCAAGAAAAGGGTTATAATTATCATCTTTACACAATGCTATTGGGACAGGTAAAAAGAACAGATCTCATATTCACTCTGTCTTGATATAAACATTATGTGTTAATCACATCCGTATTGGCACGCATACTGTTCTTTTGAGTATACTGTTCCTTCTTTTAAAAAAATATTTATTTAACAATTCATGGTAAACCTTTTCCAGCCATCCATACAAAAGTTAATAAAGGAAGTTACATGATCGCCAAAAAATATTCAAATTATTATTCACCTTTTCGAAATTCATGAACAATATTCACAGTAAAAATAAACGTGAGATATTACCAATGACAGGAAAATGAAAGAATTGTGGAGGGGAAACTAAATCTGCAATGAAACATGTTCTACTACTGTTTTGAAACTAAGAGTTTTTGCAGTCGATTTAAAAAAAAAAATATTGGTTTGTAACTGATTACAGAGTTTCACTGCATGGACAGTAAAGGACGATGTAAAAAAAGAGAGGAACGCCAATAAACAATCTTCGTTTAGGCGTAACGCAATTTACTTGTTTTAACCTTTTTCTTAAATTTCTAGAAGTTTCAAAACTGTACGAATATATACTATACGTTACTTTTTTTTAAATTTATTCACCCTTGCAAAACCATTTCACTTTCTTATTTTCTACATATATATATAGAACAGCATCTCACTTTCTTTTTGTCGTAACCCATCCAAAATACAAAACTGATGATAGTAAAAACTAACAATATAGTACATATGTTATATTTGAGATTGTACTAAGAATTAAAACCATGTTCTACTATGCTCTAAAAGCTATATACATATATATTAAAACCACACAACTTAAGACCTGGTTAAACAATTTCATTTCAAGATCCTGGCTCTACAATTACAGCAGATAGAAAGATTCTCAAGGATGTTAAAAGTGTGATCAAAATAGACTGACATAAATGGAAAGAGGCAACAGCGGTTATTTGTGACATATACTTTCTTCTTGAACTGCATTAAAAGTCAGAGCGTCTTAAAAAACAATTTATTATCAAAGCTCCTTAGTATATTAATTATATCAATCACCATTAACGAAGCTTAAAGCTTAGAAACGGTACCCCAAAAATAATATAGTTTTCAGTATTTGAAAAAAAATCATATTCAATTTTAAGCTCAAAAGTATCATGTAATGAAATAAGCTGTTGTAAAAGTTAAATGGAAATAATAATAAAAAAAAACAGTGTAACTTCTGATAGAATTGAAGTAATGTAATTCAAATGAATTCATTGTACTATAGAATACAACTTTTTAAAATACTTTGTCAAATTTGAACACAAATTTTCTTTTTTTACGCTGAAATCATTAAATTCTCGTAGACTTTTTCACGATTATTGTTTTCAAACAAAAAAAAATTATAAACTAAACTTTTCAAAATAGCAGTTATGTCACGTTTTATTTTCATCAAAATGTTAACTGAACGGTAGAAGTTCTAACAAATGAAAAGTATTCAATTCTCACTTTAACCGGAGTAAATATTTCCGATACGATTTTGTTTTCATGAACGGGAAAAAAATTAAAACGGTCTAAAACTTTTGTTTGCTTTACTCGTTCTAGTTTCAGTTCTATAATTAAGTTCTCGGTGTAAAAAATGTATAAACGCCGAATACAAAACGGGGTTTCAGCCTTTGAAATCTTTTTCAAAGAGTTTTACAAGCGGTAAATGACTAAAAGATACCTACTAAAGGTAGGATGCAGAGATTGTAAACATTTATAGAAAAAATAAATTGCTAAATTATTAATGTTTTATAATAATCAATGATTATTAGAATTAAAGAGCAAATATTCTCTTAACATAGACTATTGTGTATTAACTTCTGCCCACGAGATTTCTCTTTTGGTGCTGATATCATGAATTGTGCAAATTGTGAAACATTCTTCTCCCTACTGCAGGTGTTCAAGTCCAGAAGTGTCCATAGAAAAACCAAAGTTACACTGCACAAAACAATTATTAGAACATTGGTGGCATATGGATGCGAAGCATGGATACTGACAGCTAAATCCGCAGAGTTGCTGAATGCCTTCGAGAGAAGAGTACTACGTAGGATCCAGGGCCCCGTGAATGACGGCGAAACCTGGCGAATACGATACAACGACGAGCTACGAGTACATAATATCTACAAAGCTCCCACGATATCTGTACATGTCAGTCTGAGTAGATTGAGATGAGCCGGACATGTGCAGAGAATGCCGTCATCACGAGCACCCAAAATAATCTTGTAAGGACACCCACGTGGAAGAAGGAGAGTGGGCCGGCCAAGGCTGCGATGGGAGGACGAAATTGAGAAAAACACAACCCGGCTGCTACAGGCGCAGGATTGGAGGGTCGAGGTGGAAGACAGGAGGAGTTGGAGGCAAAGATTGACGGAGGCCAAAGCTCGATATGGGTTGTAAGACCATCGAAAGAAGATCATGAATTGTGATCACGAAATGATCCAAAGAAAACAGTCTGATGAACGCTCTAAAATCACAATCTATTGTCATGGGAAATAGACGTCTTCTATCAAAAATATTCCAATATTTTTTCTCTATGAAAACTGATAATCCTGTAATTTTGTATCCATCATATGTAAAAAATAATTATCCCTTATTTATGAAAAAAACTGAGTTGGCGTAATCAGGTCTCCAAGTCAAGCCGCAAGATGTTTACTTTCATACATTACCTTAATAACATATGTTACATGTATGTAATTTTCTGCCTGTTTTAAGTCGAATACAACATCCCTGATTTTGTATTCTCCCATTACTTATGTATAATGATGAAAATTTTGTATGCTCCCATTACTTATGTATAATGATGAAAATTTTGTATGCTCCCATTATTTATGTATGATAATACTTATCATTATGATGACGTTTGTTATTTAAGTTGTTGAGTAGGTTGGAGAGGATATAAAACGTTTGTATCTGATTCATATTTAACCTTAGAAAGTATGACCATACGTCAGAGTTTTGAAACAGTCTTCAATGGTATTAAATTGAGCAGCAATAGTTCACGTTATGTCGAAATTATTTTGCGTGCTTAACCCTTCCTTCCCTGTGATGTGTAACTAGTACTAAAAACATTAATATCTCTATAAATATAATAAATATTAGGTTCAGATTTTAGGTATTACTTCGTAATACATTTACGCATTGAATTCAAAAATAATAATAATTAGCACTTATCGGCCAAATCAGATATATTTTGTGAAAATCGGGAATAAATTCACCAATACAATCAAACGTGTGTCAGCGTGTGATGTAGGTACATTTATTCTAAAACAACCGCTATGGGTGAGGAAGCGACGCTATTCACATCTCACTCTCACTCTATTTCGGTATATGGGAACGCAAGAAATAGAATCTCAGTTCGCTCGCTTTTCTCTCTTCAGTGGCTTTCTAGTAGCCATTTGAGGTGGTCGCCTCACCCGTTTCGTGAACGTCGGCCGATATTTTTTCATGTTTTCAGCAATTAAATTTCAATTAATATCACTTTTGACTTCAAATTTAATTAATTTAAGTGATTGGCTATGAATATTCTTATTTTTCGAATTTTAAATCGCTCATTTTTTCATTTGTATTGATATGTATTGAATACACAGCACCGGAACGCGCGGATTTTTTTAATACAGGAAGGAAAAGGTTAATAATCTCAATTTTTTCTTCACATCTTTAAAAAAAAAACAATTTTTTTTCAGGACACGGACGCTCTCTTCGATGAGGTGATAAGATACTACTCTGCGTAACACACATCTCACTTCATTTCATGCATGTCTTGGAAGATCGAATGCGACTATTTTAAATCTTTGAAAATAAAGGAGAAAAGTTAAGAAATAAAAGACAAAGGCAGAGTGCAGATAAGGAAGACAATGCATGGAAATGTACAAGAAAGTCCAGTATATAAGTTCCGTTAAGAAAAAATAATTCAGAGAGACGATTTGTTGTTAAATGCATTGGAAATACTTTTGTTTATTTTATTTTCCTGCATTCGTGCCGTACTCTCAATGTATTATTTTTGTGCCACTTAGTATGGGGGTTGTAAGTACATGTCGCCAGCCCCTTACAGTGTTGTTTATTTTAAATTTTCAATCAATGAATATTTAATCATAACCTTTGGATATGTATTCATGTCTAATATTATTTTGTTTTGAGCGGATGTTTTTATAAACATTTTTGATAATATTATTAAAATTAGTCAAAAGTCTCGCACCCTTGTTAAAAACTTTAGATTTAAATTTCATGACTAATGTAGATCATGTGATGAATGATTTGGATGTGAAAATATATATTAAAATGTGGTTTGGAATTGTATATGTGATAACTTGTAATAATGTAATATGTATAAGATAACTTGTAATATGTATTAGTGATAACTTGTAATATGTATAAGAATGTGAATTGGAACTATGATTGTTTAAGCCGAGTGTTTTTTTTATATCAAAGAAAATACGTGAAATGAAACTACTTTTTCGCATGCCTTGCCTAATGTAATCGTTCTCTATTCACATGCCTTGCCTAATGTAATCGTTCTCTATTCACATGCCTTGCCTAATGGAGTAGTTCTCTATTCGCATGCTTTGTCTAATGTAGTAGTTCTCTATTCACATGCCTTGTCTAATGTAGCAGTTCTCTATTAGCATGCCTTGTCTAATATAGTAGTTCTCTATTAGCATGCCTTGCCTAAGGTAGTAGTTCTCTATTTGCATGTCTTGTCTAATGTAGTAGTTCTCTATTAGCATGCCTTGCCTAATGTAGTAGTTCTTTATCCGCATGCCTTGCTTAATGTAGTAGTTCTATATTATTCAGAAAATAGTAAATTTAAAAAAAAATACGTTCTTGCACTCTACAGTTTGCCTTTCCATGAAATGTTTGACCAGTAAATTTATTTTGAATTATGTAAAATATTTGTTTCTATTACAGCAATCCTGCTCCAATAAATAATGAAAAGCCACGATTAAGTGTCAGTAACATAATATATTCTGATGAAAAAAAGTCTAAAAGTCCAATTGCCTGAATAAAATCGAACGAAACTTGAACTTGGTAAGCAAGCAATATATTACATTGATAATTATCTCATTCAGTCTCATGGAACCAGTGTGTGAAGAATTCTCTCATTCAGTCTCATGGAACAAGTGCGTGAAGAGTGGATTCTCAGTTGTTTTATGTCTATCAATGTTTAATACTAATAAATGTATTGTTTTAGACATAATAAATTATTTAAAAATATATTTCAAAGTGTTATGGGTGAAACGTAAAAAGCACTCAATCAACAAATAGTTGGTTAACTCTGGTATATTCTGTTCACCGGACAATGACAAATCGATCGATCTATTAACTGAAACGGGCCGAGAAAATAGATTTCGTCTGCGCGTTTCTCAATGTTTTTACGCCAAAATGCTTTTTAAAACTAATAATGTTCTTTCAATTTGGCCATCATTAATCACAGAGCCTTAGGGCCGTGAAAAGAAACTCAATGGGAATAGCGGATGATGTGTTAATTACGGGGGTTTTAAACGCCTTTGCAAAATATAACCTGCCAATAATTTTGATCGGGATGATGGATGAATCATTGTTTTCGCTTTAAAAATATCTTTATAAGGTATTTTTAATTGGACACAGGTTGGAAAATTCTTTTTTATAAATTTTAACACGAGATGAAAAGCAAACAAAAGTTACGAAAAGTACCGTTTTTTTTAATGTACCGTTTATTTTGAAGACATCTTCATTAACTAGAAAATCCGTGACTTACATAATTAAATACCTGTCTTCTAGCTCAAAGGTTACGGATTCAATTTTCGTTGGTTCCCGATTTAAAAAAAATGTAATAGTTTGGTTTCCCTTCAGACTTTGAAACATCTTTCTGGTTGGTTGTAAGATATTGTAATATGGGAATAATTCACAAGGTTGAATAGTTAACAACCAAATTGTAATAAAATATAATAAGAAAAAAATTATGATGATGATTAAATCAGGTAAGGAGGATATAAATTGCAAACCAAAAAAACATATGAAAAAATCGTTGTACTTGTTACCAAAATAAAACTATTGATTGATAAAAAATTTTAACTATTGCAATATTAAAATACTAATCAATTTTATCAAGAAAAGTATTATAAATGAATATAATACTAAATTTTCAATTCTGCTTTAATTCAAAATAAGAAAAAAATAGTATAAATATATTAGTACATTAAAACTACATTTAAAATAAGATTTATTGAACTCAAAGCAAAAATAATTTCCAATGGTATATATTATTTATTTTTCAAGTTAACAAACCACATGTCTTTCTACTTTACAAAATATTTTTTTTATTAATTTCATGATTGATTTCTAATATGAAACAAAGGAAAGAATTTGAATTGAAAGAATATCCAAGTATTCAGATTAAGAAAGGAGAATTTATGTGGTTCAGCCACCTTGAAAGAATAAATGTTGAAATATTAACGAAAGCAATTGATACAAGTAGTATAGAAGGTTCGAGAAGTTTAGGAAGACTGAGAAAACATGGCACAAATACAAAGTAAATAAAATTCTGAAAAAGAGAAAAGTAAAATAAATTGATAATAGGAGACTATGCATGACGAGGTTATGACAGAAGTTGTATGAATATGACAGAAACAAAAGATGTGTGCTAGGATCGAATGAAGTGGTTATATATTCTCTTTGCCTAGCTCCAATGAGACATGACAATAGAGCAAGGCAAAGAGACACTCAGGCAAGACAGGCGTGAATGTGATGACCGTCCACCATCGTCTAGTTGAATGTATCGTTGACTTGAGAGAATAACGACAAAATACTTAAACTTAACAAACATGTCTAAATCGTTACAATATTATTCAACTAAAAATATTCCATCACACCGTTTCCCTGTCGGGGTTGACAAAGAAGAGAGAGCGCCCGATTTTTCTACCGCGACACACATCATTCACCTCTACTGCATCCATACACTTTTTCATGCAAATTCTGCGATATCCCTGACTTTTTACATTTTCTTCTTTAAAAATAACATTCATTTGATTTAACCATACTTTCTTTGTTCTTCCTCTATCACTCCTCTTACTCATATTGGTACTGTTTATTTATTTTGTTATTATTTCTTCATTAATTCGTTCAACATTCCTAAATTATCTCAGAATGCTCGTCTTCATCTTATTCAACACATCAGTCTTAAGTTCTAATTCATCCTTAATCACTTCAGTCTGAATTCTGTCATACTTACTTCTCTATATGTATTCAAATATCTAAAACCGTTGAGCTGGGACTACTGCTATGGAGATAAAAATGATGTCTCGTATGAATAACGTTCAATTCTATAAATTTCTATATGATATATTTGATTTTCGGTTTCACCCTTTTTTTTTATACAAAATATCAAAAACATAAACAAAGTTTATTGTTAAAAAAACACTCTCAGTTTCGAGAATAAAATATCAAATAAACCACTCAATTTGTTTATTCTACAGAATCAGATTGAATCACAAAAGAAAAACAAAGTGAACATGGATAATATTTATTCAAAATTATTCAACTTTGAAAAAAAAATTGGGCTAGTCATGGAGAACGATAATAATAATCGAAAGCTTATTTATTTTCCGTTTCGATTGAATGGAAAACATCTTTGAAGTGGATATAATTTCAACAAATGTTGTTTCCAAAGGGGGATGGAATAAAAATGAATTACTCGCTTTTGTTTTGCCTGAAGAAAATTGGAATGATTTAACGGCACGTTTTAGGGGCACCTCGCAAACCGCTTTTGGAGCAATCGATAACACAAAGAAATAACCATTAGCAGGGAAATTTATTCTGTTTGTTGTTAACATATAATGAGAAACAAACAAACGTTCAACGAACCTTGATAAAAGATATAAAAATCTGTTGTTTGCGGTACTCTCGACTTAATATAATATTAAGCTTCCGATATAATATTAAGATACTCAAACTAGATAGTATCTTAATTTACAAAGATGATAATACAGAGCAAGTTGAAGATTGTTGCTTTTCAAGTAGTATTTCTCAGATAATGGATGAGTTATAAGGGATATTGAACGTCTTGTAGCGATAGGAAACAAAGTCAATGAGGTACGCACAAAAACTTAAATACGAGTACTCGATCCAGACAGTATGACTACGATGACAATACAGAGCAAGTTGGAGAATTTTGCTTTTCGAGTAGAATTTTTCAAATAATGGATGAGTTATGAGGGGCATTGAACGTCTTGTAGCGATAAGAAACAAAGTCAATGCGACACTTAAACTTACTAAGTTAAACCAGATAGTATCAAAATCTGCTAAGATGACAAGTCTACAATAGTATTTAAGTATCAAATTTGATGTAAAGGAGTGAAACGTGGACTTTGAAAAATACTAAAAGTTGCCGAATAAATGCTGAAGAAATGCGTGGATTAAAAAGAAAACATTACAATTTATGCTTGAATACGGAATATAGTGATAAGGAATGCACGAGAACTTAAGGTTGTATTAAGTTAAATAAAGAATAATACTCTGATATGGTTTGTGCACGTAAAACGAATGAATGAAGAAAGTCAAATAAAAAAATATACAGCGTAAATGTGAGTAGAGAAAAACCAACTAAATTATGATTCGATAAAGTAAATAACATTTTGAAACAAGGAAATGTAAGAAGTCGGAGAAATCGTAGGAGCTGTATGAGAAGGTATATGGATGTAAAAGAGGTTAAGGACGTGTGTTAAGATAGGAAAGTCAGACGCTCTGTCCTCAACCTACTCCGACAGAAAACTGACATGATGGTATGTATGGATGTAAATAATCAATTACGTTGTATTTTCTATGACTGTATTTAATATTTATTATTTCGATGTCAAAATCGTTAGCGTTTTATACATTAGTAATATCATGGGATGTGCGTGTTTCAAATTGTGCTGTTTTGTTTTGTAATTGTTAATATTTTGTATTTTTTTTAAGTCAATGTTTCTATGGCTGGTAAACAACTCTTAAGTTTCAAACATATTTCCTATAAATACATTAATTTATTCATTAAGTAACCTTCAATATATCTGAATTAGTAATGCGTTCATGTCCGGGAGACAACATAATCCTCGGCTCCATTAATCAAAATTTCGGGCTTAGGAGCTTTGAAGAAGGTCTGGTAAACATATTTCGTCATCGCACAAGTTAGCAATACTACACATATCAATACTCACACGCGTAAAAAAAATCGAGTTTTGTTTTTAGACAAACTCTTTAATCGGACTGAATTCATTTTTTTGGGTATCACCCGAAATCGATCTCAAAATCCCTTGAGTGAAATACAAGCGTCTTACCGACTAGACTGCAGAGCTCATCTCAGTTATACATATTTTTGTTACAAAGTATTTTTCTGGTTAATATGAAAAATAATGAATCAAGTGTCAACTTACTTTTCTAATTCATATGCTTCCCGTTAGACACAGGTAAATCCTTATTTATCGAGGTCAAGGCAAATAACAGGAGAAAAACCGACCAATATAATTTTAGAGAATACATTTTGCATTGTTTTTATTTGTCTTGTTTTTTTTTTAAATATATATCACATTATCTATAATTGTATTGTACATTATCGTTGTATATAGTAGAACCTGACGGAATTATTGCTCGTGGCAATACCTTCCAACCAACTCGAAATATATTACTTATTGTTAAGGCATTAATATCGTGGAGGTTTCAAGACATAGTAATTTGTTTTATCAAACACTGTTTATTCCACTTTTTGTAACTGTATAACCCTACGGGTTTCAAGGCTTTCACCTCATCATCAGGGGGGTACAAACAAAACTTGTTTATGCTTCCATGATGATGAGATGAAAGCCTTGAAACCGGTAGGGTTATACCGTTACAAAAAGTGGAATAAACAGTGTTTGATAAAACAAATTACGACTAGAAATATGTTTAAGAGGCATTAAATGAAAACCAGAGTGGAATCCTTTTTTTTTTTTAATCTGGGTTTAACACGTTCACTGCGTTGAACACGGCTCCCGTGTCCATACAAAATAGCCTTGAATGTTGAGTGCACTCATAAACGTCTCCCGATAAGGATTCGTCGCCGGTTTCATGTGTTTTGAAGACACGAATGAATACACTTATATATGATGTTTCAATAGAAAGTAGAATTTGATTTTTAACAAAGTTATGGGTTTTCAAAAATTCGCGAATTTTCAGCATCTCTGTATGACATTTTATACGCAGTGAACGTGTTAAATGAGTTTGAGGACATGCGTCTTACCAACTAGGCCACGGATGTTGTCATGTTAAAATAAATAAGAAAAATATTAAATTGACATAACTCATCATCAATACCTCTCAAGAAGTTGTATCGTAGACGAAGTAAGAAAGAAAATAATGTTGTTCTTTCCATTACCACTTTCTATTATTATCAAAAGAGAAAGAGCCTTAATTGTACACCGATAGTTTTTTTTATCCCATTTCGTCCATTCATTCTCTAAAGGGTGGCTGAAAATATATTATTTGAACAACCCTATCAGATAAAAACAATAAGGAACATAACGAGAAAAGAAATAGCCCGCATTGTCAAATTGGAGTAAATACTAAACCAGCTTGAGAAATATTTATAGTTGTATTTAAGTGAGGAATGTAATAAAAATTAATCACAAAGCACTTAAGAGTACATATCGATATTAAAGTATTACAGTTTTATTTGATTTCATTAGATTTTTTGCGATATTTTGCGATATATTCTAGAAATAATTGGTTACTAAAAGTTAAATATACTTCCTCAGTTTCAATCTTGGGAATTGATTAGCAGCAAAGTTCTGCATCTCCTCTTCCACTCCGCTCGGTCTTCAGCGATCCTCTTGAGCTCTGTATAGGAGGTGCAGTCAATATCGTGGCATATTTGTTCCAGGTACTCACGGCGAGGACGCCCTCTGCCAATCGATCCCTCAATCATTCCTTCCAGTATATTGTGCAGGAGATTTTCATGTCGCAAATGTGAGACTTGTTCATCTTTGCTGTTTCTTGGGATGCCATTGAGCCTTTAGTGTGGTAGTTTCCCGTTGCTTTCCACATCCTATGCCCTCGCGTATAAGAGACCACGAAGGCTCCTCCGCCTTCGGAGAGTATTTAACTTCTCCAGGACAATAGAGTGCCCTTACCAACATTGCCTAGCGTGCATAGTTGGGCGTCAGCTTATTCCTGCCAACATTCGGTCCCTATCTATATATCTGCTGACATTTTTGCTGTCGTTGCTCGCCCCCCACCGCGAGAAGGAATATATCAGGAGTTTCTTTTCATCGAGCTTGTGACCCCATGGCATTTCTCAGGGTCCTCCAGTACTTTTAGGGTTAAATATTAAAATTGAGAAATGATTTTTTTTCTCCTTTTTGAATAATGGCAGTGAGCTCGTAAATACCGGTGTGGTATATTTTGGAAGAAAATTAACAAATCAGCATGTGTTTGATACTGTTTATTATTATTTTTTAAAAGAACACTTAAAGGAAAGTAATCAAGATTTTCAAACGAAATATATCGTTTATAAATAATACCAAAAATCCCAATTACCAGTGTTTATCTCATACATAATTCCGTCGTGTCAGCAAGTCAGTGAAAATGTTACAAATAATTAGTTAATTCAGTCTCGATTCTTCTAAGCTCTACACTGTTAAACTAAACATGTTCACATCTGAATCAGCTATACACCAAGCTAAGCACTAGAGAAAATAGAAAAATATTGACTGAAATAATAAAAGTAACAAAGGCTATATCGCCGTTTAGAGAGTAGACCATCCTCGAGGGTGCTCTAACTCGGAATTCACGCCCACAATTATAGGCAGATTAATAGTTTTACAAAATAAAAATATATAAATTGAGTGTAAGGATATAACGGTAGCTGGTGAAACCTTTAATTTTTTAGTGAAAAATCATCAGAACTATATATGGCCTTTTCTTTTCCGAAAAATCTAAAGGTGAGTAATATGAGAACGTTTAGTGTCAAAAAACATATGTAAGTAATTTTTTGTAGATGTGACACTTGGAATAAATTAACAGCAGCATGATAGCAAAGATAGTATAACGTCACACAACGGAATTTATCAGCTCATTGGCCAACCGAGACTTCCATAACGAGAAGATGTGATGAAGGATCTAGAAGCCATGAGCGTCCAATGACGAGAGCTTGTGGCATATCTACGAGTAGAACTCTGGAGAGATGTAAGCCTTCAAAATAACATCTTCCATACATACATTAAAGTCAGTACTCAATATACAGCTGTGGACTTGATTTTTAGCAAATATTGTAACTGTTTGGTTTGAAAATAAACGTTTAAGTACTCCATTAACTTTGTTTCTTATTGCTACGAGTACACACCGTTCGATATCTATTTTTATTAATTTATTTTATTATTTATTATTACACATGACAAGAAATATACATTATTTGCGAAAAAACAACAGGTAATTTAATTTAGACATACATTATTTTAATGGATCTGGGTTTGTCGCCTTTCATTTGTCATATCCCCAGTAAACTAGGTTTTTGCCTGTATCTCACTGAGGATATTAAGCATGAAAAAATAAATCGACATTTTTTTCAGATTTTTTATTACACAAAAACAAAACCCCGTTGCACGTTCTCATCAACCTGACAAACAGTGACACTCAATTACAACTGGAAACATCATACGGAATCAAACTCTTCACACACCATCACTTCAGAAAGACCAAACTTGTTCATCCCACAATATACCGCACACAATCATAAGAATAAAAACAAAAACAAAAGTAAAACCAAAAATGAACCCAAAATGAAACAAAAATAAAACCAAAAATGTTCGTCCCATAATATACGGCACACATAAGAATAAAAAATAATCATAAGAATAAAAATTAACACAAAAATATACAGAAACACAAATACAAAATAACAAAAATCAAAACAAAAAGAAGAAACCCACATTCAAGAGCCCACACAAATCTTTTCCACACGTCATTCATCCTGAAAGCCCAAGTACTCAAAATCCTGTCGCAATAACAAACACGCTCCGATCGACTGTCTAAATGGTTTTCCTTCCTTTATCTTTATTGAATTCGGCACGGCATTGTACGTCATGGGAGCCAGATAATATCTATGATATGTATGCATGTAAATATTTCATTAAAATGCTCTTTTGTTCTTCTCATTGCTCTTTTGTATATCTTAAGCTCTGTATCTTCTTTCAGTTCGCATTCTTTCCTAATATCCTCATTTCTTATTCCGCCAGATATTGTTTTTTCCCAACCGCTGGCATTTATGCCACATTTATCTTACTTTCACATTTTTTTACTATCGTCAAGTTTTGCTGCATATTCTAATGGTTATAAAAGTAAATGAATAAAACATTCTTTTGTTGGAAATGTTACGCAGCTAAAGAGGTTTGTGGGTCTGATGACACGCCCCCGCCCAGAAATAAGAGTGTGATGAAGGTGTAATGACACGCGCCTACCCAGGAATGGGGGTGTTGTAACACGCACCTACCCAGATGTTCTGCTTATGAAACACTGTAAACTTGTACTAATTACTGTAAGCACTAATTACAGCCCATGATTCAGGACAACCCGAGCCAAAAGCGGGTGTCACTCCTATGTTCTGCGTGCGTAACCGACTTCACCCGTTATATACTATTAAATATATAATTTCATAAGGCTATTATTCTTTAAAGTAAATATAAATGAACGAAATGACGTTGTTTAAGCTTAATTTAATTATGAACATCAAATGGAACATATTGATTGTAAGTTCGTCTTTCCTTAGTAAGTTCCGCAACCTTTGGGTCGAATCTTCGAATCGATTCCGCAGCCTTCGAGTCGAAAGACTGTTGAATTACCAACTGGACCAAAGAGTTGTTTCTTTGTTTTTAACTTGTCAGAATTTTCTTAATTTAAGAGATTTTCTTAACCCTTCCCTTACGGTGATAAAAATAATAGGCGTGCTCCGGTGTTGGGTAGTGAGTACGCAATAAAAAATTAGCGATTTTAAATCGGAAAAATAAAAACATTCATAGATAATCCCCTTAATTAATTATAATTGAAGTTAAAAATTTTAATAATTGAGATTTATTTGCTGAAAACATTAAAAAACTATCTGGCAACGCTCACGGAACGGGCGTACGTCTCACCTATTTGCAAGCTTAGAAGCTACTAGTGGCGCGGAACGTCAGTCGCATACCCCGGCGCTTACGCTTATGCCTGCGACGTTGAGACAATTCAGCTCCTCGCAATTCAGTCTAGTATGCAAGAGTGAGATGTGAATATAGTGTCGCGCTTCCCGCATACTATTCACCTATCGTCAAGACGAGGCACTCGCAGCGTTTAAATGCGAATTTGTTTTCGATCTTTACAAAACACCTCGATGTAGTCGATAAATTCTGATAATTATTAATATTATTTTTTAAATCAATGCGTAAATATATTATGGAGGAATACCTAAAATCTTAACCTTGTATTTATTATATTTATAGAGATATTGATGGTTATTAGAAGCAACGTGTAGAAGATACCCAACACAGGGAAGGAAAGGTTAAAAATAAATAATACACACACATACATTAGATTGCACATTGAACTGAATGGGTTGCTATCATATATTGGAAGATCTATTGCAGTTCGTTTTTCATTGGTAAGTTTTCAGCGGTTTTCTTACCAAATATGTTTTTCTGAACATATGCAGACGCTGGGAAGTACATAAACTAATTGCCGCAGCCACTATCTTCCTGTACTGAAACTCTCAATTATATATTTATTTTGATATATTTTTAATGTCACTAAACGTGGGTTTGAATCCCGATATAGAGTGCCCTTGAGGAGAGTTTGCTCTTTAAATGCGCCATATTCGTGTAAATTGTTCAATATTATTGGAATAATTGCAAATATTTTATTTATCAGTTTTTTAAAACATTTTATGCACAGGTTAAACTTAATAATCCACAAAAATTACATAAAAATATGTACAGTAATCAAAAATGATTGGTGACAAACAAAAAATAATAATTAAAATGAAACGACTTCATCGTATTAATTAAAAAGCTCAAAATGTTTTCTTTAAAAATATTTTGAAAATGTGAAAAATGTTAAAATCCGAGGCCCTATTCAAAAGAAGCAGCCCGCGAGACAAAGGAATAGCACTTGGTTAGTCAGTTTTACTCATTGACAGTAACATCCCAACAGCTGTGAGAGACATTTACAATAAATTAAAATTATTTTGCTGACTTTCATTGAGTATACTGAATTAAACTATATGTGAAATTTGTTGACTTAGATAATGTATACTGAACTAAAACATATACGAAATATGTTGACTTAGATTATGTATATTGAACTAAACCATTTATGAGATTTGATGACTTACATTATGTATACCATACGTGAGATTTGTTGGCTTACATTATGTATACTGAACTAAACCACATGTGTGATATGTTGACTTAGATTATGTTTGCTGAACTAAACTATGTGTGATATTTGTACATCTGTAAAATCTTATATGTTAATATACTTTATTTAAAGAATTTTAATAATAAAAAAATTCAACAATTCAGAAACTTTGCGCACAAAAGTAAAGAAAATATTACAAAGCTATGTTTGCTGTTTTTCTATGACAATAATTATTCCATTTCGTTGTTTACGACCAACTTGCATGCTAGATTAACATATTATATTATGTAAATAAAGCCGTGGTAATATAACCACTTTCATTATATCGATCATCGACAGTAACACTTGACTAGTAGTCAAAATACAAACGACTGTAAAAACCATAAAAAAAACTGTAAAATTCACAACATACGGCTCAAATTTGTCTTCCTATATTATTATGCTGTTAGGACGTCTGTCTTCGAAACCGAGGGCTGCAGGTTCATATTCGAATTCAATTTTAAAAAAATCTATTCTTTACTTAGTTTTTTTAACAAGTTTTGGTTAGTTGGATGAGATTACCATATATCAATAAGCACACCAGATTGTACTATTTACAACAAAAGTGTAATATAATACATACTCTAATATTTTGATAAGAAAATACTAACAATATCTTCAACATCATTTCAAGGGATACCATATTAAATCTTTAAATATTAATTTGCTCGTCCTTCATTGATATTTTGCTACGTTGAAGAAATTAAAAGGGTCAAAAAGGTTATTTAGAAATTAATGTTGGGATAAGACTAAATGATACGTCGATAAACGAAATAATATGATGTGTGTTAATGAAGGATGTATGTGAACGAAAGGCTGGTGATTAACTGAAGAAGATGAACAGCATTTTAAGTCGTTAATGATACATCAAATATGCGATGAAAAATGTATAGGGAGGAACTAAAGAAAAATTAAGTTTGGATAAATTAATACGATGTTGAAATGAGATAATATAAGGCGCGAAAGAAATTGAATTTAATCCATCACTTCTAATGAGTTATGGTTGTAGAAAAGTTAAGAAGTAAATACCGAGATAGGAATGTTTTGAACTTTATATTTTTTGCTTATCTTGTTTAGGAAACGAGTGAAATTATGTACGAGTACGTGTGTGTTACAAACTCTTGAAACTAAAAAGTTTGTAACATAAAATAAAGCTCGTAATACGAAATTCACATATTTATTTCCAAACGGATCAACAACAAACTGAAAAAAATTAATAAATCAAACATAAACACAGATTATAATGATTCTATGAAATATGAACCAAGGAAGAAGACATAAAAAAGAAAAGATCGATTATCCATTATTTTTTTATATAACTTGTAATTCTAATAATTCTATTTCCATCCAAAGTAAAATTGATTTTTTATGTAAATACCAATCAATTTTTTTCTTTGGCCTATTTTTCATGTCAAACAAAAGAATTTTTTCGTATTACTTAGATTACTTAATCAAAAGTACAAACATTATTGTTTCAGCCTGTAAACAAAAATTACTTTTTTCCCTACTGTGTACATCGAATGAAGAGCTCTGAGAATGGAAGTGTTTGATTTCAAATCACTTCTAAACAAACAAATCGAAGTGGATATTGGAGTGTTTGCTAGCTTGAATAAATAGAAAGAAGAAAGAAAAATACCCCACCCAAGGTTACATGTGCCATTAACAACAATGTTAACCTTTTAAAGAGCTTTTTGTAGTCGTTTTTTATTCTGAAATTTGTATTTAGTTTTCTTTTGCACAGTAACAAGTATTTTTTTTCTCTCAGCTAAGAAGCCCTATTTCGAAAACAAAAAACGTTACAATTAGATAGGATTAAACAGTATATCCAAAAAAATATATACAAATGTATAACAGTATATAGGTTTTAAATATGAAAAAACAATACAAAAAGATTTCGTTGAAATATAAAATTTAAAACAAATAATCCATTCAAACTTGACACAAAGATTACTGACAATTCAAGTGAATTCTTTCAAATTCTTTGTGGCTATAATTAAATTTATTTATTATAATGTGTAATTATTGTTGAAGTTTAAATATAACGTTAACACATTCGCTGCCGAGTACAAAATGAAAGTAAGTAAATTAATTAAATAACAAAGCCAAATGACGGGTCGTATAGGATGAATGATTCATATATGTATGTTCATTGCGAGGCATTGTGAAATACTAATTTCTATTATGAATGTTATGATAATGTACGATGTTGAATGCTATGGGGAAAACTAAGCAAATAAGCATTGTTTGGATCAACTTTTTAATTAGTTCGGACAAAATAAAACACAACAACGATTTCTGAAGTACTCAACACGGTCAGGTTAAAACACAACAATTTCTGAAGTACTCAACACGGTCAGGTTAAAATCCAACAACGATTACTGAAGTACTCAACACGGTCAGGTTAAAACACAACAACGATTTCTGAAGTGCTCAACACTGTCAGGTTAAAATACAACAATTTCTGAAGTACTCAACACGGTCAGGTTAAAACATAACAACGATTTCTGAAGTACTCAACACGGTCAGGTTAAAACACAACAACGATTTCTGAAGTACTCAACACTGTCAGGTTAAAACACAACGATTTCTGAAGTACTCAACACGGTCAGGTTAAAACACAACAACGATTTCTGAAGTACTCAACACTGTCAGGTTAAAACACAACAACGATTTCTGAAGTACTCAACATGGCCAGGTTAAAACACAACAACGATTTCTGAATAACTCAACACGGTCAGGTTAAAACACAACAACGATTTTTGAAGTACTCAACACGGTCAGGTTAAAACACAACAACGATTTCTGAAATACTTAACACGGTCAGGTTAATGACAATGCAGCTGAGAAATATCGTTTTAAATTAAAAATAGTTCAACAAAGGTTTCGGCTGGAACTTTGAGGAAATCCATTTAAGAGTTTTTAGTAATAAATTACTTTGTTATTTTATTAATTACTTTTAATCCCACAACACATGTTTGTACCCTTTATTTCGAGACTCTCTTCAGATAAAATGGTGGCAGTCTATTACGGGAGTAATACTTAGTTGCAACTGTTGTCATAAACCATATTGCACAGACAAATCATAATTTTAAAGAATAAAATTTTACAAATGTCACAGAAATTATACAAAACAATTTATAAATATTAGTCAATGAAGCAACCAGTAAAAAAAACAGTAATAAGTAACTTAAGAATGTAAAAATGGCCCCTAATTTAATTTTTTTTAGATCAATAGACCTCACATATTATGTAATGTATTTACCTAAATAACTTGCTACTTATTAGAATCGAGGCTTATATTAAAGTTGATAAAATAATTATAATTACTAAACATCTTTACAAGGTTGTATTGAGGCAAATTTGTGAGCTGTCACAGGACTCATCGTAGAATTTCCCAACTATAGTTGGACCTAAGCATTGCTCTCGTAATAAACCGGGATCATTTCGCGTGAAGACATCCTTGAGATAGAAGAAAGAAACACGTGTCAAGAAGTTAATACGAAAAAGGTAATATAGCGTTATTCATAAAATATTTAAATACTAGTATGTAGGTAGATAAAGCTGTGTAATGACATTACATTGCACGTATGATTTAAAACTGACAGTTGCTGGTGAACTGGTATGAAGTTAGACACAATAGGAAAGCTATGATTGGTCAATTCGGATATGATCATTTTTGGAATTTGATTGGTTTGAAGCCTGGACAAAATTCTTTTTGAAAAAATACTGGTTTTTATTGTGATTTTAAAATGATTTATGTGCTTTTTTCATTGAAATGAAAATATTAACGGCTCCGTACCATCGATAAGAAGAAAATCTGCTTTATCAACTCATTTTTTGTATCCAATGGACATGACCTTTTTTTAATGTCACCTCTACAATTGTAGTATGACTGAGTAAAAAAATACGAAGAGTATCGAGAGAAGAGCATGCAAAATAATCGAGAGAAGTTCACATTAAACGCGAAAAAGTTGGTGGAAAAAAGTAGTTTAGTTTAGTACTCGTACTTTTATTGTTAATCAATATTTTATACAAGAATTTGCCAATATTAAGGTATAAAAAATACGAAAATCATTTGATATTTTCATATAAATTTACCATGATTAATTCAAAATGCCATTGAGGATATATATTTTCCAGATTTTTTTGATAAATGAGTCCTTTAAGCTTAAAGGTATAAAGGTTACTTGGAAACTAAACGTATATTCCCTGGGCTCATAAATTTCCCTTTAAATATTGGGCAATCGCCTTTTAAAAAAGCATTATTCTTTCGGAAAATCCCCAAGAATCAAACTTTATAATTGGCCTTCGGAGACCGTGCGACTTTCTTATGAAATGTTCATTTATTTCAGGCTCAAACGCGTTTCTGGAAATTGGAAGGCAAAGTTGCAAATAAGAGAACAACATACCGCAATAAATCACCAAAGTTTTGCTTACGCATAGCAAGTGCTAAACATCTTGGTTTGAAACTTCATTCAAAATATAATATTAAACTGGATGCTCAGTCTTAAAGCAGTGGAGGAAATTGTTGTGAGCTTCCTTACTTGTTTGTCTTAGTTCAATTCATCATTGATGACAAGATGTTTATTAATTCTGATATTTGCGGTTTCTCGAAATGTAGAAGGATTAGCTATAAGTGATCAGGTTTTGTGACTTAATGAACAGATTAAGTGAACTGAAAACGAGTTGTTAAAGTCATTAAAAAAGAGACGGACTTAAATAAAAATACGTGTATGCAAGTCTGAAGACTGGATGTAACTAGAATCAAAATATAACAACTACTAAGGGTGATGGATATATTATTAAACCAAATGTATAGAATAAAGAGGAAAACAAACGATTATAGTGAAACACCGAAGATTAGGAATCAGGAGAAAGTTGGTAATATTTTTTTTCTTTCATTTTATCTTAAGGCATCCTTGACAAATATTTTCTTTACCTACTTTCATCCCGTTCTTCTTATGCCACTTTTTGAAACTCCATTTTTTTGCGTCGAGTTGTGAGTGAAAGCCATGGTAGAATAAGACCAATAAAAGTATGGTTGGATCAATTGAACGACATTTTGAAGGAAGAAAAAATAAGAAGAAAGAAGAGCTGTATGAGAAGGTGTATTGATGTGGAAGAAATATATGTGTCAAGATAAGACAGTCTAGTGCCTACCCCAGTCTTTTTGGGGTAGGCACTAGACTGTCTTATCTTGACACATCTTACGTTTCCTTGCTTGGGGTAGGCAAAAAGTCTCTGAGTCTTTTTGCCTACCCCAAGCAAGGAAACGGCGTGACATTCCGTCCAGAATTCTATCATTTGTATATCCACGAATCAAATCCTGGCGCTGCTGTAAGTGTCACATGGACAACTCTTTACCGCAGATGCAGATTCGATACCTCACGTTAAATTTACATGTTCTTGTTTCAATTAATCGAAAAATAATATAAAAAAATGAACATTTATACTCGATGGCCCTTGGAAAGTGCTATAATGCCGGTCAAATATTTCGTTACAAAGGTACACCATCAAATTGTGGTTAGGTATGGCATAAAACAACAATAAACAGTCGATGAACCATAAAAACACATGGAAGTGATCTAGGACACGCTGGTTGGATGATATTCGTAAAATTGAAGGTAAAATTTGAAACACGATTTTTAAGACATCGTAAAGATGACCATGACCATGGTATAAATTTTTTTTTATTAAAAGCTATGATAATTAATAACATGGCCTTATTAATAAGACACCCATCTCCCGACTCGAGGTATGCGGGTTCGATTCACGTTGATACCTTTTTTTGTTTTGTTTAAAATGTACCAGTCTGGGTTTCCTTTCACGTCTTTTTAATATATTTATGAATCGTTGTAAGAGATTGCTGTATGACAATATGTCAGGTCGTACTGTAAATAATAAAATCGTAATTGAAATCTTAATCAGCATACTTTTGAAACCCGTTAACGAAATTGAGATAAATAGATAAAACTCTGAAAGAAGGAAGATTGAAAAGTATTTATAATAGGAGAGTATGCATTACGAGATCTATGAACGTGACGGAAGTAAAATATGTGTTTCAGAATAGAATGAAGTGGAAATCAGTTCCCCTTCTATAAGATTATTGTGTGATGTTATGGTAATGATGATGATTATCTTATTAAACAAACCGTTTTTCTATTTGATTTATAACTGTTATATAAATCTTAAAAAAAAAACAAACTAATTCCAACAATAATCAAACGTATCAGCTTTCTCTCTGTTTTCCGTTCTCTATATTTATATAATATTTTCATTATGTCTGACGCAAGACTTTATTGTTATTGGGGATGATTATTTTTTACCACGAGTTAAAGGTATTGCCGCCCCAGAGGAAATAATCCAGAGCCAGCTTACCCGCGGGAGCAACAAAACTTGATTTATTTACCAGAAAGGCTATAATTCCTCCACCCCCTCTCGAAGCTTCCTATTGGTTGTGTAATCATGAATGAAATTCAATTCGATAACTGTTTATATATTTAATATTAATATTTGTTGTAACAAAGGGTATGAAGAAAAACGATTCAATCTGGAGGATATCTTCATTTTATCTGATAAAAACCTCGAAATAGGATGTTGAAACACATGTCGTGCGATTAATGTATATACATAACATCACGCCATTTCCCAGTTAGGGTAGGCAGAGAGAATATAGTGCCAGACTTTCCTACCTCGTAATTTTTAGTAATAGATGAACACTCAGTTATATTCTTCTTCTTCCTCTTCTCCATGGCTCCATCCCAAGTCAGTGTCTGCGAAAACTGTTGGGATCAGCTCTCCTCGTCCTCAGGTTGTATGCTCTTCTGTCCCGGACTACGTCCCCCAGGCCGTGCCTCTGCATCAGGTTATTTTTTTGCACCACCCATGAATTATTTGATCTTCCTCTGGTTGTTATTCGAGGAAGATCCATGGAGATTGCCTGGTTCACAATGTGATCGGGTACTCTGCGTCCAACATGCCCATACCATCTCAATCGCCTCTCCTCCATCTTACTGTTGACGTCTGTAACACCTAGGCTTCCACGAATGCGTGAGTTTTTTATTTTGTCTCTTAGGGACACACCAGCTGACCATCTTAGCATGAACATTTCAGCAGTTTCTAGTTGCCTAGAGTAAGAGTTATACATCGCCCAGCATTCGGAGCCATAGAGGAGCGCGGGTCTGACAATCGTTTGGTATACTTTTCCTTTGATTTTCTTGATATTCGAAAATTATAAATATCCAAACAACATTAACAACAATCTTAAACCATCATAACTTCCGATTTGGGAAATATACGGATAACACAAATGGGAAGATTTCCAATTGCCATTTAACATAAGGAACGCACGCAAAGTCCTGTACTGGTCATCATGGATGAGTTTATGTTATGTTGCAGCTGTTTGCGGTTGGCTAAGCATGTCAAACGCATGTTCATATTGAGGTTGCGAGTACGGGTAGATAGTTCGGTGCTGTTTGCTTTCTTACTTTAATCGACAATGTTCTTTTATCACCATCCATGATTGAATTTTTTGCTATTCTATGAAAATTGAAGAAATAATTTCCAAATAGATCATTCGGCCTTATATTGGTTCATTTTCGAACCAATTGGTTTTTTCCAATTTATTGACGTCAAAGAATAATTTTACTGCATTTGAAGTTTTGTGGAAAGTTTACTTGCTGGGCTGTTTAAACTTTAGGACTAAGAACGCTTTATAATTTCATTTTTTCATCTTCGGTTAGCTGTAAGATGCCCGCCAAATAGAACTTTATACAAAAGAAAAGTAAATGTATGCAATCATTAATAGCAGATTGAATATCAAAACCATCAATAACTGTAAAAGTGAAGATGCTGAGGTGGATAGTGGGTGTCACTTGTAGAGACAAAGTAAGAAACGAATATATCAGATGTAGTGTCACAATGATATTTACTCGTATACATGATAAACTGAGGGAATCCAGTGATATTACCGACACATTGCTAGAAGACTCGAACATGTTTACCAATTGTTGCTTGGACTGGAGGTTGACGAGAGAAGACGAAGAGTTTGACCGAGGAAAAAAATTATAGATTGATAGAGGAGTGGATAAAAATTGGTTGATTGATGGAAGAGAGGATAAAAAATTGATAGAGGAGAATATGCGAGAGCTGAGAGTGATGAAGTAACCTGTCCACAACGTTCAAATTTGGAGAGTGAGGACTCGAAAAGTTGACCCCACGTAGTGTAGTCAGCTAAGAGAAAGATGTCTAGTCAACAAAAATATTTGGGAGGAAGTATTGCTAGAACATACCCTATCATTTAAACAACTCTGCATAAAAACCATAAATAAAATCATTGCTAGAAATAATAACCTCACAGAGAGTACAGCCACACACATTAAAAATGTCAGCACATGAAATTTCCTGGTCAGCAGCGGAATATGTAATTTCAGTTTGGAGTGGATCCTCACTTGCTAGAAAGGTAAAGATCACTATGAACAAAATCGAAGGCGTAGTAAAAATATGCCTAAAAGCTACACCAGTTGGAAAAATATAAGGATTGATCGGTTTGTTCCCCACCTGAGATTTGTAGAAGTGTTTCTGCTGGCATAGAAATAACCAAAACAAGCCCAGGATTTAAGACGTTCGTTATATGTTCACCAGGCAGTAATACTGAGATTAAAATATAGGAAAAGTTTCATGAAAATAGCGTTAGAACTGACGATTCATCCGGATAAAGCACGTTTTCTGAAGTGAAAAGAAAAGAATATCTGACGAATCGATGAAGTTATTGATTGGAAAGAAATGCACCTGAAGACCATATACAAGTACCTCGGCCTCGTTGCAGATATCTGAATAGATAGTTCGAGTAAGGGTGGCTAGATTTAAGGTGGATATGCGGAGAACGGATGTTTTGTACAAAAGTAGCATTGAAATTGATTGTGATTGAACATGACTCATATGTACATAACAAATGTTAATTTGTCCGAACATTGAGACTTCATACTCTAAAAGATTGAGACTTTAGCCGAATGCTTCTTGTCTGAAGAGATGATGATAGTAGTTGTTGGTAAATAAATAAAATACGTCAATTAGCAATGCGGAAAGAGAGAGTGAATGAATGTTTTATTTATCGGTAAGTGGGTATTTATACATTTCAGAATGGGCGCGGGAGTGCGCCCGCGATATATTTTTATCTCACTTCTGTGCGTGCCAAAATGGTCGATTGCAGTATTGCAGACATCGCAAATAGTATTGTGGGTAAACAATTTGTTTGCGGAAACGGCGAGACAGCGTGATGCGTTCTCTTTCTACTGTGGAATGCATCGTAAATAGTATTGTGGGTAAACAATTTGTTTACGGGACTGGCGCGCTGTCCGGCCGCGTCATTGTTTTGGTATGTGACCTTTGGACATATCCAAAGGTCGTTTCGTCGGTCGTTGACCGTATGTGTTGACAATATTCAGCGGCGACCGTGGTTCCCACAAGACTATATGACCTGATAGATACGAATGATAGGGCGACCTCTGTTGCCTCCTACTAGAAACCCGTGGCATAAATAATGGTTCGGACACGGAAATGAGTTTGTAAATAAAAAAAAACATTTCATATTATATTTGATTCAGATTTTTTCAAAGAATATTTGTTATATGATCAGGCTATAAATATTTTTCTTTAAAAAAAAAAGCTTTTATGTCTTTACTTTTAGGGGAAAAAATAGTACCAATCCACCTCTGAAGTATTTATTTTACAAGATTAGTTAAAAGCAAAATGTATTTGACTTGAAAGGATAATATTTCTTTAAGACGTCGCTAGTTTAAAAGTGGAATGATCACGTTGTTTTCGGGAGAAGCCTTCGACTTTTGTTAATTTAAAAGTTTCACCTTGGTGAAATTTTCTGTGAGAATCCTCAGTCGAGAGAGAATTCAGTTTCCATCCAAGTATTGGCAGGGTGTGAATTAGTTTGGTTATTCGAACTCCACTTGTAAATTCGTGTCAAAGTTTGATTTATGGTATGATAGAATTGGTCCTCGCATCATTTTACCATTTTCAACTTTTATATTCTCGAGTTTACCAGAAGTTGTTTGGAAAGTTCCGTCCTCTCATCTCCATCCTGTTACTAGGATTATGAAATTCGAGCCGAAATTTGTAGGAAGTATGAAATCTAGATTAGAAAGGTTTTTATATTTTTAGGTTTTCAGCACGTTTAAATTCAACACGTAAAGTTTTTAATTCAATATCAAATAAAAACTTTTTGATAAAATATGTCGAATTAAAATTTCAATAGCTGACAAATGACTGATAAAAGTTTTGACATAAAAACTATGATTATCAATTTTAAAAGGATAATTCGAGAAGTTTCACGTTTATAAATTTATTTTATCGAATTTCTACGAGATTTTCTCATTTTGGATATTTTTTTACCTGAAACTGAATTATATTTTTTATTACCTGAAACTATTAAGCAGGGTGAAAAAGGGCAAGTTTTTTTTTTTTTTTTTTTTTTTTTTTTTTTTTTTTTATCCACTTTGCACGGATTTCTCCTGTTACACAAAGAGGGTTTGCTTCTAGCGTTACCTTATTCGTTAGGAATAATATCAGCCAGGATTCTTCTCATACTGCTAGACGGTACCGAGAATATATCAACCGTGTCATTCAGTTGGTTCAATATCTCTATACCACGCGTGACTGAGTGTTTAGCCATGATATTCGTCCTGTAAGTTGGTATGTAGAACAGAGGGTGATTCCTTGCACGGATATATTTATTGGGTACATATAAACTTAGTGCTTCTAGAATCGCGGGACAGTTAAAGGAACCTTGGAAAACCTTTATTAGGAATATCGCAATGGATTCTTGCCTTCTTGTTTCAAGGCTTCTATAGTTACACACCGTGAGAAGTTCGGCATGGTGAGCATATTTTGGGTAATCGCCCTTTGTTCTGTACCATAGATATCTGAGGAATTTTTTTTGTATTTGTTCTATATTGTTTTTATATTTGAGCTGGTGAGGAGCCCAAACCGTAGATGCATATTCTAATTTGGTTCTAATTAGATAATTAAGTTAAGGCGGTTAGAATGTGTTGAACCGATAAAAGACAAAAGACTGACTAAACAAATGTATAATGCAAGCATAAAATGTGGTAGAGGAGGACCGAGAAAGTGTGGTTGGACCAAGTAAATGAACGACGACCACATGGGCTGTGGGTTCGATTCTTGTTGAAACCAAGATTAAACGAAATATTTCAATCTCGTTTTCATTTGAGGCTGGCTACCAATTTTCTGGCTGGTTGGAAGAGATTGTCACATGGTGATTTAATTAACAGATTATGGGTCGTACAACGGAAGTGTAATACGATAATATGACTTTTTTTAAAATAAGTTAAGGAATCACAGAAACAGGAGAAACTGTGTGGAAATATGTATGGATGTAGAGGAGGCGAAGAAAGTGTTTCTTGACAGGAATGTTTAACTTTATGTCTTCTCTACCTAATTCTCTACCTAACTCTCTACCTAACTCTCTACCTAACTCTCTACCTAACTCTCTACTCTAATACTCGAACAGGATTTTTTTCAAATACATTTATATTAATTTTCTTCAACGGTACAACGTACCTTACAAAATTATTTAAAAAAAAATTGTTTGTGCTTCATTTATAATGTCAATAAAATGTATAAATTTAGTGATAATATTTTTTTTTCAAATTTTTGGTTAAAATTTTTAAGTTCAATAATATTTCAATGTACCTTTATTCCATTTTTAGACAAAAACACAAGAAAATAGAAAACTCTAGTTTATTTATGAGTTATGTTTTTTTGGTAAAGTGAATTATGTTTTCTTGGTAAAGTGAGAGTTATTTTTTTTGGTAAAGTGACAGTTATGTTTTTTTGGTAAAGTGACAGTTATGTTTTTTTTGCTAAAGTGACAGTTATGTTTTTTTGGTAAAGTGAGAGCTATGTTTTATTGGGTACCATCGAAGATCAAACTCAAAACTTCCGAGTGGAAATCCTGAATGTAAGTCGGGAAATTACTTTATTGTTTATCAGTTGATTTTTATTAATTTAAATAGAGTGCATCGAAGTAATGCTAGTGATATGGCTTTGAAAATATATTTCATCATGAAACAGCATTATTCGTTTATTGACGGATTATTTTCATTTAGACCACATCCTGATAAAAGCTGATTGGGCACATAAATCTGCTCAATAATACAAATTGATTCACTAACAGTGTACATTTATTTCTATAATTCCCAAAAATATTTTCAATCGGTCTATTTCAAAGCATTCCAAATGTTGCATTACAAATATTTCTCTCATAATTTTAAAACAATATTTTGTATCAAAATATTTATTTACGGCTTGTAAATTTCATTGTAATATTCACATTGTAAAATTCAACATTGGGATACTAAATAATAAATAACTTGTTTATACCACTAATTGAAATAATCCCCTCAACTACCTTCAATACTACCTTCAATCTGGAGGATATCTTCATTTTGTCTGATAAAAACCTCGAGATAGGATGTTGAAACACATGTCGTGCGATTAATGTATATACATAACATCACGTCATTTCCCAGTTGGGGTAGGCAGAGATAACATAGTGCGAGACTTTCCTACCTTGACACACATATTTCACCACTTCTGTATCCATACGCCTTCGCCTCTTTACATCCAATTCCTCCGATTTCCTTCTTTCTAAATATAATTTACTTGATTCAACCATACTTTCTATGGTATTTCTCTACCAGGTCTTCCACTCATATTTCTACTTTATATTTGGTTTATTAAGTTTCTTAATTTATTCGTCTTACACGCCCAAACAATATCAAAGTGCTCTTTTTTATCTGACTCAACACAGCTTTAGTTCACATTAATCCCAAATTCCTTTTAAATTACTCATAATATATTTTTGTAACGATTTTTTAAAACTGGAATTTATTGTGAAATATTCTAGAATTCATTTTATATTTAGAAGTATCTTATTAAAAAATGGGAATAAATACGTAATTTTAAATATAAAAGTTAAGACCTATTTAAATAATGGTTGGGTTTTTTAAAAATTCAAACTCATAGGATAAGGAAACATGGCAATATAAAGATAAGGCATGTTCGAGAAAAAGCGAGAATTTAAATTGCATTTCTACAGCTAGAGTTTGACAAAGGAAAACTATCATTCACATTCGAAAGTCCCGTTTTGATTAGATTCGAACTCCTGGCTGACGGTGCTTTTCAAATAAAATCACCTCCCGGAGCTTCCTCGTGATACAACAATTCTGATGCAATTTCCTTTCGATAATGACTCTATTCAGCCGCCGCGGATGTGAATGGAATACCATAAGAATGACGTTTGAATTCAATTAAGTGTCAAGTTTTACATAATGAATATTTCTTAAGATATCTTATAACACAAATTTTCTTGTTTTCAAGGTTTTTTTAAATTTTTAAATTTAAAAAAATTAAAAAAACTTTAAGTTTTTAGATTCAATCAAGTGATTTTTTTGTGTATGAATTTAAAATATATTTTAATGACAACACTCAAAAAATAAATGTGAAATTGGTTATTTAAAGTATTGATTCAGAAACATTTAAATATCAGTTTTGTTCGTATATTTTTTTAACTTTTCATATGTGCTTATATTTATAACAACATTCTCGCTTGATACATAGATGTAGTTCACCATTTCAGTTGATGCCAATTGGTTCTTTCCTTCGTTAATTACAATCTATATAAAAAGTCCAGCATTGTGTCTAGCTCTTCCTTAAAAAACAATTTGTAAAGGAAACTGACGCATTTTATTGAAGTAAAGTGTCCATTGCCTTTGAAATACGAGTTAAATTGATTTGTTACCTTGTCGTTTAAAATTTACAACAGGAATTCAGTGCCCATTTCATTGAAACAAATCAAATTGATTATTTATAGTTAAGGCATTAATATTGTGGAGGTTTAAAGACTTTGTAATTAGTTTTATCAAACACGGTTAATTCCACTTTTTTGTAACGGTATAACCCTACCCTGGAGTCTTGTTTGTGCTCCCCTGATGATGAGGTAAAAGCCTTGAAACCGGTAGGTTGGGTTATACCGTTACAAAAAAGTGGAATAAACAGTGTTGGATAAAACAAATGACAAAATCAAATTGATATGTATTCTGAACTTATAACATGAATAAAGTGAAGTGTCTATTTATTTTGAATTAAGAATTAAATTAAAATGTTACCTTTTGATTCTGAACTTATAATGTGAATGAAGTAAAGTGTCAATTTACATTGAAAAAAAAAGGATAACTTGATGTGCAACCCTTTGATTCTGAACTTATAATATGAACGAAGTGAAGTGTCAATTTAATTTGAAATAACAATTGAATTGCTATGTTACCTTTTTGATCGAAACTTTTAACAGGAATTCAGTGCCCATTTCCATTGAAAGACGAATTAAATTGATATGCAACCTTTAGATTATGAACTTTTAACATGAATGAAGTGTCAATTTACTTTTAAATAAGAATTAAATTGGCATGTTACCTTTTGGTTATGCACTTATCGTAGGAATGGAGTGGAGAGTTTATTTACTTTGAAATACGAATTTGATTAATATGTAACCTGTTGGATCAAAACTTATAATAAGAACGGAGTGACGTGTCCATTTACTTTGAAATACGGATTAAACGAATATGTAACCTTTTGGTTCCGAACTTGTAACGTGAACATAATGTAGGTAATTATTTAAATTAATTTGCATTTTCAAATTGTAATGGGCGAGCACTCGCTAATTGAAGGCAACAATAATGACTGCCCTATTAAAATTTCACATTAAATTATTGATGCAGGAGGGCTCATAAATTTTATCTTTGGAACCCATTTAAATTCTCTATTGATGGAGAATTATCGAAACCAGTTTATGTATCACTTACAAGTCAGTAGATTTGATATGAACTGAAACATTATTGATTTAAACTAAGCCAAGGGGAACTTTACTATGGCGGTGACTCTATCATCCCAGATGACTTCACTGATGTGTTTATCAACCCTATTGCGTTTAATCAAGAAATACATACCAGGCGAAAGTCGGGATAACAGAGAACCTACAACAAGGATAGCTTCTCCAAGACGTTTGTCAATTTACATGGAAAATGGTGTTCAACGAGGTGTTTGATATGTAAGTCTAAATGAATTAAAAACTATCAAGGCCAAGTAATGAAATGAGGTATAAATTAAATTATTATTTTAAACATATATTCTTACAGATTTTATTATTCACAATGTCTTATGACAAATAATTTGGATTTAAAAAGATAAACATAACATATTTTTTTTAACCTGGCGAGTTTATTGCCGTATGGCAATCTCTTCAAACCAACCAGAAATATGTTTATATAGCCCCTTAGTGTTAATCAGACAGGAATCCTATTTAAAAAAATCTGGGTTCCAGAGGGGATCGAACCCGCAACCTCCGGATCGGCCGACATGTGTCTTACCACCAGGCCACGGAGGTCGTCATCATCTTAGGACGGGCTAACTCCTTCTTTTCCTTCATCTTATCTCATCCATTTGGGGTCCACTGCTTGAACCTTCTTTGTCGATCTTTCTCTATATCAACGATCTCTCGGGGATAGTCCGAGCCTCGTCATGTCCTCCTCTATTTTCTTTTATAGGCTCTTTTTGGGTCTCCTTCTGCTCTTTTTGGGAGTTCCCAATTAGTATTTAGCGTAGACTATTTATCTCGTTGTTGTACGTGCTTGTACCAGCATAACCGTGCTTCACCTACTATCAGAGCAACTTTTTTTTTTAACCTGGCGAGTTTATTGCCATGTGGCAATCTCTTCCAACCAATCAGAAATATGTTTTTATGGGCCCTAAGTGTACTTTGATTGTTCTCCAAATTTGTTTATTTCAGATATTGTCCAATCTAGTGACGCCTTGTGACCACTTCAGCACACGTATCTCGGCGAAATGAAGCAGTTGTTTCTCTTTTTTTTTAGAGACCAACACTCGGCTCCCTGTATCAATTTCTGTTTTGTAGATCTTGCCTTAGGTTTCCATTCCATTTCCTTCTGTAGTGGATGGGCTAACTTATGGTTACAAATTGTTCTGTTTTGGCTAACTTCTGGTAGGTAATCTATTGTAAATGGGCTAACTTATGGTTACCAATTGTTCTGTTTTGGCTAACTTCTGGTAATCTTTAGTAAATGGGCTAACTTATGGTTACAAATTGTTCTGTTTTGGCTAACTTCTGGTAGGTAATCTGTTGTAAATGGGCTAACTTATGGTTACCAATTGTTCTGTTTTGGCTAACTTCTTGTAGGTAATCTATAGTAAATGGGCTAACTTATGGTTACAAATTGTTCTGTTTTGGCTAACTTCTGGTAATCTATAGTAAATGGGCTAACTTATGGTTACAAATTGTTCTGTTTTCGCTAACTTCTGGTAATCTTTAGTAAATGGGCTAACTTATGGTTACAAATTGTTCTGTTTTGGCTAACTTCTGGTAATCTATAGTAAATGGGCTAACTTATGGTTACAAATTGTTCTGTTTTGGCTAACTTCTGGTAATCTATAGTAAATGGGCTAACTTATGGTTACAAATTGTTCTGTTTTGGCTAACTTCTGGTAATCTATAGTAAATGAGCTAACTTATGGTTACAAATTGTTCTGTTTTCGCTAGCTTCTGGTAATCTATAAATTATTCTGGTTTAATAGCCTACTTTAATTTTTTTGTGTTTATCCTAACAGTTCAATGTGAAACTTAAACTGCAGTTTTTATTCCATGTTAATGTGTACACAAACAACACTTCGACAACGTCGATTCACACTCGATTTGTTCCCACTTACAGTAAATTGTCTCTCCAGCCTCGCCGTTCTGTAAAAACTCGATGAACATTTCCGTAGTTTCAAATCCGGACTAAACAACTTTCAAAACTAATTTTGTATATCGACTGTGAATTGGTCTTTATTGCACGCTGCACGGTGGGCTTAACAAAAGCTAAGATTAAAATTAAAGTCAAACACTCGAGTTTTTGTAGATTTATTGACAAGATATATTATATTATATGGGTTATTTTGAGTAAATACAATATAATACAATATCTCTCACTATCGAATATAATCGTCACTCATCTTGTGGATGGAATAGACCCATTTATATATTGGTATATTGTGTGTAAGTTGTTGCTTTTCAACAAGCACTGAGTCTTGCCAGATCAAATTCAAACTTTCGATGACAAGAAAATCATTGTTCCAAGACGATCAATAGGTTTAATTTGAAACAGCTTCTAGGAATTGAATCTAGAGCGCTTGCTTACTTAGTGTGAATTTTAATCACATACTACGGTCACTAATTCGTAACTTGATAGAAAGCAACTAAAACTATATCTAATAACTCGATAGAAATAGTATTCTTATATCCGTTTATATTTTTTACTAAAATCATATAATTTTGGTAAAAGAGTTCGTCTGGTAACAATATTCACAAGTACTAGACGTGTTCTAGTATTGTTGCCTCTTCTAATGCGGGGTAATATTGATATTATAATATATTAGTTCTAAACTCGATGGTTTGAATGAATGGATTTGTGGCGTTCGTACGCTCGGTCAATGACCGGCGATACGACCTTTGCATACCTTGACAATTCAAAACAAACAAGTGCAAGGTCCACACGCCGGTCATTCAACTCACTGTCAGGCGTGGAGCGCATTCCATGTTAGAGCAAGAGGGCAGCACATCTGTCACGCCAGTTCCGAAATCTGAATGATACCTACATACGACATTAATCGTATTGCGAATGCAGAAACGAGACGGCGGCATATCGCGCGCGCATTCCCGCACACATTCAAGAATGGTATAAATACCTACGTCTACCAAATAAATATCTCTCTTTCCGCATTGCGATCTAAACGAGTTTTATTTATCAACAAACCATCATCATCATCTCTCCTTTAAGGAACACAGTTCCTAAAGATTCAATAACATTGATGCCAGCGGCCACACTCACACTCTATGATTAATCCGTATCACCAGTTTAGATATGCTGAAAGGTACCATACAAATGAAAAAAAAAAACCTTCCCAGTACAGGCTGCAATAATTAGATAAATTTCGTATGTATGTAAAAAGGAAATGATATTTCTCACTTTAGGAACTCTATCATTTCTCTGAAACAACTTATCCAGTTTAGCTGAAAACATTTCATTATATGCCGGGAATAAATTATTGTAAAGACAGCTCTAGAGCTTGGAAATCAATAGGTCTGTAGCGATGTTACCAATGTAGCGTGTGTTCTATTAGGACGTGCTGATGATGTTGATGTTGACATCGCTATATTCGTTTTAGTCGAATTCTGCGTTCCTTTTCGTTCGGGGTCATCAATGTAGCGAGTTGCTTATCTTGATACGTCGTGATGATTTTGATATGTATTTAAAATAAATATAAAACTCAGGAATGCGGACGAAAGCGAAAGTGAATAGCGAGTAAATAATAACAAGTCTTGACAGTTGGATGAATAATAATCTTTATTTGTCTACAAGTAGGTATTTTATAGTAGTGAGTGAATGTTTTCGCGATATATACTTTGTCTCACTCTTGCGCGTGCACTGATTGACGGGTAGGATATTTATTTGCTGAGACATCGAGACGAAACGTAAATACTATTTGTGAGTAAACATTGTTGACGTTTCTAGTATGTGACAATTGTAAATAATTCAGAGTTTGATTCATCGGTCGTTGACCCTGTATGTTAACAATTTTGACAATAAATTATGTTTGACAATTCAATTATTTATTTATGGACGTAGGTATCCTACAGGTCAAAAACCAAGGTAGTTATAATAGACCAGAGTAAAAAACCATCACCAAATAATGTAAATCATCTCCTAAAATTAATAACTGACTTTATTTATCTAGGTACTAGTATTGCCAACAATGAGCTATACGAGATTGAGGTGGAAATAAGAATTGGAATGACGAAAAATGCGATGTAAAATAAATTAAAATGCAGAACCGTCGCCATAACGACAAAAATGCGCTTATGTAAGCCTCTCGTCTTCGCAATATCGCTTATGCATGGCGCGGAGACTTGTACTCTAAGAGCAATCGAAAGACGTAGAATACATGCATTTAAAATGTAGTGCAGGAGAAGGCTGGAACGAATTTCATGGACAGCAAAGCAAAATTTCGCCTACATTCTCAAGGAACTGAGAATCACCGTCAGATTATCGAAAATATGCCATCGACCAATTCTTTAAACACGTTACTTGTGACCAATGAGACAGTTTGGAGAGTTTTGTGGTCACTGGAAGCATGGAATGACAAAGCGCAATAGTAAAAGTCCCAATACGTTGGACTGACAAAGTGAGAGACGCAACAGAACGACGCTTAACCACTGAGTGCAGAAATGAATGGAGTGGAGTCTGAGGGGGCTATCATGGGAGTCACGATGCTCAGTTATGAGCTACACTACATGATATGTGCAGATACATTTTTAATTGAAGGGCAGATTACTTTTAATTGATGGAAATTTTTCGTAAGTTGCGACGTAAGGAATATACTTAAAATATTTGAGAAAGTAAAATAAATAAATGAGCTACAACTTTTTCCAATTACTATAATGTCAACCGCCAATTTAAACTACAAGATAACATTATTTCTAAGTGTTTTCTTCTTTTTATTTCCCGTATTCCGTTGCATCTGGAAAGGAGATTATCTCGTCTACAGTGCATTACTTCTGGGGCAGTGCATTCACACTTCAGCAGTTACAAAGGCTAGACTATAGTTAAGAGAGGTAGGTGAAGAAAACTATTTGTGGAAGGAAAAAGAAGGCATTGAAAATATAGTTGCCACTTGTTCTTTGCCTTGTAAAATATTACATAAAATAATCTCTTAACTCATAGAAATAAAAAGGCTGGGGTTTTTTAAACTAGTTTACAGTGATTGTAATTAAACGTAAAATTTAATAAAAATGTGCAAAAAAATTGTTGATAAATAAGTCATTAAGATTTATTTTCCTATTATTTGCTTAATCGTGGCGTTTAGTTTATCGATACAAAAAAAGAAGAAAATAAAATATTCAAAATAACACTTCTAAAAAACATTACACTTCAAAAACGCTGACAGAAATATTTTAATGGAGGATATCTGAAAATGGTATGAAAATCAGCATGGGTATTGCCGGGATCCTTTCCAGCTCACGCATTTATAAAGTCGTCTTGAAAAAATATTGTTGTGTGATAATGTCTGCGAATGTTTAGTTGTGGTATGTTTTTTTGTGGAGTATTAAAATGTTGTTTGAATATTCCATATATTTTATAGTAAAAAAAAATATTGTCAAATAATACAAATCGGAAGTAGACCCAAGAATTATGAATTTATAAAACTAAATCATAATATAAATAGGCCAAAACCCGTACGATGGTTGTCGTCAAAGAAAGAATACGAGAATTGAATTTTGAATAAAAGAGAGCGAGAGAGGAATACTTAAATTCTCTGCGAAAGTAATTCGAAATTTGAAACTCGGTGGGTCCGTGATAACTGAATGAATTTTAAATACCTAGCTAACAATATTTCAACTGGTGTAAAAGGGGACGATGTATAAATGATATACTCGTATATATATAAACAAATTCTATATTTATGAATATATATTTTCATAAATGTAGAATTTGTTTTACTTCAGTGAATATTTCACGGGTTGCAACTAGTATATGTTAATTATTATGGAAACACTTTAAATATTTATATTTGTTAAATAAAATGTGAATATTTTATGCATGTTCAATTTTAATAGTATTTTTTTTTAATATCTCTTTCCTTGTTTCAATCCAGATGTTTTAATATGATAATAAGTACTGTTAAAATAAATACATAATATTTTTAATATCTTATACGAGTAACATCCGTTGTAAAAACATTAAAGCTTTTTCGTTTATCTGTTTCGAGTTGCAAATATATGTTTTATTGTATAGCATTTACTTCAATCTAAGGCCTTTATGTATATTTAAAAATACGTTTGAATTATTTGACAATCAATAATACTTCTCAATGATCGTTGTTCATTTAAAGTTTGCAAAAATCAATGGAGATATTGGATAAATCATTATTTGAAATAATGCTTTGAAAGTTACCTGAAAAAATGCAGTGAATTTAATATCAATATTTTTTTATATTAATTTAAGGTGGATGAAACAACATCGTTGAAATTTTTGCTGTCGGAAATCAAATTACAATTTTTATGCTCTGTAATGGAAGTTTGCTGTATTTTTAAATCTTCAGAGGGATACATTTTAAGAGTAGAGAAAAATATGAATTTTAAACAAGGTCAAAAAGGTTCACTAACTTCTCATGTTGAAAATATCCATCAAGTTGAAATTTTTGTATATCCGTAAAGAAAATTTTCGTTTTGCACTTTATTTTTTATAGAAAAAAAAACCAAGCCTTTAATACTTAGATTATTATTTGACTCTTGTTACAAATTGAATAAATATGAGACTACTGGATTGGGCGAGATACATTATGATACCAAAAAATGACTAGATCAGAAGTACCAGCAGGAAGATTGCTTTAAGAGCGTCTATAAAAAAAGACGAAAGAAGAAAAGACTAATGGCGCGGAGCGTCTTAATTTTCCAACTGTCGTATCTGCGCTGTGGATAGGGGTCGCTGAAGGTGCATCGTCAAGCCAATGGGGGGACGCATACTAGGTAGATACGTTATAATTTTGATCAAAAGTTTTTAATCCACATAATAAACTTGATCTATCTAAAATCTATCTTTTTTTCATCTACTATAATAATCTATCTTTTTTTCATGGTAATAGAAAAATATCGATCATTGATCGGTCTCGTAGTTGAGGATCATCAAGCTATTTCAGTGTCAATTCAGTTGGAAAGCGAAGCTGTGCCGTGGAGGTTTTTTGTTAAGGGAGTGAGCTGTTGCACACCAGCAAACTAACCAGCCACACCGCTGTACTGGATCCGATGGCACAACGAAGGGAGACGATCGGAGCACACCAGCATGTTTTTTTTCCTTTTTTTTTAATATATATGACCGAAGTCATTGGTATCCTTATACCCTCGAATACTAGGCGGAAAAAATGCCTGTATCATTCGAGGAAAGTAGCACAGCGTGGGGGTCGGACCGACAACCTTCCACACGTAAGTCCAGTGAGTTATCGCGCGGTCATGCATCTCATGTAAAATTGAGATAGGAAAGTGAATGCGCTATATGGGTGAAGAATGAAAATTTCGAACGATTTGAGAAATTCAGCTATTTAGGTAGTATTTTCTCAGGTGACGGAAGAGTCAAAAAGGATATCGAACGGCGTGTAGTGATAGGAAACAAAGTCAATGGGGCACTAAAACATATATATACTTCACCAGACAGTATCTATTTGGGAGACAAATTTTTATTATTCGTTGTAATTTAGTTTATCAAACACTGTTTATTTCACTTTTTTGTAACGGTATAACCCTACGGGTTTCAAGAATTTCACCTCATCTTCAGAGGAGCACAAACAAGACTTGTTTATGCTCCCCTTAAGATGATGATGATGAAGATGACGAGGCCTGGTGGTAAGACACTTGTCTGCCGATCCGGAGGTTGCGGGTTCGATCCCCGCTGTAATTCAGATTTTTTTTAAATAGGATTCCAGTCTGGTTAACATTTAGGGCCTACAAAAACATATTTCTGGTTGGTTGGAAGAGATTTCCACGTGGCAATAAACTTGCCAGGTAAAAAAAAAAAGATGAGGTGAAAGCCTTGAAACCGGTAAGGTTATACCGTTACAAAAAAGTGGAATAATCAGTGTTTGATAAAATGAATTACAATGTCTTTAAACCTCCACAACGTTAATGCCTATAAACAATATATAATTTTTTATTAGGTAAGAATGGTAACATAGATTGTTATCTAAATTATACTGATCATATTTAAAATTGAATCACATAACAAAATAACAAAAAATTAAATCTATCATATGACAAAAAACAAAATTCCAATTACCAGTTACGACCCTCTTGTACCAAAAATTCAACTGTGAATAAGCTTCAAGGGAAAGATCTCAATAAATAAAAACAAGCAAACGTCTGGAATAGGGAATGTTTCCTTTATTTCCGTAATGCACGAAAATAATACGCAACATAAAGTTCCCCGATCTTGCGTGTAAAAAATATTACATGACCGGGTGGATATTCAGCGTATCGTGAGATTTTTGATAGAATATGATTGATCGAGAGTAAAGCAATAGAAAAGCATGATGTAATCGCACCTTAAGTTGAAGACATTTTATCGAAAGGAGCAACAAATTAATTGAAAAATATGCCAATCGTAAAGTGATTACTTTACCCTTTTTACGGTCTATAGGTTTTTTACTTAAATCATTCATCGTATTATAATGCCGTCAGCAAAACTTGTAAAGTTCGTTAATCCATTTTAGAATAAAAATAGTACATTTTTATAGAACATGCAAATATATATTCTGTATTAACGCAGTTTTCAATTGATGTGAAATGTTTTATTGTACTGTTTTATATGTAACCTAACCTGTTATTTGTTGTATTTTTTATATCAATTTAACAATGCCCTTGCAATTGTACAACTTTTGGTTTACAAAATTAAAAAGTCAACTAATCAAATAAATAAAAACAAGCATAACAGATTTTATAAAATTATTTTTCTTTATATGGTGCTATGGGGCATGGAAGGGAAACAATATTGCCTTCGATCTCAATAATCTGGACACACTTATTTGTTAAGATGTTCTCAAGAATCAAATCTGAAACACCAGAGTTAAGCTTTTTACCAATAAGACTACGGATGTCTTAAATACAATTTTTTTTTCTTAGATCATCTCGTGATTAAAAGCTTCCTTTTTAAAAATTAATATATTATTTAAAACAGTGGATTTATATGGTTTACTATTTAAGCAGTCGATAAATAGCTTTATGTAAATTAATGCTAAGAAACACACTTTATATGATTTTGACATTAAATGCGTCGTTTTTAAAAGTCATATTTCTGTGAATGTATCATAATATTTGGTTTGATATTTGAAAAAAAAAAGCTTTCTGTGTATTTGAAGTAAAAGTTCCGTTTTATTAAAAAAAGGTTAATTGTTTGAATGTGCGATAAGAATAGTAAATCATTATATGGCCGGAACTGAATGAGCCGTTTATACATTTTTTTCTCTTTTTTATATCGCATATATGAAAGGATGTGAGAAAGAGGGTGAATGTAAAGCACCCATTTTAAATAAGACTCTCGAATCCATAGCCCAAGGAAAAGGTTTGAAAGCCATTAATTCCACGAATAAATTTTGATTATTTCGAACGAAAAAATAGGATTTCGCGTTAAAGCAAACACGAATGTTTGCGAAAAATCTGTTTATTTTTTGTTAGAAATACTAATCAAATAATAATATTGAATTGATTCCAAAATATAAAATC
Organism: Odontocerum albicorne; assembly: GCA_949825065.1. NCBI lineage: Eukaryota > Metazoa > Arthropoda > Insecta > Trichoptera > Odontoceridae > Odontocerum > Odontocerum albicorne. Next base: position 6,802,378 of record OX463846.1, on the reverse strand, counting down.
TGATAGGGTAAGCTGGTAAATATAACATTTACCATTTTTATGGAATTAGCGAGGTCATATATTTTTAAGGTACTCAATAAAGACTTTATTTTTTATCATCAAAATCAATATTGACGACCTCCGTGGCCTGGTGGTAAGACACTTGTCTGCCGATCCGGGGGCTGCGGGTTCGATCCCCGCTAGAACCCAGATTTTTTTAAATAGGATTTCAGTCTGGTTAACACTTAGGGCCTATAAACATCTTTGTGGTTGGTTGGAAGAGATTGCCACATGGCAATAAACTCGCCAGGTTAAAAAAAAATATTATCAAGTCATGATCCTTTTGGGGTGGACAGAAAGAACGAATCTTTACTTCATTCGATATTTACATCATTCTGTAACGTCCTCATTATAAAGGTTTTCACTTTTCCCTCTTTCAAAATGTTTATTTTTTTTATCATACTCGTATTACATTTTCCTAGACTTTTTCAACTACCTTGTGCCTTGTATATCACTCGGTGAATTTTTAATCTCACGAATACGAGTATCTATTTGAATATTGTTTCATGCCACTGAAGCTTAAATTAAGGCAGTAAAGAAACTTTATTTTTTGTCGAGCCTCCAAAATGTTCATCCTCTTTTTGGAGCTTGTCCATCATTGTGACTTTTTTGAACTTTAAGACAGTGGTTCTGAACAAATACATGACAACTCAGTGAAATTATACAAATATTTTATCTGTCAGTGTGCAAGGGTATGAATTGCAACACAAGTCATAAAAATATACAAGCAATAAATTGTTAACGTAAAATAAATTAAATAAAACAAATATAAATAAAAAAGCTATTACGTAAACAAACTTTTAAAATTAAAATAATTATCTATTCTGTTCAGATTATTCCCTTTTGCGAAATAATTTATCTATCCTCTCTACAATAAGTGTTGTCAGTTCGCATTATGTGCTCAATATTCCCAATATAAGTTGCCTCAAAAGTGCATTGAAACCTAGCAGAAGACCCTGAGCAAACATCTTTGAATCACTACAATATCTTGTTAGTCCAAATATGATTCTGTATACATTACGAGTATTACACAATATTTTGAGTTCCTTTGAATATCTGGGCGTATAATTTGGGTCAAGTTCGCTTGAGTACAATTATATGCCACACTTGTATGACTAACGTAGTTTCTTCTTGATTACACCAATGCATTCTCCAAAGAGTATCATATTTGCTCGCACGCATAACAAACATCTTTGTCTATGAATTTTTTCATCATATATCTTCCACGCATATAAAGGGTCCTTCAAATTGAGCTTTTTTTTAATTATTTTTTCTTAATTCTTGAATACAACACACCATGCTTTGATTTCAAAAAACTTTTTATTGGTCATTTAAGTAAAATATATGGCCCAATTATTTAGCCTTTTCCCTCTATATAATTTTTAGTCTCATTGAAACTGGTAGTACGGTATTTGGATTTCTTTGTATTTAAATTTAAGATGGGCTGATTTTTTGCATTGTATTAAAATACAACTCCTGTGAATTATTCGACCAGAGGATACGTCTCTTTCTCACACTTCTTATACTAATGGATAATTTATAAATCACCGTTTAGAGAGCAGACTCTCCTAAAAGGCGATTAAACTTCTGCCATAATTCTTCTCTTGTAATATCAATTGAGTAATTTCATTTTTTTTTTCGCATTACAAATCCCAAATATCTTATCTTCTTTTGAAAAAGAAAGTAGTACTTCTATGGATATAAATATGTACAAGGCTTTCAATAATTACAGTTTAAAATTTACACATCTATTAAATTTATTTTATTATTGTCATGATCAAACATACCCTGTAGGACTTCAACATCTATTCCAATGATGCCCCATCTTGATGATTATGGGTTTTCAGTTCTTATCCTTTACAGCTTCTCTAGGTTTACCAACACATTCTCTATGTAGGGTTGTTTTGATATTCTCAAGGATCGTGTTCCACTTGAATTGATCTCGTGAATATCCTTCCACGCATATAAAGGGTCATTCGAATTGAGCGGTTTTTTAAATTTCCAGATTTCAAAAAACTTTTTATTGGTCATTGAATTATAATGTATGATATTTCAACACAAAAACAATATCTGCCAAATGTTCACCTCTTGCAGTTCCACAGATATCCACTCTTTTGTCAAAAATTTCGATGACATTTTGCCATAATTGCGGTTCTAACTCACCAATAATGCGAATAATTTTGTCCTCCAGCCCAGGAATTGATTGGGAGTCATTCTTATATATCTGGTTTTTCACATAACCCCTGAAAAAATAGTCCAACGGTGTCAGATCGCATACGTCAGGTGGGCAATTAACATAACCGTTTCCGAAGATTACAATACATAAAATAATTCAATAATTTGAACGCGTTGTTGTATTGTACTTCTCAAATGTCACAAGACTCAGTCAAGTTTACGACGCCATCTATGTTTTATCCAAGAATAAAAAAAAACTGCTCAATTTGAAGACCCTTTATAACCCATATAATCTTGGTGGACCATTTACATAACTGTTTCCGGAAATTACAATACATAAAATAATTAAATAACTTGAACGCGTTGTTGTATTGTATACGACTTCATTTTTATAAATGTCACACATTACACTTCTCAAATGTCACAAGACCCAGTCAAATTCGCGACGCCATCTATGTTTTATCCAAGAATTAAAAAAACCGCTCAACTCGAAGACCCTTTATAACCCATATAATCTTGGTGGACAATTAACATAACCGTTTCCGGAGATTACAATACATAAAATAATGAAATAAGTTGAACGCGTTGTTTTATTGTATACGATTCAATTTTTATAAATGTCAAACATTATACTTCTCAAATGTCACAAGACCAAGGTAAGTTCGTGACGCCATCTGTGTTTTATCCAAGAATTAAAAAAAACGCTTAATATGAAAGACCCCTTATAACAAAAAAAAAACAAAAAATAGGAGTTACTGGAAAAATAAAAGAATTTTAAAATAACAATCTTAGGTGTACTAAAAATATTGCTTCTCCGGTATGAAAGTTTGAGATTAAATTCCTCAGACATTGTTTCGATGATCTTTTTGTAGACAATAATCTAATATGAAAGAACTAGAGGTATATCATCCAAATAAAACCAAATGACTCGTTGGAAAATACGTTCCAAAGGATATAAAGTACAAAATAATATTATGTTATTAAATTTCAGAAGTTGAGTCGTCTGATCTTCTTGAAGATATTTTTTTTTCTCTTTTAAAATTTTTTTCTCGGGAAAGTAAAATTATATTCAAATTACACGCGCAATATGGCGACCGAAGTTATCTTTCTTTTCGGACAGTTCCTAGAAACTAAGGAGAGGTACCTGGGCATATTAAAGGAACATTAACATAATTCATATACGTAGGAAAAAGGGTAATGTAATTTTTAGCTTTGAGACCCTTTTTCTTGGGACGACCCAGTTATTAATCCAGTGTCCAACGAGTATGTTTTCATAGTTGTAAATAAAACTGTTCATTTTATTTTTCATTTAGATTTTTATGCGTAAATTTAAATAAGATTAATATAACTGCTCATACATACCATCATGCAGTTTTCCTGTCAGGGTAGGTAGAGATACCAGAGCGCGAGAATTTATTTTTATTTATTTTATTATTATTTAACACTTTTATTGCAAATACAATCTGGCGGGCTTATTGCCAGGTGGCAATCTCTTCCAACCAACCAGATAAAAGTAAATGAAGCAAGTTACGTGGTCGCATAAATCATTCAAATGACTATCCATCCCCACGAAATCCATAAACATATACGTGAACATATGCCCATGAACCCCATAAAGACGGACAATCACCCAAACATTATTTTTTACGTAAAGTGAGATATCGTCAATCAAAAGGAAAGGAAGGGATGGTGGAGAGGAAAGGAAAAGAAGAAATCAGGAATGAAACACGTTATTTTACTGACTAGAAATTAAGAGTTTTTTCAGTCGATTCTTAAAGCATGCCAAGGACGGAGCGAGTCTTATATTGGTTTGTAACTGATTTTAGAGTCTCACTGCATGGACAGTAAAGGACGACGTAAAAAAAGAGGAGCGGTGAACTCGAAACGCCAATAGACAATCTCTGTTTGAACGTGGCGCTAATCCAAGATTGGAAAGACGCTGAAAAATTTCGGCGAGATAAGAGGGGGCGGCGGGGCAGTTAAGGATATTATACAATAGAGACAGTATGTGAATTTAGCGTCCATTTCTAAAATTCAACGAGAATTTACTATAGCAAAAAACATATTTCGCCTTTTCTACAATACATTCATACACCTCATACAATTTCCCTGACTTTTTACAATTCTCTCTTTTAAAATATTATTAACTTGAAACTTGATCCAGCCATGATTTCTTTGGTCTTCCTCTCACATTTGTAGACTTTCTTTATTTATTACTTCTACAAGCCCGAACCAGCTCAGAATGCTCTTCTTCTTCTTACTTAATACGCAATTAGAATGTTAAGAACAAATTGTGACTATCTCTGTGGCTTAGTTAGTAAAAAGTCTGTCTTTGAGTCCGGGAATAATGGGTTTGATTGCAGTTACGAGTAGAACTCAGATTTATAAAAAAGGAATTCATTCTAGTTTTTACTTAATGTCACTTGAACATAGTCTGGTTGTTTGGAAGAGGTTGCCACATGACAATATTTCCGCTAAGTTTTACTGTATACAAAAGAAATGTTAAACAATTACAGTTATAGGTCAAGATACTTAAATAACAATATTGAACAGTACTTTGAAAATATTGAATAGTAATTTGAAAATATTGAATAGTTATTTGAGAATATTGAATAGTAATTTGAAAACATTGAATAGTAATTTGAAAACAAGGTTTTACAGGTGATACTTGGCCGGCAATCAGGAGCTACATACAGAGCATAGCTGGGGACCGAGAGAGAATAATGACCTTCATCTATCATCCTGCAGATGATCAGCCAAATTAGTTTAGATTAACTTTGTCCACAGAACAAGTAGACAACCAAAGAACAAGCAATAACATATGGGATGTCTATGCTCTTGGAAGTCAGTTCACTTCATACGTCATCAAACTGTAGACTAGTCAATAACTGGTGTACAGTATGCGGATGTACGTATAAAGTCTGAAGTAAACTTAACCTAACCTAATGGGAATCAAAACCACTATCCCCGGGATGGAAGATAAGCGTCTTACTAAATAGGCTAAAAAGGTCATATTTTTTGCTTCACTATTTGATTTAAAAAGTGACTTATTGTACATTTCTCATTTTTTTAAATCAAGCATTTTCAAGTGCTGGTAAATGTTGGACACTACAGGATAAGGCATTATTAGAACATTTATTTATTGTAAAAATAGTTGAGATTGGTTTTAAGTAAGAAAAAAAAAACAAACCTTCTCAACTGATTTCTTGAAAAAAGGCTTTTAAACATTATTTAATCTTTAAATGGGGTTTTCCATTTACTTAGGCTCAATTATTCCTGAAATTGTTGTTGTTACTTAACAAGCGAAACCCATTTTTGTGCGATTCGTTTGTTTTATTTTTTTCAATAAACCTCTTGTTTTGGCTCTGCCGCTGTAAATTGAGGCGGTTAAATTGGAAGGAGTAATTACGCGAAGAATATCAGAAAGCGGAATTGTGATTAACCTAATTTATTTCGCAGGAATTGAATACTGAGCCTATGATCAACGGTATTCAACATTTTTCAAGCAAAGTGCTGAAATTCTTAGAGCACACGAAGTGTTATTTGGGAGATTCGAACATAACTCAAATATGCGCTAAAATACTTGGAGCACAATAAGTGTTATTTTGGAGATTTTTACGTAAATCAAATATGCACTAAATCTTTGAATTTTAAATATGTGCTTAAATTCGGATCAGAAATGAGACGATCAGGTGGTATTGAAGACAAAGTGAGGTGGGGAAGAAGCAGAAGGCGCTTCTGGAGGGATCATGTGGACCGCATGGAGGATATAAGACTGGAAAGAATCGCTAAGACTGAAAACCCTAACAGTAGGAGATTACTGAAAATCACAAACTGGTCATACGACCTTAACCAAGAGGAAGAAGAAGCTAAAATCTTGGGAGTACAACATTGTTATCTGGAAGCATAAATCAAATATGTGCTAAAATTCTCGGAGCACACTGCGTGTCAGGTACATCTCGGAGAACACCTCGGAGCACAAGGCGCTTCTGGAGGGATCATGTGGACCGCATGGAGGATATACGATTGGCAAGAACCGCTAAGACTGAAAACCCTAACAGCAGGACATTACCAGGAAGGCCGCCGAAAAGGTGGAAGGACAGCTGGACGTCATCATCCCAGGACAGTCCACCGTCCCAAACAGGTCATACGACCTAAACTAAGAGGAAGAAGAAACTAAAATCCTTGGAGTACAACATTGTTATTTGGAAGATTTGAACATAAATCAAATATTGTACGTGCTAAAATCCTCGGAGCACACTGTGTGTCATTTGCGAGGTTTGAACATAAAATAACTTTTTATTTCTTTGGAAATAAAACGAGTTCAGTTGCTTAATTGGTAAGATGCCTACTTCTTACTAGGAGGTTGCGGGTTCGGTTTCCATTGGACGACCTTCGTAAACTAATAATAGTAACATTCTTGACTACCAGCCATACATTTCGGGTTTAATTTTCGATGACACCCAAAAAAACAGGGGCACCAGTTAAGTAAAAGAGCTCGTTGGTTAACAACAATAACACGTGCCTAGGGGTTATGTTCTCAAAACGTTCAATGACAAACCGTAAGTTCCGTGCAAACTCCAGGGGTTCTAAACCTGAATGGTCGCTTACAATGCCGATGATTATGCCGTCTCCCGGCTAAGATTAAATATTTCCGAAACGCTGATTTGGATATATTGAAGGGCACCACACGAAAGAAAAAGAATGGTACTCAAGTTTTCAAAAATGGTTCCAGTCTGGTTTTCACGTAATGCCTATTAGTATCTTTCTGGTTCATTAGCAGAAATTGTCACACGTTAATAAACCCTTCGGGTTCTATTATATATAAAGGAGAAATGTAATATGCTTCCAAAAAGGTATAATCATCCCCATCTCATGAATGATTTGTTATTTTATAAATATAATCAATCAATTTTTTTAAAACTAAATTGACTTCATGAAATAAGGGTTTTACTTCTTCTTAATCGTGTGTTGAGCATCGTGGTTTTATACTACGTCTTAGACTTGATGCACCATCTGTTTCCATTTCTGCCCATGTTGTATGTAGCACTTTACGAGGATCGCGCTTAAAAGACACATTATTCAAGCTTATCTGGCCACGACTGTCTCGTGATCACCAGCTTCTCTAGCCTTTCATAATTCTTTCTGGGAAACGTCCAAAGTATGTTATGATTCTTTTCTGCACGTTATCGAAAGTTTTTCGGTAATCTCCGATTCTTGAACGATATACGAGTATATGTTGGTGCGCCTTGCGGTTCATGGCAAATGGAGAATCTGCCTCTAACACTACATCTCGAAGGCAACTATCATGTTTGTTTTCATTCTTTTCATCGTCTACGTTACCAATTCATACTTTTACAGTGCAATGGAGAAATTTAGAAACTTAACCAGACAAATTTTGGTTCTTCTTAGTAAAGATTGGTCATGATTGATCTTTGTCAGTTAAATTATAGCTAACTTCGTCACTCCAAAAGGTCTCTTAGTCAAGAATTTTTTTATTTTTTTTTATTTAAGTTTTTTATGACAATGGAAGGGTGTTGATTATTTCTTTTGAATAATAGTCTACGCTGATAATTATTTGTTTTTGTAAGATTAAATTTTTATTAGCGAACAACTCAGTTTGCCAAAGTTTATGTGCTGCAATACACTGATTAAGAGCCGCTGGTCCGTAGGGTAAATGGAAAAGCGTCGCAACGCACTCAGCTCGGAAGCTGGATTAATAATTGTTTCAGGCGTAATACAATTATTTGATTTTTAAGGAACACCCCGTAATCAAGATGGTGGAGAAGATTACTGAAAAAGAAATTTTAAATTAAAAAAAGGAGAGATTGAAAAACAAACATTAAGATGGGAGATGGAACAAAACAATTTTTTTACAGATCTTTTGAAGATATAACAAGAAATATTTTAAAAGGGCATTTATTTTTAATTTCTGTTTTAACATATTTATATATATTTTAAAGAATTTATATATTAGGATGTCCATATATTCATTTATTTATTTCACACTTCACTGTAAAAATAATTTGGTGGGGTTATTGTCAAGTAGAAATCTCTTCCAACCAACCAGACAAAAGTTAATATAGGAAATTAAATGGTCGCATAGATCATTCAAATTATTATTCACCTTTCCGAAATTCATGAACAATGTTCATAGTAAACATTAAAGTGATATATCATTAATCAAAGGAAAGGAAGAGAGTGAGTCTAATATTGGTTTGTAAATGGTTACAAAGTTTCACTGTATAGTCAATACAGTACGACCTAAAAGCAGTGAACTGGGAAGGCCAATCAATAACCTCTCTTTGAGCGTAGTTCGTGTCCATTATCGGTAAGACGCTGAAATTTTCCGGCGAGATAAGAGTAATATTAGCGGAAGATGATGATAAATAATATCAAAGAGTTTGATAAGTAGATAGTATGTGAGATGTGAAGAGAAATATCTGAGAAGGAATGTTACGAAATTTAAAAATGTAGTGATAGAAAAGTGAGTAACGAAATATTAGAAGTTAAGGAATTCTGTAATTTAGGTAGTATTTTCTCAGGTTAACCCTTATGTTAATTATTTCTCGACGCAGTAACTAGTCGTAGACTACGCGCCTGCTTGAAAGGGTAAAAGCATGCATAGAAAGGTAATCAATTTTGCCTTCTTCCAAGGGGTAATGGCACGATATAACAAGTATACAATCACATCATATTTCAACCGTTTAAACCTTTATTTCCTAGTGTAACTAGTGCACATTGCTTCTAAAAACTTTAATGTATATAAATATAATAAATACTGGGTTCAGATTTTAGGTATTCTTCCGTATTACATGTATGCATTGAATGAAAAATATAATATTAATAATAATTAGCACTTATCGGCCACATCAGAGATATTTTGTGAAAATCGGGAATAAATTCACCAATACAATCAAACGTTTGCCAGTGTGTGACGTAGGTATATTCATTCTAAAAAACTGTTATGGTTGAGGAAGCGACGCTATTCACGTCTCACTCTACTTCGGTATATGGGAACGAAAGAAATAGAATCTTAGTTCACTCGCTCCTCTCGCTACAGTAGCTCTCGGGCATCCATTTGAGGTGGTCTCTTCGCCCGTTTTGTGAACGTCGGCCGATGGTTTTTTCACGTTGTCAGCAATTAAATTACAATTATTATCATTTTTGACTTCAAATTTAATTAATTTAAGCGATTGGTTATAAATATTCTTATTTTCCGATTTTAAATCGCTCATTTTTACATGTGCATTGATGTGTATTGAATACACCGGAACGCGCGGATTTTTTAGCACAGGAAGAGAAAGGCTAAAGAAGCTATGAAATATATCAAACGGCGTGTAGCAAAACGAAACAAAGCCAATGTGGCACTTAAACATATACCTTTATCTTTAAAGACGGTAGTCAACAATAATGTTTTAGTACTTAATTTGATATATGGGAGTGAAACGAGCGTATGAATCGACCAAAAGGAGCTGAATATATATTTTAGAAATGCATGCACTGAGAAAAATTAACGACATGATAATGTATTAACAATACAGAATGCAGTGATTTGGAATTAATGTAAACTTAAGGCGAATTTATTAACAACGACATTTACAACGAATAAATTAAGAAATACTCACAAATCAAATAAACAGTGCAAATGTAATGTGTATTTAGAAAGAATGAATTGTAAAATATGAGAAGAATCATAGGAGTAGCATGCATGTATTGATATGAAGCAAAATATGTGTGTCGCGATATGGGTCGAATGCTTTGTTCTCCCTACCTATTCTGGAAACGAATGGTGTGTATGTGAATATGTGTGTCGCGATATGAGTCGAATGCTTTGTTCTCTCTACGAAATATGTGTGTCGCGATATGGGTCGAATGTTCTCTCTACGAAATATGTGTGTCGCGATATGGGTCGAATGTTCTCCCTACGAAATATGTGTGTCGCGATATGGGTTGAATGCTTTGTTCTCTCTACCTATTCCGGAAACGAATGGTGTGGATGTGAATCCTTAAATTTTTCATGTGTGTTTAATAATCCAATGAATTATATTTTCCGATTCGAAAGCTGATGTTTAAAAGTATGTGATTAAATGTCGTGGCTGATTATTACAGTTGTAGATATGTTATGTTCCTAAAATTATAAATTGATACCCATTATATGAATGGTTAATTTTACTAACCTAATAAATTTGGTTATTTTCTATATGCAAAATATAAAAAAATAACATTCGATTCTTTTCAGATTCATCTTCAATGAATTATATTTTTTCTTTCATGATAAAAAAACAGAAAGCTATCACAATATTTTATCAAATAACGCATATTTGATTTTATAATAGTGTTAGAAATCTCAGAATTAAAATAGGAAATAAACACATCTAGGGCTGTTAACTAGTAATTTGAGATATTAAAGTTCACATTTTATTAAATAAATATTATTATAACTACAACCACTTGAGTATGAGTGAAATAAACAAGAAAAAATGTGTTATAGAAACAAGTAATAAGAAATGAAAAAGTCAGATAATATTTCGATTACAGTATAATCAAAATATTTTCGGAGTACCGATGCCTGAACGCCAATTGATCATGATGGCCCTCCAGAACCCCTTAAGGCTGAAAGCGTCTCTCAGGCTGTTGGCAATAAATTAGCAATGCTAACACTAATCCCCCACGTTACAATTGATTTGCTCTTCATGTTCTCATATTCGAGAGTCTTAGACACACAATAATTTAATCCTGTTATCACCGAACATTATTCAGAATCAAGTTTCAGTTTCAAATATGGGAATGCTAGATATAATAAATGTCAAGTCCTTTCAGGAAAACACCGTATTCAGCTTTTGGAACCAAGGGGAACTGATAACACATTATACAGCGCTAAAGGCTTCTTCAATAAAATACGACCTCCGTGACCTAGTTGATAAGATGCCTGTATTCGGATCCGGAAATAACGGGTTCGATTTCCGTCAGTACCCGGTTTTATTTAAAAGGGTCTGATCTGGTTTTCACTTAAGATTTATTTAACGTGTTTTGATTGGTAAGACGAGATTGTCACAAGTCAATAAACCCGCTAGTTTGTGTTGTATACAACGAAAGTAAAATATACATTTCCGGGTAGGATGTGGAATAGTATTATAGTATTACGTTTTGAGGGGAGTGTGATTGCTGTTTTTATTTGAATTACACTTCTGTTTATTTTGTAATCTTATTTCAATGTAAAGACTGCGGCCGTTAAACATGTTAAATTTTAAAAAATCTCACATTTTACTTCTTGTGAGATAATTGAGGAAACATCACGCAATTTTGAATGGATCAATTTTTTTATAACGGAATTTGACTATGAAATATCCATTTATAGTACCCGGCGTTAAGTAATATACATTGGGCTTAAGAAAGCGACTGTCGGTTTGTAGAACGTCGTCTCTGTCGCTCGATGCGACTGACAAATCGCGACGGAACACGTATATGAATGACAGAGACGACGCTCCACAAACCGACAGTCTCTTTCTTAAGCCCAATGTGTATTACTTACCGCCGGGTACTGTAACTGATTTGATACTTTGCACCTACGAGAAAGTATTTACGTATGCTCATTCGATATTTCAAATAAACAAAAAAACGTGGGTAGTTTACATATACGTCTATATTGTCATAGAAATAGTATGTTATGTGGGGCATTAATCGTTGTTGGCGGCTGTCGCTTCAGATATCACTTATTAAAATGCTTGTGAAGTCGCAAGTCAGTAATTAATTAAAATATTTCAAAACAGCATTTTCTCCCTTTATTTTTTTAAGGAAATATATTTTTTTCTGGATTGTCATACGAGTACGTTTCACTCAATTTAATTTACAATGTATTTCAAATAATAAATATTAATTGTTTAAAAAATTAATCAATACAATAAAAATAAAGCTTTACTAATGATATTATGTTGTGTTATTTTTGTTTACATGAATTAAGAATGAAAAATCAACGAACTTCACTTTAATGTAACTACTCAGAAATACACGTACCACAAAATTACTAAGAGAACAGGCACGTGTGACTGTTTCAAATGAATCAATAACATTTTTTACATGAATTAAGAATGAAAAGTCAACGAATTTCATTTTATTGTAACTATTCAGAAATACACGTATCACAAAATTACTAAGAGAACAAGCACGTGTGACTGTTTCAAATGAATCTGTAACATTTTTTACATGAATTAAGAATGAAACATCAACGAATTTAATTTTATTGTAACTACTCAGAAATACACGTATCACAAAATTATTAAGAGAACAGGCACGTGTGACTGTTCAAATGAATCAGTTAATTTTTTTTTATCAGTACGTTTTGAGGCTTTCGGGGTCTTTCGGATCTGTTGTATAATGTGTTGTGACGTATTATACCTAGTGGAGTGTTATACCGCGTTGTTTAGTTTATTATGCCAACGTTTGGAACAAGTTGCAGTTTTCAAAATCAAGTATTGTTCGCAGTCAACTTTGCCATGTTAACTCTTAACTTCGCCAAGTTGACTGGTAAAAACCATGTTTTCAAAACGTCAGAATCACGCCGTAAAACACTCTGAAAGACATTGTTTTTTATTTTATCAAACACTGTTTATTCCACTTTTTGTAACGGTATAACCCTACCGGTTTCAATGCTTTAACTTCATCTTCAGGGGAGCACAATGAAAACCTTGAAACCGGTATGGTAATATATAAAACAAATTACAATATCTTTAAACCTCCACAACGTTAATGCCTTAACTATAAACAATATACTCCGAAAGATCTAATACAGCTTTTCAGTGCTATTTTGCACTTAAACGACTTTTTTCATTTAGCGCCAATCTAAAAAAACAGTTATTATATTTTTCTGACTTTTTGATCATTATTTAAAAGAAAGCTTTTGAATATATTGAATAAATCCTGGTTTCAAACATACTCGTATACCAATGTGATAATTTAAGTTGCCGACAAGTTATTTAACGGTTCTTAAGATATCGTTAGAACATGCATTGAAATGTTTCTAAAAAAACGGTTCTAAGAGTTCTTTATGATATTTGGCAAAAGTATTGAATAATTTGGCATTCCTGTTTTTCTCCATCAATAACTGTTCTCAAAAATGTTATTAAAACGGTTCAGATTTTTTCCATTCTATAAAGTGTCTTAAATATTTTGCAGAGAGTAAATTTTTAATGCGAAGCGAAATCTTTGTTTAAAACTTAAACGGGAAAACATTTAATAATACAATTTTACCATCTAACATGTGCTTTGATCTCATATAATGAATAAGTACACTATTTTGTAAAATAAAATACGAAGAAAGTATTTTTCTCCATCCTTAGAAAGAATTTACGAGGAAAGGAAAAAAGATTAAAAAATAGATTGAAAAAATTACTGAGCATGAAAAACTTTCGCGGCTTTTTGATCGCTTACTATTTCCGCTAACAGTCGGCCGCGGAAATACTAAGCAATGAAAAAGTCGCGTAGAAAAAGCCACCCCCTTCCAATGAATAAAATTCCCGCCCCATTGAAAAACTGTGTGACGGTATGTTGAATGCCAATAAACACACTTAGCGGTCCTTTTGTTTGATATACGCAGAAGCTTTCTTATAGGGTGTCGAATGTTGAAGGGAAGGAATTTAGGTAAAGTATTCCTAAATTTAGTTTAAGCTTTATTATAGCGATGTAATTGTATAAATAATCCCAAGACTTACCACATAATTGAAATTTGAGGCTTAGTACTTCGTTAAATAATCTTAACGATAACGTCATTTTCATTTTAGCTCCATTTATTTTCACGAGACTCGAAACGTGTGTTGAAATTGGGAAATGAACCGAAATGGTGTTTAAGATTGATAAAATTAATAATTTAGTATTTATTTAAAAAATATTTGACACGCTCTGTCTGTGGCTTAAGACGAATGTCTGTCAACTTGTAAGATGTGAGTTACACGAGAAAAAATCCGACCTTTTTGGCATAGTTGGTAAGATACTTGCCTTGAAACCCGGAGGTTACGGGTTTGATCCATATTAAATCCCTCATTTAAAAAACATCAATCTGGTTTTCACTTATGGCTCTCCGTTATCTTGTTTTTTAGCCGTACAAATCTAACATTTTATATATCTTGTTGGGTGGAAGAGATTGTCACATGATAATAAACTCCCGGGTTGTGCCGTATACAACGAAAGTGGCTTTGTAATTTTGCAAAAAAATTAACTCTTTTTTTTGTTTATGCTTTCCTGATTATGATGTGAAAGCCTTGAAACCGGTAGGGTTATACCGTTATAAAAAGTGGAAAAAACCGTGTTTGATAAAACAAATTACAGTGTCTTTAAACCTCCACAACGTTAATGTCTTAACTATAAATAATATAAAAAATACAATGTTTGTAATAATACTTAATCAAATCTTACATACATTTCATCATGCCATTACCCTGTCAACATTGACAGAGATGACAGAGTGCCAGTTTTTTCTATCTTAACACATCCTTTGCATCTTCTACATCTAAACATTTTCTCATATAACTCTTACGATTTCTCTCACTTTTTACGTTTCTTTCTTTCGTATCATCACGTGATCCAACAATACTTTCCTTGGTTTTTGTACAATTGTATTATATTTGTTTTTTAGTTATTTTATACGCCCAAACCATCAAATCTGGATATAATATTTGAAACAAGTGTTTTAAACTTTTAAAAATTCAGCTTTAAAGTAAATGTGATATATAAGCTATGAATTTGTCTTAAGTTTCATAACAATGAAAATCTGTGAAATACGGTAAAAAACATGTATTTTAACCCAAATATACAAGACGTTCTTGGAACCTTGTTTTTTAAATTGTTCCAGTATGGGTTTTCTTAAGGCTTCTTTATTATACATCCTATCGGTTGAAAGAAACTCGTCCGCTGAATTTAATTGTACAATAAAAGCATCATACAATAATTTTATCTATCATATGTTGTGACCTTAATGCTGAGAAATATGACCCACTAATTATTGAACAAATTCAAATGGTTTTCTAAAGAAAAATAGTGATGTGGTTCCCCATGGCTTTCCGCATCGCAGTTGATGTCACAGGAATTGCATACATGTTGTATATATTGTGAAACCTGCTGCCAACATACATTATTTTGGGGTGTAGTACTAGGTCTCAGATAAAATGTACTATTGTGGATGTTAAATAGGTTTGGGAGTATTGAATAAATGTTTTGGGATATACTTATGTGGATAGGAATTGAAAGAATTAGGAGATAATATAGGGAAATACAGAAGCAGAAGAGAGGATAAAGAAAATAGAATGAAAAAACTGTTTAAAGCGTGCAATTAATTGTATCAGCCACAAGGTTTATTGTGGATTGCATATTATTAAAATTTATTGATTCCATTTAAATTATTCATAAAAATTTCTTTAGTGTTTAGTCCTTCAAAATCCAAAATTTGTGTTTAAATGTTTTGACCGTAGGGGCTGTTTTTAGTTGACCAACCTAAGAGTATTGTACAGCTCTTTTTATGAACATTTAAGCTTGTTTTTTTAAGTCCAAAATTCGTTTAAATAAAATAAGATAATAGCTTGGTAAAACCTTAAACCTACTTTTTCCCTATTTTTTCTTAGAATTTTCTTTCTTACGCTAAATGTATTTAGTTTAACTTGCCTAAAATATTTGAAAATAAAAAGGTTTGATAAGGTTTACAGGTGTGTTGATTATTTCCAGATGTTAATGGGAACTGAAGGAAGGGATTCCGCCCTATTAAAGGTCAAAGATCAATAGTCTTGAATATCAAGATTAAATTTAAATAATTTAGCTACACAAACCTTCTCAATGAAATTCACATTTATAAACACGTTTTTTCCCTCGTCAGTAAGATTGTACTTTTTTCAGTTAGATTGTACTTTTTTCTACTTTGGATTTTAATCTTATTTTCAAATTCTTAGTAATGTATAGAATTTTTGAAATTATCAGTTTTCCTAATTATTTCTCTTTTTCTTTCTCTCAGCTCCATCCCTATACGTGAGGTCAGCTTTTCGAGTCACCTCTCTCCAACGAGATCCATCGGCATTTCCAGTACTCAAATATCATCTTCTAAACCAGGGGTCTCCAGACTTTTTAGCCTAAGGGCCACACTAACTCCTCCACTAAGTCCCAAGAGCCAAGACCTAGCTAGCTCATCATACCAACATACTGTAGTTTTGAATTACGCGCATATTTTAATTGGGACTAGCCGGCGAGTCAGATATATATGGCGCAGAGTGCGGGGGTTGACTACGTTCCGTTTGCAATTTCGGTTGATACTTACGGGCAAGTGTCAAGGACATTTTATTTAGGCAGAGATAGCCAATGCGTGAAACGCGAAATATAGTGCGACTAGTGTGTTATGGAACTATAGCCGTTAAATAAAAACATCTGATTATTATTTTGTATGATTTACTTACATTGTAAATTTTACAATGTAATCAAAATAAACTATGACAGGCCGAATACCGGGCATATCCAGCCCGCTACCGCGGGCCGTAGTTTGGAGAGCCTTGTTCTAAACCATTAATCTATTTTTCTTTAGACGACCTCCATCTCTTCTCCCGTCAATCTTCAGCTTACACAATGACTTGCCACCTTAATTCATACGTATAGGTCGGGGGTTCTAAATACTGCATACAGAAACAATTTTTACATTTTTTTTTCAGACGAGACTTCTGAAACAATTTATCTATGTTATTTTGAGGATATTTGGTTATTGAAAAATTAACTGTTCTTGAAAACAGATAAATTACATTGAAATTTTTAGGTATCCTGTTAAAGCAAGTGACTGTCTTCTTTATATTTCAAATGCCATTTCCCACTTTACTCTTTAGTTAATCTCTTAGAAATGTCTCAGAAAAGAGAGACCATGAAGAAATGTTAACAGGTTCAAAAATATTTGAGAAAAATACAAATTTACATTACAATATTAATTATACGAGTATCAATGCCAATCAGTTTTTCAGGTTCATCTGTAGGAGATCCATTAAACCGATGTGAGGAAAAATTGTAGCATATAATTTTACAAAAAAATATCAGTAGCTTATAAATTACTACTGATAATGATAAAACACTTTTTGTTTTTTAATCAATTTTATAGCCTTAGACTCTTTATTTTTTTAAGTAAGACCTGTAGTTCGATGTATATCTAAAACACACAAAAGAAATCAATTAGGGTAATTGAAAAAACACATAAATGAATACTTAGATAAACCACTAAAAAACCATTATATTCTGAATGTGATTTTACAACTTGGCATGCCTCTTATTATGTTTCTCCATTAATATTATCTTCAGTCTAAACACGTGTCTCTCTACATGTCAATTTTGTTACCATCAAGACTGCCTCTCTAGATATGTTGACTTCTAGCTATTTTTCTATCCAGAGTTCTTCCTGTGAGGTGTCTGCCAAGAGATATTTATAAATAAATCTATAAAGTTCGTTGATAGTAACCTGGTATGTAAATATTACATATGTCAAGACACACATATATGTCAAATACATACACATACGAGTATATATGTCAAACCAATAAAAAATGGAAATATATTGGGTGTACAAATTAGTTCTGTCCGTTTTTTTGTGTTCAAAAATGCATTTATTTCTAAACAAAATGAATGAACAGATCCATTACAGTATTGCCCATCGCTGGCTACTACTTTTTCCCATCTCTCAGGCAATTTTTGAATTCCATCTCGAAAAAATTACTCGTCTTTTGAGGCGATCCAAGTTTGGAGCCAATTTTCGGTTTCTACGAAAGAAGTGAACCGGTGACCTGCCAAATCGTGCTGTATCCTTTGGAACAACCAGTAATCAGAAGGAACAATGTCCGGGGAATACGGCGGGTGCAGTAAAACATCCCATTTGAGCGTTTCCAAATATTTTATACGACTTTTGTGACATGAGGCCGAGCGTTGTCATGAAGAAGAATAACTTTATCATGTCTTTGCTCGTATTCCAGTCGTTTTTATCGCAATGCACGGCTCAAACGAATTAATTGTAGCCGATACCGATCGCCCGTAATGGAATCGCACAGGTTTCAGCCCCTCATAGTAAACAACACCCCTTTGGTCCCACCAGATTCAGAGCATGATCTTCGAACCATGTATGTTCTGTTTTGGTGTTGATGTTGAGGTCGATGGCAACGATTGACCGGGCTTAGCGTAGTATTTTTTCTTCTTGGGGTTGTCGTAAAATATCCACTTTTCATCTCCAGTTACAACCCGATGCAAAAAACCTTTTCTTTGTTACCTTTGAATCAGCTGCTCGCAAGTGAAAAATCGCCTTTCAACGTCTCTCGGTTTCAGTTCATAAGGCACCCAATTTCCTTGTTTTTGAATCATTCCCATGGCTCTCAACCGTACGGAAACGGCTTGTTGAGTCACTTTCAATGATTCTGCAAGCTCCTCTTGCGTTTGACTCTGATCTTCTTCGAGTAATGCCTCTAATTCTTTGTCCTCGAACTTTTTTGGCTGTCCAGAGCGAGGCTTGTCTTCGACGCTGAAATCTCCATCCTTGAAACGTCGAAACCATTCCCTACATGATTCATCAGTTGGAGCATCGTCACCATAAACTTCGACAAGCATTCGATGGGCTTCAGCTGCAGTTTTCTTCCAATTAAAGCAGAAAATTAAAACCTCCCGCAAATGCTGCTTGGTTAACACAAAATTCGACATTTTCAACACTGTACAAAACAAGGTTTTTGCATGAAACTCAAAGCGATATAAACTGAATATTATTGACAGATGTCTAACCTCTCTGAAACCGCCAAAATCGGCTGTCACTATGAACCATTCATAACAGCCAGAGCCATCTTTTGGAAACGTTCCGAACTAATTTGTACATATATGTATTTGAGAGAGATATTATCAAAAGGACTGGACTCATTTCTCAACATCCTCCCAATCAAGATACACCCCCGCCAATGAGAGATCAAGTCCAGCCATAAGAACGTCAGATTTTTTCAGTCCACACCCTGTACATGTTAAATATAATACAAAAGAAATCTTAAATGATGATAATTAAGTACTTGATACATTTATAAACTATATAACTGTACATAAAAATTGTCAAAAACATGAGCGTACACACAAATAAAGAGAGGAAGTATAGTCCAAATTAGGAGCCCAACTTTTGACAAAATGGCGAAATAAACTACAAGACATATTTTTTTTGACAGTTGTCTTATCACACGAGCCAGCTCGAATTTGTTGAACTATTTTATGCATTTCCACGTACTTATCCTTTTAACATAACCTAGCAAGTGTTTCCTATGATTTCTATACTATGTGACAATATCTTCTATAACACGAACTCGTATGTTTATATCTCAGATAAGGGAATTTCTAATGAATCTCCAAGTGTTTTGCCTGAAATGGCTCTAAGGGTTTTCATTTCATTAATTTTGAGCATCCTTTTTGTTTTTGTTGTACCAACTCTTGACTTTATTCCGTAAGTGATAATTGATCTTGCATATACTCGTACTTTGCAACTTATTAAGACTACTGTATATTCTCGTGTATTTATTATTCCAGAGACAGCTGTATTATTATTTATTTAACCGTTAGTTTCTGGTGATTGTAACTAAAAACTTCAGCACTTTGATATTTAAATTCCACCATAATTATCCCGCAAATGCTGCTTGGTTAACACAAAATTTGACATTTTCAACACTGTACAAAACAAGGTGTTTGCATGAAACTCAAAGCGATATAAACTGAATATTATTGACAGATGTGTAACCTCTATGAAACCGCCAAATTCGGCTGTCACTATGAACCATTCATAACAGCCAGAGCCATCGTTTGGAAACGTTCCGAACTAATTTGTACATATATGTATTTGAGAGAGATATCAGGCCATGCCATCATAATCATCACCATCACACCTAGATATTTAAATTCCATCATAATCGTCACCATCAATCCATCCACATATATTTCGCTTTTTTTACGTCCTTACACCGTATCATCCATATACTTTTTATTTTATTTTATTATTTTGTGTACATGATTGATGAACTCCGTGGTCTGGTTGGTAAGACGCCTATCTCTCAACAAAGAGGTTGCGGGTTCAAATTCCGCTAAAACCCAGATTATTTAAAAAAATATTTCAGTCTGGATTTCACTTAAGACCTCTTTAACATCTTTCTGGTTTGTTGAAAGAGATTGCCAAATGGCAATAAGCTCTCCAGGTTGTACTGTATACAACGAAATTGTAATAAAATACAATACTTATACTCGTATAGATACATCTGGTAGGCTTATTGCTAAACCAAAAAAAAATTCAACTAGTTTTTCTTGTGTGTGTTATGTTTTTAAAATCTATTAATTTAATCAAAAATAAATAACATGTAACCTCTACTTACTCGTATATAAAGGTTTTTCATTATCTTCTACTTTAGAGTTTGTTTCATGTTTACTCGCAAACTGGAATATGATTAATGAAATGCCAACTCTTCTAACATGACTGATCGCAAAAAAATTGTATTAATTTTATTAAAAATTAAAATAAAATACATGTGGCCTTTACATACATAAATATTTTTTACTATCCTCTATTTAAGAATTTCATTCACATACTCGTATACACGCAAACTGGAATATGATTAATGAAATGCCAACTCTTCTATCATGACAGATTGCAAAAAAATGGTATTAATTTAATTAAAAATTAAAATAAATGACATGTAGCCTCTACTTATAAAAAAATTTTTACTATCCTCTATTTTAGAATTTCATTCATGTATACTCGCAAACTGGAATATGATGAATTAAATGCCAGTTTTTCACTATCCCCTCTCAGAATTTCATTCATGTGTACTCACAAACTGGAATATGATTAATGGAATGTAAACTCGTCTATTGTAAAGACTTTTCACTATCCATTCTTTAAAAATTTCATTCATATACGTATATACTCGTAAACTGGAATAGGATTAATGAAATGCAAAATCTTCTATTATAATGGATTTAACCTAATCCCTCTTTATAATTTGGTTTATTTGGTCTATTACATTTTTCTAGGTCTTTGCAAACTTCTCGTATCTTCTGTTATACTTCTTGCATGCGTTATTTTATAAACCTTAATTTCGATAAATAAAAGTAAATAGCATGTTTAATAGATTTATCATCTAAGATAAGTTGGCACCTCATTAAATCTTTTGATAATATTGAGTTAATTCCATTATTAATATTCAAAACTCTTTTCGATTTAATTGTGAAAAATTATCAATATCAATATTATTCACAGTTTGTATGTCGTCCACTGTTAACAATCATAAACCAAAAAAAATGTTCAAGAAATCCTAGCTGAAGAAATTGAGATGTTCTGAAACATGTTTCGAATATATCATTTATATTATTTTTGTGTTTCTTAATGGAGAACTCTTTTAATAAATTAGTTATGAAAGGAATTCTATATTCAAATTATGTTTCAAAACATTTTCATTTTTCCAGTATTATTTGACAGCTGTCACTTCATGATTGTAAGATAAAAAAATGATGGCAAAAAACGTATTTATTAAGAAGAGGTGACTTCATCGTTGAATAGTAAAATTAAAATATCAAACAATTTTTAAATCGAAATAAATCAAACCATATTTTGGAAATATCGTTAAGTTTTTTATTTACTTCCGTCTTTATTGAAGGGTATTTAATAGGCTGCAATAAAAGAGAAATACTATGACAAACAACTCACAGCCTCAGCTACGAAAACTCAAAGATTTGACTAATCTGACACGTCCATTAGCATGAGCACAGACATTGAGTGAAGTTGACAGGATTATATTTTACTCGGTGAATCGTGACTTTTTTGACAAACTTTGTGGTCTAGTTTTTAAGACGCTTGACTTAGATCCGAGGGTTTTAGACTCAATTCCAGACTAATCGCCGCTCTTTTCTTGCAGTTCTCCCTGCCAGGATCTGGATGCTCGTTGGAGATGTGAACTCTGCCCGGCTGTAGGTCTTTTAAGATAGAAATCGCTCCCAATAATTTGTTGATATATTAATATTCAATTAGGATTTGCTTCAAATGAGAGATGATAACCGATTCTCTCAATTCTGATTTCTCAAAGATATTGTCGTTTGAAAAATGTTAAAGACGCCACAACATTAATTATAATAATTACGTATAAATTAGTCATGAAGACGACATGTCTTTATGACTCAAATACAGCGCGGGAAATGGCTCGAAGTATGTCGTTTTTGGGCTCAGGGGGGGTCTCTCTTCGTGCCTCCACTTACACCCCCTCAATTTATTAATTCTTATTTACAGATAATTTTCGTATTTATAAAGATTCAAACTCGTTCGTCAAGGGCAAATATACATTGCTTCTGAGCACACCAGCGACGGGTGATTTTTTTAAAAGACAAGAAGAGACTCTTTGCCGACTATCAGCTTCCTTTGAGGATTTCGCCGTTACGAATGAGTCATGACGTTTTTGTTATGATACTTGACAGCACTTGATTAAATATTTACTTGTATTAGAATCAGCGTCAGTAACAAAGTAAGCGACGTGACTATTTCAGAATGGATTTTATAGTGTTCGCTATTCTTATTATTATATTAATTTAATAAATTAATTAACTCCTAACATCTAGTAAAAAAGTTGTAACAATACTCGGATGCGCTAGACGGGACACTCGTATGAATAATGTCACTCTTCAAGTGCGGAATATTCCCAACACGTACGATGATAAACCACGAGTTATTTGTTTACTCAAGTGGTTCCAAACTAAAAAGCTTGATCAATGGGGCTGATTCAATATTGTTTCCCATTCACGCTTTTTAAATTGTCCAAAATCAGCAATTTAGACATGTTGAAGAGTATCATTTGACTTAAAACTTTTATTACCAAAGCCTTTGTGGTATTTAATTTTTCTTTTCTGTTGTTGCTAAAAATCTTTTTTTGAGGTTTGTATAAGTATGTAGAAGATGGTCTTCAGAATATGTTTAAGCATACCCTTTGTCCCTCACATTTGTTCAATTCAGATTGACCATGACAGGGCGGTTGGTCACCCCTAGTCGAGGCAAACAGGTTATTATGTCCAGGGTTCGGAGGAGGATTGCTTCCGGCCGAGGGACGGAAGGATGAAGGTGAATTTTACGTTTCCTTAATTTCATTATTCCGACATTTTATCCGGGAGAGATAAAAAAGTTTTTCCGTTGTTTATTTATCTGTTGTTTTTACGTTTAATTTCAAATATAATCAAACGGAATTACTAATTTCACAGAAAAGCAAAAGGCATGCCGTTGCAATTTTAATGAAAAGAAAACAATGAAAGTTTTTAATTATTTAAATAAAATACGATGTAGATTGTACACTATTATTTTAATTTAACATAAACATTTTTTTGTGTGTGATATAAAATGTGTTTTAATTGACAAATAATTCCAATAGACAATTGTTTTGTTTTTTTTAAATTTTGTTTATTCCTTGTGCCTAATGACATTAAAGAATAACTAAAAATGTAAATGTAAATAAGCATTTGTTGCTGTCGATGCTTTAAGATGGTCTGAAGATGCGGAAAGAGTGAATGACAAAATAATGACCAAACGGGTATGCAATACGGAAGCGAAAAGTACGCATGGAAGATATAGGGCGAGAAAACATTGGCTAGATCAAGTAGACCATGTTTTGAAAGAAGGTAAAGAAAAAAATATGAATGATGGAACATTGCGTATGATGAAACGTTCAAAATTGGAAGAGGGAAAAAAATGTGTGTTTGGATAGAAAATTTTGGGAATTAGTTCCTCGACCTACCCTGCAAACGATACGGCGTGATGATACTCGTACGTACAAAAAATCAAAAGACCATTAATAATTAAACATACATACCATCATGCCGTTCCCCTGCTGGAGTAGGTAAAGGTACATGCGCCATACTTTCCTATCTCAACACACATGTTTGCCCTATTCCACATTCATACATATTTTCCTACAGCTACTACGATTTATTTTACTTTTTCTTCTTCCAAAATTACATTCACAATATTCAACCATATTTTCATCTGTCTCCTCTATCACGCCTTTCACTCATATTTGCACTGTGTATTATAATGTTTTCATTTATCCATTTGATCTAGCATATTGATCAGCTAAAAAATACAGTGTAAAAAAATAAATTGAACTGTTTTATTTTTATTCCAACAATATTTTCACGCCGACCAACTTACTTCAGTTTAAATTTTTTTTTTAAATGTAAACCGAAAGAAAATTCTCCCGCTGTTTATTTATCGGTTGTTACGTTCAATTTTAAATGTAAACCGAAAGAAAATTCTCCCGCTGTCTATTTATCTGTTGTTACGTTCAATTTTAAATTTAAACCGAAAGAAAATTCTCCCGCTGTTTATTTATCTGTTGTTACGTTCAATTTTAAATTTAAACCGAAAGAAAATTCTCCCGCTGTTTATTTGTATGTTGTTACGTTCAATTTTAAATGTAAACCGAAAGAAAATTCTCCCGCTGTTTATTTATCGGTTGTTACGTTCAATTTTAAATGTAAACCGAAAGAAAATTCTCCCGCTGTTTATTTATCTGTTGTTACGTTCAATTTTAAATTTAAACCGAAAGAAAATTCTCCCGCTGTTTATTTATCTGTTGTTACGTTCAATTTTAAATTTAAACCGAAAGAAAATTCTCCCGCTGTTTATTTGTATGTTGTTACGTTCAATTTTAAATGTAAACCGAAAGAAAATTCTCCCGCTGTTTATTTATCTATTGTTACGTTCAATTTTAAATGTAAACAGAAAGAAAATTATTTCGCTGTTTATTTATCTGTTGTTACGTTCAATTTTAAATGTAAACCGAAAGAAAATTCTACCGCTGTTTATTTATCTAGTGTTACGTTCAATTTTAAATATAAACCGAAAGAAAATTCTCCCGCTGTTTATTTATCTATTGTTACGTTCAATTTTATATGTCGTTACGTTCAATTTTAAATGTAAACCGAAAGAAAGTTCCATATTGTTCCATAAAGTTCCATATTTAAATGTAAACCGAAAGAAAGTTTCATATTCAATAGAAAGCTAACAAGGCTTAAATGAAACATATTTCATAACAAAATGTTTTTCTGTTTAAATTTAAAATAAAGAATATTTATCGGAGCGAAAACCTTTCAACGTATTCGCGACTTATAGCACCGGCGTGATCAGATGTTTATACGAGTATATGTAAGTCGACTCTTGAAAATTACTCTTGAAAAATTTAATAGTTCTTTTTTTAAAATAATAAAAGAAAATAACGCGTTACTTTATTACACGTATAACATTAAATACAAACACGTCAAAACTTTGAATATACCATAGCAATAAATACCACGTCGCCAGTCTCCAATGTATTGAAGTGATTCTTTCTATTCGTGAAATGGTAGATATGATATAAATTAAAAACAAGTATTTATGCGTAAATACATACATTAATACATACGTTAATACTCGAACATACGTCATAGGAATAAGGTATTTTAAGGAGAACAATATCTCACTTTTTATCAATTTGAACGCAAAATCAGGTTAAAGTTAGTACATCTCATATAAAAAATATGAGTAAAAGAGATAGTAGAGGGTGGCCATGGAAAGTATGATTGAATAAAGGGAATGATATTTTTTCAAAGACTGAAACTATTGAAGTTTAAGAAAACATAGGAGTTATATAAAAAGGTGTGTGGATATAGAAGAGGCGAAATATGTGTGTCGAAATTCTCAAATATGAGATCCAACAACGACAACAATATTATAGTTCAGCCTAGTGGATGTATTCTCAAGATGCAATCTTATTCAACGACAACAATATAGTTCAACCTAGTGAATGTATTCTCAAGATGCAATCTTATTCAACGACAACAATATAGTTCAACCTAGTGGATGTATTCTCAAGATGCAATCTTATTCAACGACAACAATATAGTTCAACCTAGTGGATGTATTCTCAAGATGTAATCTTATTCAACGACAACAATATAGTTCAACCTAGTGAATGTATTCTCAAGATGCAATCTTATTCAACGACAACAATATAGTTCCACCTAGTGAATGTATTCTCAAGATGCAATCTTATTCAACGACAACAATATAGTTCAACCTAGTGGATGTATTCTCAAGATGCAATCTTATTCAACGACAACAATATAGTTCAACCTAGTGGATGTAGTCTAAAGATGCAATCTTATTTAACCGAGTCGAAAAATGTCAAAGAAGGCGTAAGCAAAATAATACAACAAACTTGTCTAAAAAAATTGGTTCCAAAGAGAATAGAATTCGTAACTCCCGAGTTTGAAGACAAGCTTCTTATCTACCAGGCCACGAAAGTTGGATTGTTGTATGTATTATTTATTATGTTGGCTTCAATTAGCACAAACATTTTAAAGTTTTAACAACGGACGCATATTAAGACTGAGCCGAAAAAACTTCTCTAAAAATTCATGAACATAGACAACGTACCCGTATTGATTTTCTGTCTTTAAACATTGTTTGACATTTAAATAATTCAAAATTCAGGTGAGAGTCAAAAGACACTTTGAGCTGAAAAACAGAAGCGACATAAAAAAAGTAAACGCAGAAGTTTAATTTTGTTTCCTTCCAGCCTGTTGTTCAGTTTTGCGTAAAATATCAAAAATTCCTGGAAGAAGATATTTCAAAAATATTATAACATGTTCCTGTGATACTGGGGAGATAAAAGGCAGGATCAAATGAAACTTTCTACGGATGAAGCCCGTCTACAGAAATGCCAATAAAAGGGAACAAATGAAAAAGTTGAAATATGTTGAGATATTTCCTTTTTGTTGTATTTATCTCGTTTTATTTGATGAAAAAATATTAAAAATAAAGAATAATAACGATGAATACTTATTAATAATATTAACCAACAATTTAAATTTTTTCTTTCAACTGATACTCGTTTGCATGGGGGTGATGGAAATACTTTTTCCATAGAATCTGTAGCCAAGTTAACAATCTTCGTTGTCTACTTGGTAAGACTCCTGTCTCCTAACCCAGAGATTGCGGGTTCGATTACTATTAAGAACTAATTAAAAAAAAATATGATTATTTTACATATGACAAGTAATATACACAATTTGCGAAAAAACTACAGGTAATTTAATTTCGGCACACAATTTTAATGGATCTGGGTTTGTTGCCTTTCATTTGTCTTGTCCCCAGTAAACTAGGCATTAGCATGTATCTCAGTGAGGACATATAGCATGAATCGATACTTCTTTCCGATTTTTGATTATATAAAACCCCGTTGCACATTCTCATCAATCTGGCAAACCTTGACACTCAATTACACATGTATACATCACGCGAAATCAAACTCTTCACACTTCATCACTCCAGACAGATCAAAAACATTCACACCACAATGTACCACACATAATCACAAAAACAAAAAAAAAACAAAAGTATAAATACAAAAAAAGCACTAAAATTAAACACACAATTTTAATGGATCTGGGTTTGTTGCCTTTCATTTGTCGTTTCCCCAGTAAACAAGGCTTTAGCCTGTATCTCAGTGAGGACATATAGCATAAAATAATAAATCGATACTTCTTTCCGATTTTTGATTTTATCAAACCCCGTTGCACATTCTTATCAACCTGACAAATAGTGACACTCAATTACATATGAATCAAACCCTCAAACTTCATCACTCCAGACAGAACGAAACGCTTATCCCACAATGTACCACACATAATCATAAAAAAAAACAATTTGTTTTGCCTGTATCTCACTGAGGGCATATGCAAAGATATAATTATTGAAATGAGGGCAACGAGAGAAAAATATTATGTTATAATACAAGGATATATTCTACCTGCAGATAAAAATGCCGAAAAAAAGGAAAACTATATTTCAAAATACACAAACTGATACATCATTATATTTTATTGCAACTTACATAAAATAATCGTTGAGCTGGATCAATCACTTATCGTCGTTTGGAAGAAAAGAAAACAATATTTCAAAGAATATCTTATTTATTTTATCGTAACATTTAGAAGCATATAGCGATACAAGAATTTCAAGCTTCTGAAAAAGTCGACGTCAGCAAAGCTCCAAGCAGTTTTTCAAACAGCGTTTCCCCGTAGAATTCCACAAATAAGCGATCAAGCTAACATAGATGCTAAATTTGTTGACTTAACGGTGACAGCTTTATATGCTAGTTCTTGAATTCCACAAATGATATGTTTATGGAATCGGAGATGTTTATTATTTTATATTATTCTGTTATAAATTTGTTTGGACAGAAAGATGCACATATGTTATGTACATTTGGAAAATATAGATGATAAAATAAAACTATATTAATTTAAAAAAAACATGTAACATTCCGGTAAAAGTTTTCAACTCACTTTTTTTTAAACTTAAATTATGAAAGTACATAATTCAATTACTAATTGTTAGTTGAATTAACATTTTTTTTTATTTTCTACATCAATTTCAGTTTAGAAGTATTTTATATATCTATTTATGACCTCCGTTGCCTTGTTGGTAGGATCACTAGATCTCAACCTAGTGGTTATTGGTTCGAGTCCTACTGATCCGCATCGTTTATAAAAAGGGTTCTAGTCTGTTTTTTTTTATTTAAGACCCCTTTTATATATTTTTAGTCGGTTTCAAAATATTACCACATGCACTAAGCCCACAAGTTTGTAATGTATGAAACAAAAATGTAATACAATACAATATGATTTGTGATTTTTGGCTATGAACTGCCCACGTTAGAGCCAACCAAAAAGGTTTTGAACAACCCTTAAATAAAAACCAGAGTAGAATCCTTTTTGAATGATTAACCTACGAACGGGAAGCAAGTCCGCAACCCATGAGTTGGAAAACAAGTGTCCGATCAATAAGACCACAGAAGTTGACAACGTGAAAAAAATATAACTTATTTTTGTAAAAAATATTGTAATATAATTTATTTATCATTCATTTACTATTATTCATTTAATTTATGTATTATTTGACTTGACAAATGTACATAATAAAATGAAAAAAGAGGAGATAGAAAAAAACGATGCGCTTTCAAGTGGACATATACATTTTCTTGATAAGTTGCATGTAATTTGTCATGAGGCTCGTAAAATCAATGTTTGCCTGTGCAATGTTCATATATGTACTAGTATTAAAAAATATGATAGAATTCTCAAAAAATATGATAGAATTCTCAAAAAATATGATAGAATTCTCAAAAAATATGATAGAATTCTCAAAAAAGGTTGTCTTCAGGCACTTCATAAAGTTGCAAACGCACACGCATATCTATCTCTTGCTCTTTGAGGCAAACAAATATCGATCCAATTAAAATAGTAGCCGGGAAAACCAACGTTAACCAAAAATAACGATCATCAATTCATTAAACATTACACAATTGTAATGTAACTGTTGCAATAACAAAATTAATATATTAAAATGAGAAAAATACACTGTTATCGACGTAACCTTATCCAGAAATAAAAATGTTCTTAAGCTTTTCTAGAAAGAAGATTATAATAGATAGAATATTGTGTTCAGCTTTAGGAATACCCAATTAGTTAAAACACAAATGAAATCGAGAGTTACATTATAACTCTTTTCCTTACAGAAACAAAATCATTTGATCACAATATTCCAGTTCTGTTTTTGTCTGCAAAATTGGGTGGAGGATATTGACTTGAGATTGTATTCATAAATATGATTTTGACAACCTCCATGGTCTAGTTGGTAACATGACTGTCTCCCAGCCCGTAGGTTGCGGGTTCAAATCCCGCTGGAATCCAGATTTTTTTAAAAAAGATTACTGTCTGGTTTTAACTTAAGGCTTCTTTAATATGTTTTTGGTTAGTTGGAAAAGATTACCACATGGCCAAACCCCACCAGGTTGTACTGTATACGACGAAAGTAATACTATACAATATGAGAGAATCTGAGAGGTTTTACTAGGGTGTAAGGAACGGCGTTCTCTCTTATTATAAGAGTTATGAAGTAGACGCTTTCCTAGTAATAATAAGTATTTATTAATGAGCATGAATAAAAATCATTGTTTAATTAAAATACATAATATTTTTATGAATGTATTGAATTTCAAATAAATAAATAATTTCAAAATATAATACGAGTATATTAAAACAATAAATATACTCGGATCTTTGCCTTTGAGGAGAGTGCTCCATTAATGACGCTATAAAAATCGTCCTTTAATTATTGTTTATATAATATTAATATTTAATTTGTAGAAACATAGGAATGAAGGTGAAATTGTGTTGAGTAAGGAAAATAAGAGAAAACTAAATTGATTAGGATTCGTGAAAAAATGAATTAACAAAGACTTGCAAAATAAATTGATATGGCAAATGCGAGTAGAAGACGTGGTAGAGAAATACCAAAGAAAGTATGGTTTGATCAAATTGATGATATTGTTAAAGAACGATAAGTATAAAGTAAGAGAAATCGTATTGAATAGGTTAATTATGTGTGTCGAGATAGGAAAGTCTTGCGTTTTGTCCTCTCTGCCTACGTCACAAGAGAAACGGCGTGATGGTATGTATGTATGTTGAAACTTATTGATCATATATGATAGTGTATTATTATGGTCCTATTACTGGGAAATTTGAAGTAACGTCAAAAGTTTGAGAAAGCATGAAAAAATCAAGTTTTCAAAAAAACCTTTTTTTCAAGTCCAACAAATGTATGAATTCATGTACACTTTGCATCCATTATACTCTACCAAAAGCCAAATGTGTTACTATCATAAGTTGGAACATCTATACTTTTTTTAGTTGTTCATCTTTCCTTGGTAGGTATTTTTAATTTTTCTTACCAAATAATATTTCTTACCAAATAATATATTCAATCTTATCGTCTGAGAATCACCCTGCCATGCATACTTAAAATTATTGTGATTTTTTGTGAATAAACTTTTTCGGTTCCATATTGAGCCAAGTGCCCTTAAAAAGAGTTTGCGTTGGCAACAGCACTTTACGTGTATAATTGTATTATTCGGAATATTAAGTAAAGCCAAAATTCCATAGAAATACATAAATATGGAAATAACTTTTTAAGTCTTTTTTTCGGCATCGTCATTTGAAACTGACGACCTCTAGTAGACTAGAGGTCGTCAGAAAGTCAGTCTCAACATGAGGGTTGCGAATTTGATTGTCGTTGGAAGTCAAATAAAATAAAATAAATTCAGTCTGATTTTCGCCTCCTTAACACCTTTTTGGTTGGATGGAAGAGATACCACTATGGTATGTCCACCGGATTGTACTTTTTATATAGTTGAAGTGTAATAAAACACAAAAACCAACTTTAAAAGTCTGCGTTGGATTCAAGATTTTACAAAAATTTATTACTTAAAATAGGGATTATTTAAAAACGTCATCGAGTCGATTTATCTCAAGCAAATTGACTTTTTATTTTGCGTCAAAACTTGTGTCATGTAGAATCCATATATGTACTTATTAAACATTTTTAACACAAATATATTGTTTAAAGTTAAGGTATCAACGTTGTGGAGGTTTAAAGACATTGTAATTTATTTTATCAAACAGTGTTTGATAAAATAAATTACAAAATATAATAAATGATTTTTAAGGGTGTTGGCAAGGAAACCCCTGACGACGAGTTCATTGAGTGCCAGGCGGTGGTACAAAATTATAGGTTCACCGAGCGCTTGAGGGTAAGCCCGAAGAGGCGATTAAAATATTGAGGGTCACGAAGGGCGCAATGGATTCCTTAGGAATATTGTAGTTGCGGTGACCCCGGACATTAGAAGGGCGCTTCTCGAGACCGGTCGGGCTAACATTGACTTTATGCGGGTGCACGTCGAGGATGCATCGCCAGTGGTGCAGTGCTACAGATGCCTCGGCTTTGGGCACACAATTGGACGATGTGCGGAGAAGGATCAGGATAGGTGTGCTCTCGCTGTGCGGGGCCGCATCGATATGCAGAGTGCACGGTAAAATACCTAAATGAACGTTAAAAGTGCCATAACTGCGCCAAATTCAATCTGGTTGGTTGTAAGAGACTGCCGCCTGAAAATAAGCCCGCCAGTTTTTGTACACAAATAAGTGTTCAATAAATAAATAATTTCAGTTTGTTATACAACATTTACTAACTACAGTTAAATCAATGAGAAACATTACATTGTGGAGGCTATATCACATGACATACAGTGTCACATACTCGTCGTATCTATTTATTTTATTTAATCCACAGTTAGATAAATTTCTTCACTTGTAAGGGTATCGCAAAGACATAAAAGTATTTGGTACGCCGATGTTGAAAAATGTTAAAAACAATTCAAACAACCCTTAATTTCACTCATCGAGAACTGTGTATAAAATACAGATTTAGTAATAAAAAATAAGTTAACTTTATGGACGTTAATCTATTGTTGAAGATAGGGTTAAGGCGTGTTTTATCTATTCCAAGATATGTTCGTTATAACTCTACATTTCTGTCTAGTTTGAGTTATTTTAACACAGACGTAAACATAATGCGTAATTCTGAAATGTTATGTTCCAAAAGCATAATATTATTTTATGTTAATTAACTGATACCTTGTCTAACCTTACTTGCTTATCTTACTTAATCAAGTTAATGCAAAATATATTTATGGGGCTTACTTAAGCAAAATTAAGTAAGCCGTTTTGTATGATAAGATCGTCAAAATACCTACAATATATTTAAAAGTTCGTTTATTGCTTACATTATATCACAGTTGTTTTTATAATTATTATTTAAGTTATTATCCCTCGTTTTACGCAGAAGCTACGTTCTGCCAACATGCCGCGAATAAGAATACTGTTGATATGATAAAATACTAGACATCCACAAAAAATAGGGGTTGGGTGCATAAACTTTTCCGCCTTACTCAAATATAGCAAATGTTTTTTTGTTAAAAGATTAGGTTGATTTTAAGATAAAGCAACGACTTGAGCATTATGTATTACGGTATGAAGATAATATTTAGTTTTAAAAAGTATTTAGACATACACATACCATAATAAAATACGACTAAACTACAATTACGCGGGTTAAAAGTCTTGTGATTGATGTTTGTCTCACCTTCTTAAGTCCTTTGCAGATTTTGTGATAACTCTTAAGTAAACATTATAAACCTCTTTACAATTTCAATCCTCTTGCCATATAAGGACCTATATCAATAACTTAACCAAAGTGTTGGCCAATTAGTGAAAAAAAAAACATTCAATGTATTTACACAAAATTTATATTGACAATATTCACTTCTGTTTCATCTACCGACTCAGTTTCTTACAGATTGTGTATCAATTATTCTGACGTTAGTTCTTCACATTCGTTTCCTGTGATTATTCCTTGTATGCCCATCGTGTTAATGACAATGAAGCCTTTAAATTCTACGTACTGTATGATATTGGGTGTTACATAAGTTGTGTCCGTTTTTTCCAATTTAAAAATGAGCACCAAAAGTAAAACAAAATGGTAAAGGTTATACGTCATTCGAAAGAAAATTTTCTGCTCTACAAGATATTGTGTTTGCTTTTACGTTAAATATATTATTTTATTTGATAACAAGCCTTCAAAATGGAATGTCAAGTAGACGAAATTAAGCATTTTCGACACCTGCTTCTGTTTGCGTTCAATCGAGGGAATAAAGCTGCCAAAGCTGCTCGCGATATTTGCGAAGTGTACGGGGAAGATGCTATGAATTAAAGGACAGCTCGTCGATGGTTTTTGCGTTTCAAAGACGGTAATTTCGACCTCAAAGACATGGAGCGTTCCAGACAACCAGTGGACTTAGATGAGGACCGCTTAAACCATATTATTCATCAAGGTCCCCTTCGTTCATAAAGATCCCTTAAAGAGGCCTTAATTTTAAACTATATTGGATTTTTTAAAATCTTGGCTCCAATGGGTATCGAACGCGCAACCCCGAGTCAGCAGTCTTATCAACTAGGCCACATTGGTCGTCTTATTATTGAACTGACAAAAAGACCAATGCTATAAAAGTAAAACCATGTTTCAATGCGTTAATTATCATGGATTAAGGATAATCTCTCGGTATGAGTGTTACATGTCAAATCAAAAACACCTGTGCATCATATGGTCGGCCAGCCAAACCACAAATTACCTCTTAGTGGTCAGGACCATGCTATCGACGTAACATGTCGGGCTAATAGCTTTAAATGCTGGTAACATAAAAGAAGAAAATATCGGTAATTAACAAACGTTTTTAAAATTCTGTGTAGGGAGAAAGAATTTCCAAATTAACCTTTGAGAGGAGTTTACATATGGATAACGAGATTTAAGTGGGGAACGATATTTAAGCGGGATAAAAGAGTTTACGGTGAGAATTATACTTAATTTTTTTTATTCAAACATTTATTTGGTGATACCATATTTAAAAATGAGTAAAAAATGATCGAACTTTATGTTTTACCACTGAATCAATATACACGTAGCAATAAATATTCAACAGGTTCAACTCTATTTCGCTATTATTTATCTTTTTCACGTGTTTTATATACATACATACGAACCTTCACGACATTTCTGTTAGGATAGGCAGAGAAGACAGATCGCTATACTTTCCTACATCGATATACATCCTTAGTCTCTTCTACAACCAAACACCTTCTTATACAACTTCTACAGATTTTTCAAAATATCAGTCACTTGATCTAACCATACTTCCTTAGTCTTCCTTTCAACGATTTCTACTCAGATTTGAACAATAAATATTTTTTGTTAGTCTTTCTTAATTAATTCGTTCCGCGTGCTCAAACCATCTCAGCGTGCTCTTCTTCACCGTATTTAACACATCAGCCTTAAGTTCACATACATCCCAAATCACTTCATTCCGTATTCTGTCAAACATTGTCATCCCATGTATTCTTCTCAATGTATACATTTCTACAGCATTTATTCGGCTCTTTTTCAGTCTTTTTCCACATCCACGTTTCACCCGCATACATCAACGTTGGTACCAAAATGCTATTGTGGACTATCGTTTTATTACAGTATTCAAATAAAATGCTTTTAACTGTATTTAAATAACAGCTAATTTGTTTTATTTATTTATTTCAATACAAATTATACCTGGCAAAAAATAAATGTACCCCATAAAGAAATTAGCTCACCGGTAAATACTACGAGGGTCTCGGGTTTTGATCCGCAATGTTTCTCGCAAAGAAAAAATAAGATTCGGAAAAAACAAGATTCTAGTATGGTATAAACAGTTTGCCTGGAGACGAAACTTGCGCATACTAGAATCATGTGGGTATTGTCTCCTCTACAAGGGTAGTAATATTGTCAACACGTGTGATGACGAACTGCAAGTTGCGTGCCAACACTGTTCTTAACCAGACAGCCCACTCTTTAATATTTCCGCTTCGCCAATTTGGATACGTTGAAGGATAAATGAAGGATAAAAGGATAAATGACTAAAACCCAGTAAGTACAACAAATCATTAAACGGAAAACTATAAAAATGTATATTTTAGTTAGTTTTATTCAATTGTTATGGTAGAAATGCTAAAATTGAAACAAACCCGCCACACTACGAGTATATGTTAGGTTTAAAATAAAACAATAATTTGCTTTGGTAGAAATTCTAAAATTGAAACAAATCCACCACACTCATATATTATATATGTTAGGTTTAAAATAAAACAATAATTTTGTTACGGTAGAAATGCTTAAATTGTAACAAATCCGCCACACTATACGAGTATGTTAGGTTTAAAATAAAACAATTTCGTTACGGTAGAAATGCTAAAATTGTAACAAATCCGCCACACTATATGTTAGGTTTAAAATAAAACAATTTCGTTACAGTAGAAATGCTAAAATTGTAACAAATCCGCCACACTATATGTTAGGTTTAAAATAAAACCATTTTGTTACGGTAGAAATGCTAAAATTGTAACAAATCCGCCACACTATATGTTAGGTTTAAAATAAAACAATAATTTTGATCCACTTTTTCATGATTATACATTCGTAAATTATTATTTCGAAAGTTTCCGTATTTTATTTTAGTGAAATTCCAGTCTCATATGCTAGTTAACGATGCGTCTAAATGGTCATCATAAATTTAAAAGAACCCAATTGAGACATTAAAAGAAATTTGGTTAAGAAATATATCGCAGTGTTTTGTAAACAAATGGCTAGAAGGTAAGTTATGTATATGTCTTTTAGTGTTAATAATTATATAAAATTCTTTTTCTTTAAGTTAATTCTTTAACACTGACCAACATTTTTCTTTTAAACTAACGATATGATAGTATAAGAGAGAAATCAGGATGGTTTCTAGATTATAAGTACTCGTATATTGTTTAAGATATGTGAGGAAAAAACACTGTATCTTTTTTCAATCCACATTTTTCCCTTTATGTACTTATTCCTTTTTCTGTTATACTTTGTTTTTCCACCCATTTTAAATGAAGCTTTTATTCTACCACAAATTTCATTCTTTCATCACTTGTATCGTATTATGCTAACTCATTGAAAAAATTACGAGAAAATTAAGTTTTTTATTGACAGTCCTTTTGAAATGTTATCGTTACCAAATAAAATATCTTCTTTTGTGTCGTGATGTAAATACTAAGGAACATGGCCCAAACTGGAATTGCTGTATGTTGTGCCAATTTCGCTGTCTGCAGAGCTTGTAGCAAAGACATGCGCGTAACATATTTTCTGGTCTCTTCAGCGCAAACAACTACCTCTACTCCTGCGACTTTTACATTGCCACTTTTCCATGTTATTTTTTCGTTTAATGAGAAATATAATAAAAGTGTCCCTATGATTTTTAATATAAGAATATTTTTTGACATTTATCCATAATAAAGCTTAGCGATTTTTTCCAATACCATATTCCGACAGAGTCTATGCTTGTTATTTCTCTGGTTTTTATTTTCCGAGTATTCTAGGCATGCTGAAAAAAATCAGTGTTAATTAAACCTATTTTTACTCTTCGAGAGATGTGTGAGTCAAGTATTATAATATACAAAAATTTATTAATTTAAAACTTACATTAAAATACGGTTGGCGGATTTATTGCTTTGCATGTTTTCTAATCAAAGACCTTTTGTTTCATAATAAATTGTGAATAAAAAAACAATATTTTTTTCTAGTCAAAGAACTTTTGTTTCATAATAAATTGTGAATGAAAACAATATTTGGAAAAAAAGTGAAAAATATTAAAATAAAACAAAAATCTCAAGAAAAAAAAGGAATAAGAATACACATTGTATGGAAATAAAGAAAGAGGAATAATTTGAGATAAATAACGCCTCTTTTGTTTATTCTTAAATATCGATAAAGATTTATGTTCAAAAGAGGTTTAAACTAAGATAAAGTGTTCGGAAAGAGAAAGTTGTCGACATTTGGTTTAGTAAAATATCTTGAAGACTATTTGTTTCTCAAAACGTGAATTCAGTAATGTCATACTGAATTCACGTTTCAGTCATTAATTTTCTTCTACTTGAATAAAATAAATTGCCAGTGTGAAAGCTCTACAGATTGTGCTTGGAGCAATTGAAATAAAACACAAATAAAATGTATTAAGAAACTAGTTACAAGAATAAAAAAAAGACTTGAAAGAGTACAACAACACTGCTTGATAAATAGTATCGTTTTTACTTTTCAGCTGTGCGAAAATGTTAAAATTTCGCCCTTTTTCAGTGGTGCTTGTTTCATTTCAAGTTAAAGTTTTTTTTTTATAAAATACAAACCTGATTAAATACGGTAGGGACTTATGTTTCACCTTTTGCCGTTGTTAGTCTTATGGCGTGGTATGGTTTGCCTCTTAGTATTAGATATATTAGTATAGAAAACATTTGAAGACAACCCTTTTAGGAGTGTTATCAAAATACATATAATGGTATATGAACACCACACACATACACTACCCTGCACCTAAAACCGAATACATTATTATCGCATATTTCCCCTTGGTTAGTTTTCGGTGGTTTTCTTACCAAATATGTTTTATGAAAATATGCAGATGCGAGGAAGTACCTCATCTAATGGCCGCACCCACTGCCTTCATATACGAGTACTTACACTTGCCTTATATATATCGAAACAAGAAGGCAAGAATCCATTTCAATATTCCTACTAAAGGTTTTTAATCGTTGGTTTAACTGTCCCGCGATTCTAGAAGCACTAAGTTTATGTGTCCTCAATAAATATAGCCATGCAAGAAATCACCCTTGGTATTACATAACAACTTACAG
Source organism: Odontocerum albicorne (assembly GCA_949825065.1). NCBI lineage: Eukaryota > Metazoa > Arthropoda > Insecta > Trichoptera > Odontoceridae > Odontocerum > Odontocerum albicorne. Next base: position 6,763,945 of record OX463846.1, on the reverse strand, counting down.
GACGAACATCATAGCTAAACACTCAGTCACGCGTGGTATAGAGATATTGAACTAACTGAATGACACTGTGGATGTATTTTCGGCACCGTCTAGCAGTATGAGAAGAATTCTGGTTGATATTATTTGTAACGAATAAGATATCTCTAGAAGCAGACCATAATTGTGTAACAGGAGAAATCCGTGCAAAGTGGATAAAAAAAATAAATGTACATACATTTATTTTAGGTTTGAGTCCCAAGCTAGATCGCCCTTGAGAAGAGTTTGCTGTTGGCGCTATATAAATTGTCATTTTATTATCACATACGTTGTACGTAAATATAATTTAACAAAAAAAAGTGCTTTGGTGGGAAAGCTTGCCCTGACATAGAAACAAATAATATATTAATCCACACAACCCTAAGAAATATGTATCATTTTGGTTGCCAGTAGCCAAAGGGCTTGGAAATGAGTCAATTTCCCGTTCTTCTCAGATAATGCTAAGACTCTGAGCTTTGTGGTAAAATTGCTTTTTCAGGAGCAAAGCTTTGCTCGAGAACTTATTGAATTTATTAGTGCTCAAATGCTTTTAAGCCAAAATGGCAAGTTATACAAACTTAACGAAAAAAAATCATATGAAAGGAATTAAAATATTGTTTTTTAAAAAATATTAATATTTTTTTTAAAAGGTAATTTTCCAATGATACTAAAAATTTTTCCTATGATACAAATTTTTTTCTTCAGTACAGAGAGAACAAAATTGTTTCTTAAGAAAATTTAAATAATGTACCAAAACTAGGTCAACGTTTTCTCAGAAAAATGCCAATTAGCGTTGAATAAACCTTTTATAGAGAAAAATAAGCTTATTTAGGCTTACGCTATTTTACCCATATAAAAAAAACAATGTCTCAAAAAAAGTTAACATAGAAAACGTCCCTGTATAAAATAAAATGAATACTAGCTTTAAACATAAGATGTATTATAATTAGCTCAAGGTTAAATATAACATTGGGTTCATTTGTTTGGTTTGTTCCCAACATAACTTATCAGCAATTTTTAATGTTTGTCATTTTCGTAAAATATGATGAAAGAATTGGATGATCATAAAAGCAGGTGCGGGAAAGTGCCCAATCTAAAGGCAGTTACCACCATCTTCAAATTGTTACAGTCAATTTAACATGTTTTTGTAATACTTTTTGTCTGCCTACAATAGTGGGTTATATTCCTCTGCCCTAGCGGCGAGTCCTCCGATTCTTTGGGCACATTGCTCGTGGCCAAGGTGGCTACTGCAGGCGTGGGAGGATGACACACAAGAGGAAGAACCGCAATGCGTTGGACTAACCAAGTGACAGATGCAACTGGACTATCCCTAATAACCAGGGCTGTGGAGTCGGATGAAAATTTATCGACTCCGACTCTGACTTTATTTTATACTCCGACACCGACTCCGACTCCGACTTCGACTCCAACTCTTGACTCTGACTTCAATTTTTATTTTATTTTATAATTTACTGCGTCTACCTAATGTATTTATATTGAATTATTAATAATGGATACAGGTATAAATAAAAAATTAATTATATTCGTGTACAAATGAAACAATTTAATAAAAAAATATATAAACAATGCGCATTAAGCAATATCTTCACACTAAAATAATATTAAAAATATATATTAATATTTAAAAAAAAGAATTAAATAAAACTTTTAAAATAATTAGAAAAACAACACAGGTAGGTATTAAAAAAAATAAGAAAACACTTTAAAATTAAAAGGTTGCTTCATTTGTTTTCATTCGTTAACTAAATCTTATTTATATTATTTATTATTTTTTTTATTCAATATTGAATAGAACACAAGATTTTTGAGAACGCCCGAATGCGGCGGCATCTTCCGAAGTAATGAACGAATATCGTATGCTGATATAATACACTAACGATATTTAGGCATAGACACGCCGCGCATGTTTTGAGCATGAAGCAGATGTTCACATGGACACGCCAGGCGTGTTCTCAGCATTGGATGAGTTAAAGAAAATGTTAAAATAATTAAACGGAGTCGGAGTCGGTCGATTTTTTCCGACTCCGACTCCAACTCCGACTCCGCCTAAAATGTTCCGACTCCACGACTCCGACTCCGACTCCACAGCCCTGCTAATAACTACCCTTTGAAGCGTGGAATGCAGAGATGGAAAGAGCGGAGTATTCGGTAGCTTAGGGAGTGCTGATGCTTAGTTATTAGTTACACAACACGATGTGTGCAAATAAAATGTTTATCAACGACACACAAGAAGCGTCCCTATGCAGTATACTGACTAAGTGAAAGATGCGACTGGACTACCCTTGACAATTGCCCTTCAAACCGCAAGGTGCGGTGATGGATGGAGAGGAGTTATCGGAGACTGTCATGGGAGTCATGATGCTCAGTCATAAGCTATACTACCAAGTAGATGGAGAGGAGGGTCTACGTTTTAAACGACACTTAATAAATCCCCCTTTAATTATTATTCTTTACAGAGACACAGAGAAGAGTGTTTCTTGAAGGATACATTTCATTAAGAACAGAAAGATTAGTACTTCATGCATGAATGTCTAATTGGAAAAGCACCTCCATGTTCTAATTAGTAAGGCGTTTAAGTTCTACCCGGGAGTTTCGTGTCACAAAACTAAAAAATAATCACAGTCTTGTTACAATACTCGCGAGCGTTTAGTACGTGTGCAAGTATTATTGCCTCTTCACCTGCGGTAATGTTGCTAATATGTGATGATGAAGCGCGATTTATGTACCTATTTCAGTTGTTATAAACTCTAAGGCTCGATTACTGGCGCTGAACACAATATTGTTTCTTGGTCACGCTTTACATGTCCGAATCACAAGGTTCAAATAATTTTTCAAGAGAGCACATGAACATTATTTCAGGTTAAATATCATAGCTGTGTGACAAGTAGGGAATAAAATGTTTATTATAAAACATAAATTGTAAATTATTTCGATTTATGAAAAGTTAAGATAATAGTAGAGTTTTTGTATGTTATTTAAATGCTATAGACTAGGGGTTCTTAATCTAGCGCATTTGAGATTAAGAAAAATAGTGGCGCGCGAAAGCCGCATTTCTAAAAAAAAAACAAGATTTAAGTATTATATGTAACTTTTATCACATAATACTAAATTATTTAAAATCGTGACATTATAGTTTAGGGACTTATGTTTTGCATTGAAGGATGTTGGTTGTTTGAATAAAAGTCGTCGAGATCGGAATAAGTAAAGAGAAAGTTTATTGTAAGCGTCTGTATTTATAATGTATAGAACGGCGCAGAACATGTCGCTGTCTCGCTTCCGCTGGACACATGTTTATTGTTGCACGTTCTATATACATTTCTTACTACGGTCTGCAGGAGAGGCAAGATATATATCGGTGTCTCGCTCTTCGCTACTAGTGAGTTCAATGACCGCGCGGGCGACCTTCGCCCGGCGCCGTCTCGCACTCGCCACTTGCGAGTTCAATGACCGCGCGGGCAAGAGTCGCCTTGGTGGGTTCAGTGACCGCACGCACGGTCGCTACAATAGTATAAATGTCAATTTTACATTTATATGCCTGTAAGAGCATTTACAAAAAAGACATCAAAAGAAAAACCATACAGTTACATATAAAAGATAAAATATACCAAATAAATATGGATAACATACAATTAAGAGTAAAATTACAGTAAGAAGTAAAAAAATGGTGATAAAAAATTACAGTAAGAAGTAAAAAAATATAAAAAGATGGTGATAAAAATTACAGTAAGAAGTAAAAAATTACAAAAGGATGGTAATAAAAAATCAGGTAGAATCAATAACAAAAAGAGAAAATGAAACATGGAGAAGAAAATAATAAACAGAAAAAAGAAACGTATATTTTTTATAAAAATACACAAGATGTATCTTAAAAAGGGTTTGATTAAAATGTTATCTAATATTATGTTATCCCTACCAAGGTTAACCTCGAACAAAAAGGAAATCCGAAAGGGAGGCATCGAAGATTAAAAAAAAAATGAAGATAACGAAGCACAATTTTATTTTATTTATTAATTTCTTTTACACATGACAAGAAATATGCACGATTTGCGAATAAACAACAGGTTATTTAATTTGAACACGCAATTTAATGAATCTGGGTTTGTTGTCTTTCATTTGTCGTGTCCTCAGTAAACTAGGCTTTTGCCTGTATCACACTGAGGACATATTTGTCATTGCATTTCACTTACTAACTTCTCACAGTTGGGAGTGTAAGATGATAACCCCAATTGTTAACAATCATTAAGGTTGACATTGGTAAGTCGAGTTTTTAATTTTTTTATGTTTATGGTCGAAAATAAAGATTCACACGAATATGTGGAACCAAAACAGGATTTGATTTTATGAAACCTTTTTTTTGTCTAAAGGGGGTACTTTTTATCATCAGCTTAGTTCCAAAAGTCTTCATCCGTGCCGTGAGATTTTAATATAATGTCATTTTGAAAATCCAAAATCTCTTCTCAAAAGGTCTACAGTATAAACCTTATTTCCTCAAGTAACATGGCTTTCAATATTTTTCTCTGCCTTACCATTTTTCTTGAAAATACGAATATCTAGTAGCAAAATTCCTCAACTGGTTTAAATTTTTCATAATTCCTCTTGCAATACTGTTTAATTAATGAATACATTATATAAGAGCATCTTGTTGTGGAAAATAATAATACAAGGCGGTATATAAAGATACAGCCATTTTGAAAAACTATTTTTTCGTAATATAAGTTGGCTGTGTTCCTTTTAGTGACCTTTAAAAATGATCTTTAGAATAGCACATTTAAAGATGGGTTCATAACAATTGCAGGATATTTGAATGCATGTTATATATGATACATATATCATATACTGAATCGATTAAAAGAAAGTTTTCATTATTTTGCTCGTGTAAATAAAATAATTTAAATCAAATAACTTACCTTATTTTTTAAACTGCTTTTTTGTTTGTCGATTGAAAACTGTAACAAAAAGTTTAAAAAATTCAGTTATTTATTGTTCGAATTGTATTTAAAGCAGATATAAATAAAAAAATATGTAGAAATTTTAATGGGTCGAGTATAGTCAATTAAAAAAAATAGTCCGTTATTGTGTTTGCTAAAAAGGCAACATATACAAGTATTTGCAATTGAAAAATGTTCGACTGATTGCAATTTATTTTGAAAACAAATTGATATAAGTGAGTTTTTTCCTTTAACCACAAAGTGAGCGATGTTTACTAAAACAATTAAATTGAGTGATAGGAAAAAAAGTGTTTTGTTGGAAAAATATTTCATCCGTTAAATTTGAAATGGATTTGGCTATCAAAAAATGAGTCAATTGTAGAGTACTAAAAATTGGCAGTAAAAACCTTTTTTATAGCATGCAATAAGAAATAAAGCTTTTTCTTTCATTATATTTTCAGTTCTAAGTTAATAACGCGAAGTAGTTTAAAACGACTAAAGTTGAATTATTTTTTGCTTAAAAATGAGAGGCATAATTTATTTAAAAGTTACCAAATATTGTAAGAGGTTATCCGGAAGGTAATAACGTATTTTTAGTTCAAATTTAATATAAAAGTTTGTGAACGATGGTTTTTGATATTTTCAGTATCTCAGCAATCTTTCGTATTGTATTGGGTGTTAACACAAGTTGTCTCCGTTGTTTTTTCAATTTTAAATATGAGCACCAAAAGTAAAACAAAATGGTAAATGTTATACGTTATTTGAAAGATAATTTTCTGTTCTACAATATATTGTGTTTGCTTTTACGTTACATACATTATTTTATTTGATTACAAGCCTTCAAAATGGATTGTCAAGTAGACGAAAGTGAGCATTTTCGACACATTCTGTTCGCATTGATTCGAAGGAATAAAGCTGCTAAAGCTGCTCGCGATATTTGCGAATTGTACGGTGAAGATGCTTTGAATGAAAGGACAGACGGTAGATGACGGTTTACAGTCATATGACTACAATTTATCTGCTCAGCCAATTCTACGGTGGTTTGAAGGGGATCTTCATGAATAATATGGTTTAAGCGGTCCTTATCGAAGTCCACTGGTCGTCCGGAACGCTACATGTCTTTCAGGTCAAAATTACCGTCTTTGAAATGCAAAAACCATCGACGAGTTGTTCTTTCATTTATAGCATCTTCATTGTACACTTCGCAAATATCGCGAGCAGCTTTGGCAGCTTTATTCCCTGGATTGAACGCGAAAAGATGGTGTCGAAAATGCTCACTTTTGTCTACTTGACATTCCATTTTGAAGGCTTGTAATTAAATAAAATAATACATGTAACGTAAAAGCAAACACAATATTTCGCAAAGCAGAAAATTTTCTTTCGAATAACGTATAACATTTACCATTTTGTTTTACTTTTGGTGCTCATTTTTAAATTTGAAAAAAAAAAACGGACACAACTTATGTTAACACCCAATACGTTGTGTACAAAACATTGGATATTCTCGATAAAAGCCATGATTTGTTCATCATCAGTAGTAATTGATTTTCAAGAGTGAACACCATCTTTGAGTGTTATATCGCCCTTATGGAATATTTTAACCATATTTCATGCACACGATCGTTTGTTGCATTATTGCCAAACACTGTACTTGTCTTTTTTTGTTTAACATTTTTCCTTTGCGGTACTGAAAAAGCACAAAGTACCGAATAACATAACTTATTTTGCCGATTTTATAAATAACGCTAAAAAACAGCACAAATAATTAAAATTGTAATGGTTTAAAACATAGTCTATTTAATATAAATTAAGTAAGAAATGATTTTTTCCCAAACGACGTCTGTTTGATAAATGCGAAACAACTTTCGAAAGAAATTATTCAAATACGAGTAGAATAACTTAACTTATAGATGCTGGAATAACTGAAAATGTATGACAATTAATCAAGTATGCACTGTAGTCTAATATATAATAATACAAATAATAGTGGAAAAAATTTAATAGTATATGTGAATAATTAATTCAAACATGGAATTCGTCACTCTTGAAAAAATATATCTTAAGGTTTACGATATGAATATCTATTCTTCGACGATATAAAAAATAAGCGAGATACTGTTACGCTATACGATACAAAGTTGCTTCCGAGAAAGTGTCAAAAATTGAAAAACTATGTTTCGGGAAAGAATGAAGGGAATATTGAAAGCACAAAAGGTATAAAAATGAGGCATTGAAAAGGCATATAGGTACACAGCGCTTTTGTATCTTACGCTATCGGACATATTGGAGGCGAGGAGCTTCTGCGTTAGAAAATATCTCGGTTGAAAAATGCACGGGAAAATAGAACGTAATACGGATGGTTGATCCCCTTCCTCATATATTATAAAGATGCAAAACAGTTTTTTTGATGTTACATCATGCGAATTAAGAATTTCCAACTTGGCTGAGATCGGTTCGTTCCATTTAACGTTCTATTGCATGATAACATGATAGCTTTTATGAATAGAATATAAAAATATATTTTAATGAGAAAAATAAAAGGGAACGGATGAAATAAAACTTAGCTGCAATGCCAATATAACTTTGTGGAATACCATATTAGGATATTTAATAATAAATTACTTTGTTAATTTACTAATTACTTGTACATTTACATGCGTACATGCGTCTTTCCAATCATGGATAAGCGCTACGCTCAAACAGAGATTGTACTCGTAATTGGCCTTTCCAGTTCACCACTCCTCTTTTTTTAAGCTCCACATTCGCACCTGACATTTTCGTTAAACTGGTTGAATGTTAGAAATAGACGCCAAATTTACGTACTGCCGCTATTGTATAATATCCTTAACTGTCCCGCCACCCCTACTTATCTCGCCCAAAAAATTCAGCGTCTTTCCAATCATGGATTAGCGCTACGCTCAAACAGAGATTGTCTATTGGCCTTTCCAGTTCACCGCTCCTCTTTTATTACGTCGTCCTTTACTGTCCATGCAGTGAGACTCTGGAATCAGTTACAGACCAATATATAGTAAGACTCGCTCCGTCCTTCGCATGCTTTAAGAAGCGACTGAAAAAACTCTTAATTTCTGGTCAGTAAAATAACGTGTTTCATTCCTGATTTTTCTTTTCCTTTTCTCTCCACTATCCCTGCCATTCCTTTTGATTAATGATATCTCACTTTATATGAAAAATAATGTTCGGGTGATTGTCCGTCTTTGTGGAGTTTGTGGGCATGTGCTCACGTCTATGTTTATGGATTTCGTGGGAATGGATAGTCATTTGAATGATTTATGCGACCACGTAATTTGCTTAATTTACTTTTGTCTGATTGGTTGAAAGAGATTGCCGCCCTGCATTAAGCCCACGATATTGTATTTGCAATAAAAGTGTTAAATAAATAAAAACATTTCTCCCCACGATAAGTGTTACAACCTCTCATCTGGAAGCTTTTTTCCAATCCCAGTTTACTACAAAAGCAATGTTTAACATAAATGTCATATTTTATCACAAGTGTGTGACTTAAATACAATACAATGACTCAACCAAAATATTTTTAACGTGTGAAATATTTCAGTTATATACTATTTTTCTATTTTTTTCGAATGAAAATCTTATGTAAACCATAAAATCCAAAAAAAAAATTAATAATTAAACTGTGTCATCCCTCGTAAAAATCTTTCCTACGGAGCAATGGGCCACACACCCTTCCGATGAAACATGACAGTTTGACTTAAGCTTTGATATCTAGAAACTGGGTTCATTCCTCCTAAAGAGCTCCTCGAATTAAGAAGTAGAAACACAAGTTGCTGAGATGAATGAAATTCTTGGAATAACAAAGTAATTTATTATTAAATATTATAAAACATTTATATTAAAAGTTGACATTTTCAAAACTTTTTATTAGTCGTATTGATCATATAGAGCGTGGTATCTCCCATTATATCCTTTGTCAATTTCTTTTTATCCAACTTCACACTTCGTAGAGCAGCGGTATACATTTTCTTTGTGTGCCTTTTTTTTGAGTCTCCAATAACCAATAGCTATTCCAAACTGTCGCAGGCACTGTGTGCTTGTCCAGAGAATAAGATAACTCGTTTTAGACTTATAGGTACAAATCTGTCTATTTTATTCGACTTTTCAATTCAACTCAATAAGTTTTTTTTTAATCCACAAAAGTTATAACCATGATAAATTATTACCTTAAATCAAGCATGGTCAAACTATGTACAGCTTCTACTCTAGGCAACTTGAAACAGCAGAAATGCGAATGCTTAGGTGGTCGGCAGGAGTATCACTAAAATATAGAATTAAGAGCTAACGCATTCATGGTAGCCAGGGGGTCACTGACATAAACATCAAGCTGTAAGAGCGACAGCTGAGATGGTACGGGCACATAAGACGGAGACCACCAGACCATACGGTAAATCGGGCAATGTCTGTGGATCTTCCTCGACAGCCGTCCAGAGGAAGATCAAAAAACTCCTGGATAACTCAATGCTCCAAAATACTGCAGACAAACGGCCTAGATGAAAGCGACACCCAGAACCGAAGAACTACAGCCTGAGAACGAGAAGATCCGACCCCTGTAGCCTACCTAGGCAATGAGTTGGGACAGTGCCAGGAAGAAGAAGAAAAATGCATGGTCAAACTGCGATCCGTGAGTCAGATCCGGCCCGCGAGGTAAGTTATTTTAGTCTTCTACATGCCTAAACCATTTCAGAATACTCTGTTTGATCTTACTTACTACATCACCCTGAAGTTCACATTCATCCCTTATCCCTTCATTCCATATTATTTTATGTATTGTCACCCCGTGTATTCTTCCCAGTGCACGCATTTATTTCAACAGCATTTATTCGGATTCTTACAGACTTTTTACACGTACCATATACATTTAACTTTAATTCATCAAAGCCGGTACTAGAATATCTATATGACCTAACAATTTCGGGGTATTTTTTTCTTGGTAATGCATCAGTATTAAGGCTTACATTCATCCCTAGTCACTTCATTCTGTATTATGTCATCCCACGTCTTCTTCGCAGTGCACACATTTTAACCCTTCCTTCCCTGTGATGTGTAACTAGTACACATTGCTTCTGAAAACTGTAATATCTCTATAAATATAATAAATACTGGGCTCAGATTTTAGGTATTCACTTAGAAAAAATTTATATTAATAATAATTATCACTTATCGGCCACATCAGAGATATTTTGTTAAAATCGAGATTAAATTCATCAATACAATCAAACGTGTGTCAGTGTGTGACGTAGGTATATTCATTCTAAAAATCCGCTATGGGTGAGGAAGTGACGCTATTCACGTCTCACTCTCACTCTACTTCGGTATATGGGAACGCAAGAAATAGAATCTCAGTTCGTTCGCTTATCTCTCTTCAGTAGCTCACGGGCTTTCGTTTGAGATGGTCGCTTCGCCCGTTTTGTGAACGTCGGCCGATGGTTTTTTTCATGTTTTCAGTAATTAAATTTCAATTATTATCACTTTTGAATTCAAATTTAATTAACTGCGGCGATTTACTATGAATATTCTTATTTTTTCGATTATAAATCGCTCATTTTTACGTGTGTATTGAATTCACTGCACCGGAACGCGCGGATTTTTTAGCACAGGAAGGGAAAGGTTAACAGCATTTATTCAGTTCCTTTCAGTGTTTTTCCACGTCCACGTTTAATTTCCATTCATCAAAGTTAATTCTAGAATACTGTTGTAACCTATCATGTTCTACTATATTACTTATTGCAATATTTTTAACACAAATCTTGATGAAACATCTGAAAATTGATATTTAACTTTTGGAAGTTAAAGAAACATCGAACAAAGTAGTTTTGGGTCATTCGTATAATGCTCTTATTTCGACTGAACCAAATGAAAATATTTGGGTTATTTGGGCAAAGGGTCGATTAGAACAAAAAATAATAATTGGGAATAATGTTATTTTTGCGTGATCCAACTTCCAGTCAGAGGCTCAAAATTGCTGACGAGGAAATAAATTATTTTGTAATGTCACAAAAATTGATTTAATCTTTATAAGGAAGTTAAAGGTTTTGCTACGTTTAATCTCCGATAACGGTCTCCGATACAATACACATATCCCCATTTTATTAAAGAAAAAAAGCGAAATAAAAAAATCTATTATGTATTTTTATAAATTTAGAACAAATTGATAATACTTAAAATACATACGGATGTTTTATGACAGCTATCCGTCATCAAGATATGACAAAGCTGAGAACCTATTCGCGTTTGTCATAATCAAAATTGGATGTGGGCTGAATAACATCTGGTATCCTCGCGGCTGGGATCGTCCTATATTGGTGTGATGTATCTCAGCTAGGGGATATTGTGGGATGAGCCCAGATATTTTGATAGCTTATCTCTTAAATGTATTTCTGCATTAATCTTGAGATATACCAGTATACGTGATTTCAGAATGTATTTAAATATGTACTATACATACCATAATATGTTGGTATCAATAAACCCCATCTTCACACATTGAAGACACCCCCATCTTCGCACATTCACCTTCCGTCTAGTCATCTCTACTTGGAGTCTATTCAGAGTGGGGGTGATTTGTTGAAAGAAAGGTGATCACCATTCTCTCCAAGTTGTCATCCTCTCTGTGGACAATGTGTCCGAAAAACTGCAGAATGCACTCTAGAAATTAAGTCGAGAGTCTTTTCTACATTTCACGTTCAACAAATATGTGGTTGGTGCTTATTTTTACGAAATAAAGTTATATGTTAGCAGTCATATAGCAAAAAAAAGACCCTTATGCAAATTGAAAAGGGAGCCACAAATGCAAATGTACATGTATTATATCCCACGTTTGTTGTATAAAGTAAAACCTAGCAAGCTTATTGGCTTATGCCAATGTCTTCCAACCAATCTGAAATATATCAAAGGGGCCCTGAGTGTTATTAATAAATTTAAACACATACGTCATATGCCCATGATGATCCTGAGATTTCGTTTTAAGTTGGTCTCTTTTAAGCTGCCTTTCCTTCACCAGCACTCTTCTCAACCAAGACTCCAAAACTTTTCCAGTTGAAAGCCCCGATTTTGACACTTCTGTTAGAAACATACGAAACCTTTGATAACACAAATTTGCCAATAGCTATTTGTTAACTACAGTTGCACGTTGTAATTTATCAATCGTGGGAATACAATAGAATAACTCCATATCTGCTTTGGTGGGTAATTTTAATGTTTCTCTTGTTGAGTTCGGGATGGTTGTTCTTCAGCATTGTTTCTGTTGTTGAGATCGGGAGGGCTGTTCTTCAGCATTCTTTCTGTTGTTGAGTTCAGGAGGGTGGTTCTTCAGCATTGTTTCAATCAAAGGTCTTGAATTGGGGGGTACTATTCTATTATTTTTATATAAAGGGTTTTTTGTTATTTGTCCTATAATGCCCCCTTTAGAGAGATTCTGTTTTGTAATAATTTTTTTAGTTATATTTTGTAAGACTAGTATTGTTGATAACGTTTGTTATATATTAATATATTATATTTAATTTTTATAAAATGTTATATAAACTGTAACATCAACAGTAAGATGGAGGAGAGACGATTGAGATGGTATGGGCACGTTGGACGCAGAGCACCCGATCACATTGTGAATCAGGCAATCTCCATGGATCTTCCTCGAATAACAACCAGAGGAATACCAAAGAATTCATGGGTGTTGCAAAAAGATAACCTGATGCAGAGGTACGGCCTGGGGGACGTAGTCCGGGACAGAAGAGCATACAACCTGAGGACGAGGAGAGCTGACCCCAACAGTCTTCGCAGACAGTGAGTTGGGATGAAGTTATATAAATTGTAAAATTATTTTTATAGGATATTGGAACGTTATTTTTTTATTTTTAAGTTCTACTGTGTTATGTAAATGACACTTAATTGTGTTTATAAATCAATAAAAAAAAATTATACTATGGATAACAGTTCGAAATATGGATATTTTTTTTGTTTTAGCATCATACATTACTTTCAACTTGCCATAACAAGCGTATATCACTCATTTTATATGTCACAGTCATCAACTTGCCATAACAAGCGTATATCACTCATTTTATATGTCACAGTCAAAGAGAACTGTGTAGTGAATGTGAACTTTGACTAGTTAATATACACCTACATTAAATATATCTCTGAATGTCGGAGGAGTTGAATAAAGTGATATTATTCTTGCATTCACACTTCACTGAGCAAGAACCGCAGCTGAAGTATGACTGTTCATATTTTAGAATGTTCTCTTCAGCAAGCAGTCGAAGTGTAAATTTTCCATTGAATGTGAATCTGTAACACCATAATACACATTTAGTTTAGAGAAAGTGTATATTCACTAGTTATAGTTTTGTCTGATTTTCATTTAATATATTTTAGGTCGATCGTAAAAGATTGCCACTTAGCAATCAACACACCAGGTTATGCTGTATACAACTTAAATAAACAACACATCTGAGTCATGAAAGTGGTAAAGTTTCGGAGGTCCCCTCTGAAATATAAATATAACCTTTAGTTTCCGTTCTATGTTAATATGAGGAAAACAAAAACACTTTAAAATATTAGAGTTTCAATCGATGAAAGTCTTCAATATTTTTTTAACAAATGTTTTTCGTAACATACAAATATATCCCTGCGCATGGTGGCGTAGGTCTGTTTAAAGGAAATTCGAAAGCGAATTATGACTTTTTTGTATCCAATGGAAGGGTAATAAATTTTTAAGAAACGAGAATAACGACCGTTACAATGAACGCGCCACTAAAAAAAGCCGTAACGTTGAATTTTGCATGTCAAACCAGCGCAAAAAATCAAATAAAATAACACATTGTATGCTTGACGGCAATATTGAAATTTTTAGTATTACCTAAACGGTTTAAGAAGTCCAACAAAACGAAATACATACAATTTTTTTTTATTTGTGTATAAATATACAATTTATGTACGTTAGCCTAAGGCTGTGATCTTAAAAGATTACCTCACAATTTTAAATTATTACCCCCATTCAATGTATCCTCATGCATCATTATTAAATCGTCAGCTGTATCCTATGCTGAAAAGGGTATTGAAAGAAGGGTTGCGATAGGGAACAAGCTAAATAGGGCAATCAGAATACTCACTCACACTAAAATAACCACATTTTATCAAAAGTAGCAAAGATTACATTATATAATAGCGAGTTGGTGCGCAGCTTGATGTATGACAGTGAAACTTGAATTTGGCAGAAGAATGATAAAATTAAGACTAATGCTGTGGAGATGTGTGCACTAAGGAAAATGTGTGGAGTGTCAAAGTTTGTAAAAAGGCAGAACGAAGATATTATAAATTAATGCATTGATACAATGGATGTTTTAAATAAGACAAGAAAAACCCTTTTGCTATAATTTGGGCATGTAAAAATAATAAATAACAAATAATGACTAAGGGAGTATATAAGTCAGAAGTGGAAGATGTGCGTGGAAACTGTAGACCGAGGAAAACGTGGCAGGATCAAGTAAACCAGTGTTTAAAGATATGTTAAGTGAGAAGTATGAATACTAGGAGATTGTGCATGATGAGATGTATGATTGTGAAGGATGTAACGGTTAAGTAGTGCTTTGATAGAAAAGTTTGGAGATCGTTTTTTTCTGCCTATGCCGCATGAGACGTATATCTTTTTCACATTTTCTCATTTATTTAGAGTCTACGAGATAAGACACATCTCTCTCTAACACACTCTGTTTAAGACCATCTCAGGAGTCAGGTTCAGATCACACAAGTCTTTGTTTATGCTAACTTTCCATTAATTCTTCGGACTATCATTTCCTTTTTTCCAGAGCAGTGTCTGGTTTCTCACATATTAGTTGGTTTTAATTGTACATGTCCAGCCTCTTTCAATTGCAACGAGATCATCTCACATACTCGTACCTTATTCTGTTTATCTAGCTTACTTCCTACCTTATTTTGCTTATCTAGCTTACTTCCTACCGTATTTTGTTTATCTAGCTTACTTCCTACCTTATTTTGTTTATCTAGCTTACTTGTTTATCTAGCTTAATTTTTTCTTCTTGGGATTGAGTTGTTGCCCAGTATTCATCTCGAAACAATACTATCTTATGACGCTTTTATACGTTTTTCTTTTAAGTTTCATAGGCATTATTTTATTACATACGCAAGTCATTATTATATCGTAATAAATTTAAATTGTTCTCAAAATTAAGGGTAGCATTATCTATGTCCATAATCTGGTATACAGTGGTCATGTTATGTATTATTGTCATCTAGATTTTAAGCAAAAAATTTGGAATTGTAATTATCACTTTAAGAAACCACTTGCAAACCTCTAAGAAGATTCTTTATTCAAGACCAAATTGTAAAATTTATGACTGTATCTCTCCCAAAATTAAAAATGTACAATCACACCTTACTGAAGAATTGATTGATCGAGTTTTATACTTTGTCCGTTTTCACAGAACAAAGTTTTCGGAAAATTACTTTAAGTGCATAAAAGATATACAAACAACCAACATACAATATAACCTTGATCTATTACCATCACGGATTTCGAAAGGGAGTATGGATGACTTCATTTATTTTATCGTTCAAACTATGAACATCCCTTTGATAAATACAATGGAACATTAATTAAAATTTTTGTTTGCCCAATAATGGCCCTGTAAATCATCGACCCATCAAACAATATAAAATTGTAATTTATTTTTATCAAACACTATTTATTCCACTTTTTTATGACGGTATAACCCTACTGGTTTCAAGGCTTTCAGCTGATCTTCAGGGGAGCGCAAACAGTCTTGTTTGCGCTCCCCTGAAGATGAGGTGAAAGCCTTGAAACCGGTAGGGTTATACCGCCATAAAAAAGTGGAATAAACAGTGTTTGATAAAAATAAATTACAATGTCTTTAAACCTCCACAATGTTAATGCCTTAACTATAAACAACAATATAAAATTGACTGTAATTACGTCCACAAGATGTGGCCGCAGTTACAGTATAATTGTTAATGATTGACGCAATAAAAAATTCATGTGTAATCTAGGAGATATGTTTGACTTTTCATAAAATCATGTAGCTAAAATGATTCAGTATTGTGCAAAAAAGGAAAAACGAATGAATGGAGTTTCAACAAAATATAGTGTAACATACGTACCATCACGCAGTTTCTCTGTCAGCATATGATAGATATAAAGGAGAGAATACTAGATTTTTCTATTACAACAACATCTATTCAAACAAAACTTTATTTCTAAGATTTTTAAATTTCTATAAAAATATCATACCCTCTATCTCACCATACTTTCTTTGGTTTTCCTCTATCACACCTTTTACTCACATTTGCATATTTGTTTAGTTAGTATTTCTTCATAAATTCGTTCTACATGTCCGAAGATTCAAGCAGTAAAAAAGGTACAATAAGTTAAAGAAGGTCACAAAATGTGACATGATTTAATTAATTAAATTATGAAAGAGAAAATATCAAAAAGTTTAAAAAAATCTGAAAATATGTGTGAAAGGACTCGGCAGAAACGAAATATGTGTACTAGAAAAAAAGAGGTACAAACATGTGATATCTGTATATCCCAATAAGAGGGAATGGTGATGATGACCATTGTTTTCATCACGTGTGATAAAAAAATAAATAATGGTCTGAGTTGAGGTTGAAATCGCAGAAGAAATCAATTCTGATATTCATTGTGAGAATGAAAATTTATTGTGAGAGATTTCTTACTCGTAAATATGATCATATAAGGATTGTTAATATTTAGTAAATATGGTCATAGAACGAAATTCGTTCCAACTGTTCTAAATTGAAGTTTACAAAATACATGACATAAAAAAATCACAAAAAGAAAAAAGGACAACTTATTGAGATGAATGATTTAATTTAGATTAAACCAGATCAATCAATCCTGCGCCCATCCATTTCCAATCTTCAACAACATTTGGCATTTATATTGTCCCCTCCTAACCACACGTCACTGATCGATTATCCTTGACAAAGGATGTTGTGTAAAGCAATGATGTCGTTTTATAGGCAATACAGATTGCCATCAAGGATTGCCTTTAAACGAAATGAGAGGCAATAAAGAAACAACGTACAGCAGTTATTCTCAAATATTTGCAAATTTTGAACCTCCTTGAAAGCCTTATGAGGTTGTTCGTTTAAAATTTTTTGAAGGTTTTATTTTTTTAACAAAATAAAGTAATTTTAAACCAACAACAAAAAAATTTAAAAGAAATGTAAAAAATCTGATTGGAATGCGATACGTGTAATAAATCAGCTTTTAAATTAAAGTCAAATAATTTATTTATTTTTATTTATAGGTAATAAAAAATAATAAAATGCAAAATAAACCATGTAGGCATGCAAGTGTAAATTAATATTTAGAAAGATATTTCTTATACATAACTGAAAGAAAAAAGTTTGGTTAAAAATGGGTCATGGCTCTAGCAAACTATAATATATTCTAACGTTATCTTATTAGTGATATTGATATACCCTGATTTGTGGGTAGTGAAACATGAACGTATAAAATTTTGAAGCCAGCCGAACCAATTCTCTTGAAGTATGTAAACTGACATAACATACATGGAGGGAAAATTTGGGTATTCACAGTCAACTATAAATATTGAGTCGAATATGTTTATTGAGTAAACAAAATATATTTATGTAGTACAAATATAGTAAATCAGGAATAAAATTATGTCAGAATAGCAAAATAAATAGTACTCTGGATCTAGAAAAGGTAAATTAGTATAAACCTTTACAACGGAAAGAGAAGCCTTAACCTTGATTAAATTATATGTCCATGAATATTTCCGGATGTCTAAAGAACACTATCTGGAAATACAATTATATGACCATTTAAAGCAAGGTGATGATATGCAAGACCTGTGTCCTCCCCATAATGCCATAAAGCATAGAGTCTAGAGCCGACACTGTCAGAACCAAAAATCTCCTTCGAACCAGCGAAATGAAGGTACTCAGGAGTATCGCTGGCAAAACCCTTCGTGATAGAGTACGAAACACATAAATCCGAAGGATGTACGAAGTTGAAGATATTTTCAGATAGGGACGACAGAGAAGAAGGTTCTGGAACGAACATGTATCCAGAATGGCGGAACCAAGAGCCGTAAGAATGGCCAGGGACAGTATCTTCCAAGCAAGCAGACCTCCAGGACGACCTCCCAAAAGATGGAAAGACAGCAGGCAGTCGACGTCACAAGAGGGAAACAATGATGCAGGACCATAACAGGCCAACAGGTCTAAAATAAGAAGAAGAAGTCTATGAATAAGCGTAATCTGTAATAAGTTGAATGCATCTCACCCCAAAGAAACATTTGACAAAGATTAAAGTTTTGAATTAAAAGGCTAATTAAGAAGATTGAGAGTCTCTGGGCTGGGAAAAAAATATTCTTTCTCCCAAAAGAGTGATTCCGTTTTATAGCGAGTATTGTATATTGCAAGGAACCCAAGTTCCTTCCTTCCATTTAATGATTTCAGGATATCTCGGTTTTTATTATTACCTCAATCTTAAAAAGGAAAATTTAAGATTCCCCGCTGCTCTCGGACATAAAACATAAACGAGGAAATCCAAAATTTAACGATTACACAAAGATTTCACCGTTACGCTTTGCGAATGACCAATAAAATCGCTACAAACTGAATTTAAATAGTAAAGTGCAAGATAATGATATTCATAGGATTCTCTTAAAAAGATTGATGTGAAAAAAATACGAAAAAAACAACGAGGGAAAAGGTCATAAATTGAAAGATATTTTAATTTAACTACCGCGGATATAACGGACGGATATCAGTTAGGAAATCAAGAACAGCAATTTCAAAACGTATTTTTACATTAAAAAGCAACTCGAACACATTGGGTTTTGCTTTTAATAATAATAATTATGAGTTTCATTTAAGCAAAGAATTTGACAACCTTCGTGGCATAGTTAAGTTAAGACGCTTAACTTCACCCGACTTAAAAAATAAAAATGGTTCAAGTTTGTTCATATGAATTGTCTCCCTATAATAGTCGCACCCACTGGACGAGTGTAAGTGTTATGGCTGTGCTCATCCCGGTAGTATTTCAAAACGTGTATGACGGCGAACTGTGAATCTCTCGCATACTCTAGAGATTGGTTGCCCGAAGGCTTGATTATAAGAGTAGAAGACAGTGTTATGTCCTTATTTTACTCTTCAATATGTCCGCATCACTAATTTATACATTATGAAGAGCTACATACGAATGAATTAATTGCGTTCTACACCGCAAATATATGGCATCAAAACGTACAACCTGCAGAAACGAATTTTTACTTTATTTCATTTGAAACTTTGAAAATTTTATGTTTTTATTTCACTTGAAGAATAGTATAAAAATTACTTCAGTGTTAAAAAATATAACATTTTTTTTGTTCAAATGTGTAATTTTTTTGCTGTTAGAGTACATAACTCATAGTGGAGTTTATTTACTATTTTAAAGCTCAAATACACACTGAAGAAATGTCATCTTTTTCAGGGCATTACTAAATCTAATATAATGTTGTTTCACTTTGAGAAATAGTGGTGGGAATCTTATTGTCCATAGGTGATTGCGTTGAAAAAGAGAATTTTTCAAATGTATGCATTAGGTAGCTAATGTTTCTCGATATAAAAAATCGTTAATCTCATATTTTTTCCCCTTTTTAATGTTCTTTTTAGTGACGAAATAATATGTATAGACATATGTGATACGGTGGTTGACTTAATCATGAATTACTAACCAGTAGACCAGTAGATCTACGGTACATAATATGTATAGACATGTAGGAACTACTGTAGTTGCTGAATATTGTCGTCACACACGGTCAACGACCGACGAAACGACCTTCGGATATGTCCAAAGGTCGCATACCAAAACATTGAAATTGTTTACCCACAAATACTATTTACGATACATTCCACAGTAGAAAGAGAACGCATCACGCTGTCTCGCCGTTTTCGCCAACAAATTGTCTACCCACAATATTGTTTGCGATGTCTGCAATATTTCAATCGACCATTTCTGCACGCACAGAAGCGAGATAAAAATATATTGCGGGCGCACTCCCGCGCCCATTCTGAAATGTATAAATATCTACTTACCGATAAATAAAGCATCATTAATTATTATTCATTGATTCATTCACTCTCTCTTTCCGCATTGCTAATTGACGTATTTTATTTAAATACCAAACAATCAAAATCATCATCGCGTCCTTCAAGGACATTCGCTAAAGACATATGTGATAAGGTGATTGACTTAAACATGAATTATTAATTAGTAGACCAGTAGATCTACGGTACATTATATGTATAGATATATGTGATAAGGTGGTTGATTTAAACAGGAATTACTAGTCAGTAGACTAGTAGGTCTACGGTACCTAAGTTAAATAATTAAATTCGATGGGATAAGAGGAATTTGAATAATTAAATTATTATATTGCATCTTTTAAAACTGTTTCTTTTGTTGTTTTTATATTTTTCCTTATCATGTAAACAAAATCAATAAAACCACGGACAATGCATAAGTGCACATATCGTGCAATTACCCCAACTGTCTAAATAAGAGATTTTCTGTTTTCAGTGTGTTTTTTGTATCACTTTGTTAGCAGTTAGACTAAAATGTATGACACAAATGTAATCGCTTCTTAATAAAATTTGGACAGAGTTCCATTCCTGTCTTAACTAGCATATTATCTGAGGAATACTGTTTGATATTGGAGTGATCCCTAGAAGATTGAACTCATATGAAGTTCAAAGTATACCAATATGGAAAACCGAACCGTAATTACAATAGTAAAAAGAGAAATTAATGCCACACAAAAATCGTGTTTACTTTTATACGAATAAATCATTACAATTTTCTTTTAAAAAAATTAAATGAATTATTCAAATATTTTTGTTGTGTAATTAATCATTTAAAATTGTTTTTTCTTTACAATACGTGATCCTGCTCAATATATAAAATATTACGATCATACATTTACGTACGTAAGAATTACGAAGTTTATATATTTCGAGCTATTTTGTTGGTTATCAGTTTTTTTTATCAAATTAAATGTATTTAGGATAAGAATAAATCAGTGAAATTTAGAATAGTATCACTTGAATTCAAACAAGTTTAGATATAATTGAATCTTTTTTAAATCAATAAATAGGAACATTTAAATTCCTCAAAAACTGTCAAAAAGTATACAATAGGTACTGTGAATAATTAATAGTTACCTGTGAATGGTTAGTCCTACAACACCCTTTTTTATCCTTTTTTATTCTTTTTCATATCTCCAACCTGCCCTTAAAACGTTCAGGTGGAGTCTGCGTGCCTGGGATTGGTATAAACAACTACACGTAGTATAGACTCAACTCGACTACATATGATGGGATACTGGCGGCTGGGAGGAAACTACGAAATGGCAAGTCTCCTGAGGATGATGGCATCAATGCCAAGTTTTTCAAGGTGGATCAGCGCTGTTATATGTTTTATATAATATCTTTATAAAAATGTACGAAATGATCCAAAAACTTGACAAATAGAATTTTTTTAACTCCATAAGAAATATGTCCTCCGTGATGTTCGGAATTTTTGAAAGATCTCGATAAACCCTGCGAAGATTTTGTCTTAGACACATTCGATATATTTTTCAGAGTACCTTGAAGAAGCAACATTGCGGTTTTATCGGTTTACCTGTGAACATTTTAACGTTTTATACATATTTCAATACGGAGCTAGACTAATCATTAGCATTTAAACTTATTACTGCTTAATAAATACATATTGAAAAAAGCCTATTACTGCCCCCACAGACTTTAAGCATATAATCGTTTTCCGTTAACAGCATCCCTCTCAAGGATGCAGCCATAATCAAGGCTCTACACTTTTAAATTACTTAAAATTTTTAAAAATTTAATTGTTCTTTGGAACATCCCTATGACCAAATAATTACAGGTTAATTGTTAACTTTTTCACTATGTAAATCGTACAGGATGACAAAAAAAGGAATGAACTGATAATATCAACCACCAATCTCTGCATACATTAAATACTAATAAAATCGAAATGTGTATAGTGCCGTTCAAAGATCTGACTCTCCTTAAGAAGTGCAATTTAACCGGAAAGACGCTTAATATTTTCGGTTAGATAAGAGAGGGTGGCGGGACAGTTTTATATTTTACAAAAAATATAATATGTAAAATTTACTTGTGCAATTTTTAAAGAATATGTATAATTTAAAACCGTGGACTGATATGATCACCAATTCAGAGGTCTTGAGGAGAGCTAATTACCGTAGACAGCTGCTGACAGATATTAAAGTGCGCCAGATATCCTATCTGGGTCACATTTTACGTGGAGAGAAGTACGAAACCCTCCAGTTGAGACTGGTGGGGAAGATCGAGGGACAGCGTGGACCTGGTAGAAGGCAAACATCTTGGCTGCGCAATATAAGAGACTTGACGAGGATGAGGCGTGTGGAGGACCTGTTCCGGGTTGCGCAGGATAGAGAAGCCTTTGCTAGAGTGATTGCCAACGTCGGGGGGACCTGATGGGGCACGACAAGAAGAAGAAGATAATTTAAAACTCTTCATTTAATAATACACTATTTTGATTTAAAAATCTGAATAAAACTAAAGGATTTAATGGATTGTATATGAAGTACGTTGAGTCATTGTTTATATGTTTATTTTTAATCAAAGGACTACACGATAAATTTAATAAATGGCTTAACGTTTCAGAAAAATCAAAAAAGAAATCCATTTTGCGAAATGGTTTTCCGTTAACCCAAAACAATGGTTTAACAACCAAAAATTACAGATCACGCGAAAAATAATTTACGACGGCCATATTTCACGTTTAGCGTTTGGTTGGTTATTTAACGTTTAATATAGGACAATTATTCATTTTTTCATAAACCTAATATACATGTAGATACGCAGGTAGGGAACTTGGGTAAATTTTTTTTTTTTTATAAGTATTGCTATTTCAACTCTAAAACAAAGAAACTTCATTGTTGATTTAACTTGGAAAACTAAAGGTTGATGAACAAAAGCTTTTTTTTCACTCAAAGTTTCCTCGAAAAAAGGATTTATCTTAAAATTTATAAAAGGATAAAACAAGTCGCTAAAAAAAACACGAAACAGGGTAATAAACTTTTATATATTTAATCTCTTAACAAATGGCAAACGTTTCCATAAAAAGTCGTGATGACTAGAAGACGGAAAACATTAGAAAAAAAGGATAACAAAAAATTAGAAAAAAAAAACTGCCACAGAAGAGAGGCATGATGATTTTAATCTCTGTTCAAATCACATAACGATGATACAAGTCCAATATAAGATAGTAAGTGGTTTTAGAGTGAAACTATTTTAACGGAGAAATATGACGTGAACAAAGTAAACTATACAGATGACGTGCATGGCCGTGCGGTAACGGATTAAACTTCCATGCGAAAGGGTCGCCGGTTCGAGCATCGCACTGTGCTACTCCCCTCGAAAGACACAGGGATTTTTTCCAACTAATATTCGGGGGTATGAATATGCCCATTCTTTCAAAAAGGAAAAAAAGAAAAAAACATGCCGGTGTGCTCTAATTGTCCATCATCGATGTGCCATCAGACCCAGTATAGTAGTGGGATCGGTGAGTTTGCTGATGTGCAAACGACACACTCACTTAAAAAAAAAACAAACTCCATGGCGCAACTTTGCTTACCAATTAACCTGACGTTCGAATAACGAGGGAATCCCAAACCATGAGGTCCAGCAATGCTACTAGGTGACTATAATAGTCACTTAGCGTGGCGCAAAGCGTGCAGTATGGCCAATGCGATATTATAGGGGTGCGTTGGTTCGCTAGGATATGTCACCTAGCTCGCAGCGTAGCTCTAAGTACCAAGCGAGGCTCCTACCCGTGTGGCCGAGGCCTTAGTGAAATTACTTTCTTTCAACCAAGATTACAGGCTTAATTTCCGCTGTTATCTAGTTTTTTTTTAAAAAAGAGTTCCTGTCTGGTTTTCGCTGCAGGCTTGTTTAACTTCTTTCTGATTGTTTGTAAGAGATTGCCTCGTAAAATTCAACTCGCCCGGTTGTAGTGTATACAATGAAAGTGTAATTGTTTGTTGTAATATTTACAATTATATTTCTTTTCAATGGCAAGGAAAACCAAAGAGCACAAATACACTATAAAAATATAAATAATAATAATAAATGGAAATTGGTTGAGAGAGCAGTTTTCTCAGGAGCGCTCTAATTCAGAAGTCAAACCCACTCTTGTTGACAGATTAAAAATATCACAAAAAATAGGTTTAAGGATAGGAAGGTGGTGGCAGTGACCATCTGGTATTTCCTTGCACCTTTTTTATGTTTAGAGAAATATATTTGGAAAGAAAATCGTACACAATTTGGCAGAGGAAGACGAGCTACAAAGAAACGTTTATAAATCTTCCGATATGAGATAGTAATATTATACAATCGGCTTTAAGCTCGACAACTTATGGATAGATAAAATCCCTGCAATAGGCAATGCCTGTCGCTGTGTGGTCTCATCGCATTATAACAAATTTAATTTGTCTTTTCTATATACTAAAACGCACACTCAATATATTATAGTATATTATGTAATGTGTATTTTGTACATATCTTTCTTGGGAATCTGACCAATGGAAGCGAATACGCGACACAAGAATATCGATGCTTCATCAGTTTACTTTTCAAAAAAAATCATCATCCTATGATTCAACTGTATCTTCATGAGGAATAAATATCAAACTGGAAATGTTCAAAGGTTTCTCTCTGTCGAACAACACCTAATTATATATATTTTTTTATACTCAAAGATGCAATATTTCAAAAAAATTACCACTATCATGCAGAAACGTACATTAGATATAAATATTTATAGAATGTTTTTTCCATAACCTCGTAGCAAATATATTTTTTTTTATACTCAAAGATGCAATATTTAAAAAAAAATACCACTATCATGCAGAAACGTACATTAGATATAAATATTAATATAATATTTTTTCCATAACCTCGTAGCAAAATTAATTATTTCATCTAAAAAAAAGGATATTAAAAAAATAGTGACTCTTTTCATATATTTCTCGTATGTATAAAATATCACTTTGGAACATAGGAGTAGTTTATCATCCTCGCTTTTCCAAACGTAGCACCGTCATTAATAACAAAGAATCATTTTTCACAAAAATTAATTATGTGAGATGTTCATTTTAGTTCAAGGAACCACATACTGAGATGACTTCTCTGAAACATTTGCTGAAATAATGAAACGTTAACAATTTCTAAATGTTTGGTGTAAGTAACGTCATATCTTCAAGTTTAGCACCATAAAACGAAACATTTGTTAAATGGTAGAATTATTAAAGTTCTCGCAAATATTTTGTTTCTATTCCTTATCGTAAAAGGAAACAATGCATTATTGCAATTTCTTATACATAAATACATACTATTACACTATTTCTATCAGATTTTCAATTTTTCCTGTCATAACATAATTTATTTCCCTTGATGAAATGTTTATCTGTTTATTTTAGTCATTTATCTTCCTTTTTTTAAAAACTTTTCATTCGCTTAATTCAATCACACTTTTCTTAATCGTCTTTTACCACGACTCACACTTATGCTTGTCATCCGTTCAATATGTTCAAACCACCTTATATGGTGGTGTTTTTCATCCTACTAAGCAGATTTATTTTTAACTCTCAATTATTTTTTACTATTTGACTCCATATTCTGCAATACACCGACAAAATCAAATGTTATTTTCATTGGACACATTTTCCCTACAGTAACTCGGCTCGTTTTATTAATTTTCTACATATCACGTTTTCTCTCATACATCAATATCGGTATTTATACTCTGTTGGGAATCATTATCTGTATAACAATATGGTAAAAATATAAATATAAAGCAAAAAAAATCTTACGTTTTTAGTACGAGGCATATCCAGAAACTAAGTGTACTGAATTTTTGTAGGTTACAATTTTTTTTATTTAAACAAAAAAATTACGTGGTTACCGTAATACATATGTAAGCTATTTTTCGACATAGTCGCCATTCCTCTCAATGCAGGCGGTGAAGCGGGGTATCAACTTTTTGATGCCTTCCTCGAAGTAGTTTCCCGCCAACCCCTCCGCCAACTTCTCCACCTCCTCCTTTACCTCCTCGTCGGTTGAAAACCTTTTTCCACCCATATGTAGCTTCAGGAAGGTAAAGAGATAGTAATCTGAAGGTGCTAGGTCAGAGGAATGCGCGAGATGGTTCAGGACATCCCATTTAAACGAGGCGAGCAGTTCCTTCGTGGCGTTGGCCGTGTGTGGTCTTGCATTGTCGTGCAGCAGGAAGACTCCCTTTGTCACCATGCCTCTCCTCTTGTTCTGAATCGCCCTCCGCAATTTTTTTAGGGTCTCACAGTATCTTGCAGAGTTGATGGTCTTCCCTTGAGGCATATATTCAATTAAAATTATGCCTTGACAGTCCCAAAACACGGATGCCATGATTTTCTTGGCTGAAATTGTGGTTTTGAACTTTTTGGCGGAGGGTGAAGAGGTGTGACGCCACTGTTGAGACTGCCTTTTGGTTTCAGGCGTGTAGTGTGCAACCCAAGTTTCATCTCCAGTAACGATGGAGCGGAAAAATTCATCTCCATGGAGTTTGCAGCGCCTCAAAAACTCTCGCCTTTTTACAAAATTTCGCACTTGGCGGGAGATTAGTTTGACATTTTTCACGAAACGTGTTATCGCGTCGACACTTCTCAACGTACTGACCTCGAACAGGTCTCGTTGCGGAGGGGAAGGGTCAGGCTACACGGAAATGTAGCCAACATGTCGAAAATAAAATCCATCCGATCGTGAGAGCCTCAGTACAATTACTTTCTGGATACGCCTCGTACTTTAAATAAATATCATAAATACTAGTATACCTATAATATAGTAGAACTATAATACTTATTTATTAATTTTAAGTAGTTATTATATTATTTATAAATAATGCAATAACATTGTGGAGGTTTAAAGACAATGCTATTGGTTTTATAAAACACTGTTTATTCCACTTTTTGTTTTTGTTTCAAGAATTGGAATAAACAGTGTTTGATAAAACAAATTACAATCTTAAGTAGCATGTTACTCAAAATGCTAAGCGCTACTTGACTGCGCAATTTTTAGCGCTGTTCTTTGAGATATACTTTAAATGAAAAAAAATAAAGATTAGGTAATATTTATTCCTCTAATATGTTAACATATCTATTGACTGGAAATTTTCAGAAAATACTTGCTCTTGTTTCTGTCTCGATTTACGGACGTTACATAATAATGTGTAGAAAAAGAGGCAACATCAAAAATCAAGTTGAAATTTTTCTCGAGTGGTATTAAAAAACGTAATACCACTTGGAATTTCAAAGTATTTTCATGATACGGGTATCTTAATGAAAATAGAAAAAAAAAATTTTTAAATTATTTGTTTAAAAATAACATTTCAAGAGCTTTTTCAAAATTTATTTAATAAAATGTCGAAATAAAAGTCGTGAAGTAAAGTCAATTGAAGCCTGAGGACGTGTACAAAAAACTTTAAATAAAGCTTTTTAAGCGCTTTTATCGTAATACTTTTTTACTTCAAGAGTGTTCCATAAACGTATGGTACGAGTATGTAGTATATTTCGGCACAATATTGCCGAATAATTTCACTTCGTAAAATAATGATGCGAATGTGGAATGTATGATGAGGAGTTGTCAGATATGATTTAAGTATTTTTGAAAGATTATGATGTGCTTGGAATTATGTATGTGATAGCTTGGGATTATGGTGTGTAAAGATGTGAATACTGAGAATGAATATTTTAGCATGCAGGACAAAATATATGAAATTTGTGATTAAGGAAGGACTC
Organism: Odontocerum albicorne; assembly: GCA_949825065.1. NCBI lineage: Eukaryota > Metazoa > Arthropoda > Insecta > Trichoptera > Odontoceridae > Odontocerum > Odontocerum albicorne. The sequence continues at coordinate 6,736,035 of OX463846.1, read as the reverse complement.
CACTTTCTTGCTTAAAAAAGTAGATATTTCGATGCACGAAACGGAGGGTTTTTATTTTCCTTGTTACTTTTAACCTTTGGTTTACCTTCCCGTTTAAATTACGCAAATTATAAAATATGTATCGTATAAATAAATAATTAATTTGGAAATAAGACCATTTATATGTATTTGATAGAAAACAAGCAGCGAAAGATAAACTTCAAGTAGTGTATCATTTGAACTAATGGATTAAAGAAGAAATTGGGGCAAATTGAATAGAAGAAATAGATACACTGTATTGCGAAGAACAAACTATAAGAAAGTTTTTCGCTTCTGTACCTTGATAGTTTTCCATTTCCAAGTAAAAACCAGAGACGAATAAAGTTTTTTTCAGTTTGTTTTCTTAGAACCTCTAACGTTGATGATACAAATGTATTTTTAATGAATGCCTGTGTTTGTAAATATGTTTTATATTATAAACTGTTTGTTTTTTTTTATATGTAAACTTCTTTGTACTCGTGTGTTATACTCCCATTTATTAATACACTGTTCAAAAGATTGTTAACTCAAATAACATATCTCAGTATTTTTTGTTATTAAATATTACATGGTAACAAAAAAAACTCTGAATTATTAATGTAGTACACAGAACAAGAAAAAATCTCTTTTAGAAAGATTTTAACTTTCATTTAGTGGAACTTTACATAGGAATATTTCTTATTATGTGAGATGAAATACATTACCAAATTACTTTATGAGATGTAATCAATTACTATGTGAAAGTATGAGCAAGATGAAGAATAGCATCCTGAGATGGTTTGGGCACGTGGAATGGATGAATGAAGAAAGATAAACCAATCAAACAGAAAACCTAGAAAAGTGTAGTGGGATCATGTGTGTGACAGAAGGAAATGTAAAAAATCGAAGAAATCGTTATAGCTGAATGAGAATTAGTACGTATGGGTGTAGAAGAGGCAAAAAAATTGTATGGTAATAGGAAATTCTGGTGCTCTCTCCATTCTGCCTACCCCGATAGGGAGACGGCGTGAATTCACCCAACTCGTGTTTATATCTCCTTCATTCCATATTCTGTATTGATTAATTAATTGTGATGAAAGCAACGTTTCCGCCTAACGTAAAATAAAGGAAAACTCAAAATAAATTTGAAATAATTACTGAAATGAAATTTTAACAAGTGCCTCGAAAGTAAATACAGAAAGCCTTAATATATTTAAAATGTATTTACTTTACCCCATTTCAACTCAAACGGAGGCGTACCGACTCAATCTGTTTCCCCCATACCCATATTCGGAGCGTGCAAATAAAAGGACAATACTTGATAGAAAAACAATGAAGGAAGGGATAAATCACATATTAGCCTGGGGGTAGCGAGGCCCACGCTTAACAATGGGAAGGGGGTGATCAGGGCTATCAGCAAAGATTATATATATTTTTATAACATTTTCATTGTTAAAAGTTCTATAGTGTGGATTTTCCTCCAACTATTTCACTCAATTAGGAAGACGTTAAGAAGGCTTTAAGTAAAAAGTAGATTAGAATAATTTTTTAATTAAATTAGGAACCAATAGAAATCGATCTTGTAGCCTGGGTCGAAAACAGGTATTTTCTCAATTAGGTCACGGCAGTTACCCTAAATTTTCAGTTTCTATATTTCTTTTGATTTCATGAGGCTTTTAAAGGCCTCTTGAAGGACACTGCAAGGAAATTGACGATTTTGAAGTAACGGTGCTTTACATACGACGTACGTCGAATAGTGTCTCTAGAGCACATGAAACGAAATCTCTAGAGGGATGTTTTTATCAAAACATAAATAACAAACTATATTGTTTGAGATTTCATACATGAAAACTTTGATAAAACATTGAAAAGTTAATAACCATCTATTAATGATCGCGCTTTTCCCTGCCGGATTCTGTTCTTGCAAAATTAATTGCAAATAAGTCAACTTACATTTTGCCAAAAGCGGAATATATTATATTTATTATATAAAAACCAGTATTTTATATATTTATTTTAATTATTATTGTATATTTTATTTTATGTAAATAAAAGTTCATAATCTTTAAAAATAATATAGTTCATAATCTTTAAATTCATAATCGTTCTTTTTGACCGTATTAAGAGTGCACGAGGAGAGTTTGTTATGTAGATGGCACTGTAATTAAGTATAATAATATAAAATAACTCTCTTTAAGAGATTCCAAACCACTTTTATTGAAGAATAAAAATATTACAAAATAAACATATTTGTATATAAGTTGAGTGTAAGGTGATCGCGGTGGCAACTGGATTAGGGAATTCCCCGCACCTGCAAATGTTTAGAAAATTTATTTGATAAGAAAATGGAAGAAAATTTACCAAGAGGAAACGAACTTCAATGAAAAATTTGTAGATCTTTCGATAGGTGATAGTGATATATTCGGCATAAGGTGTAGTGTAGTGTATGTGCTTAATGTTCATGTAAAACCAAATGTCATTTCGGAGTCCTTAAGTAGTACTGTAACTACGAGTATTATTATTTACTTTTAAAAAGTTGATTGGAATTTATAATGAAATGTTAAATAAATAAATAAAATCTCGAGAACACTTCCATCCTACTGAACAATAATTATTATTAAAGTTCACAAATAACTGAAAGTATCAAATAAAGTATGTGATGATTCAATTAGCAATCTGAGTATATCGCACATATATCATATGTTGGAAGGACGGCTCTGAATATGAGAGAAGAATAGAATGAAAGAGATATCTCGCAAGAGGGATGGTAGCGGAAGGGCTAGGGAGGGAATGAGCATTCAATATATCGTCGGTCTTAATCAAAGTCAAAATAATGTTTTGCGTAGTGGGAATTATAAATCATAAATCAAATTTTGCGTGGCAAATTTAACCGAATTAACAACCCGCATGAAACACGTGTATGTGAAAGCGGATCAGATATGATTGTTTTCATGCTTTGTACTTCAGTGTATCACCTATCATTGAATTGATAGGGTAGGGTTCTCCATATATGATTTGTTGAACTAGAATATGACAGTGAAAAAAATCTAAAATTTAATATTGAATTTAATAAAATCATTAAGTGAGCGCATTGATACAAAAATGACGTCTTACAAAAATTTTAAACATTAACTTGACTCAAACATAAGAAAAAATACAGTTAAAAAGGTTATGTTCATGCAGACTTCTTATCATACATATAATACAAGCATTTAATAGGCCAGGGCTCAGGAGTATCGTAGTCTGAACATACAAAATATATTTCAATCCCTCAATACACGCAAATGTACCGTGAATGAGAACGTGAATAAAACTGGTCCAAAATGCAATCCCTGCGATACGCCACTCGTGTGATTGAATTACAATGTACGGTATTTTATCGACCATTGAAAAAGGTTAAAAGAGTAGAACTTTTGAGTGTGCATTAATATAAATGCCACTTTTCACAAAAATTGCAAACATTTATATGAATCTTATATGTATAAAAAATATCGAAATGCAGTAGCATATGCATACCACCTACTATACGAAATAAACAAACCTGAAAAAGGTCAAGGCTCAGGTTATCAAAAGCCCTAACATACTAAAATAATGAAAAGAAAACCTTAGAAAATAATAATAATGTACATACGCACAATCTATCCACTGCAATACAAAAAGACACATCAAAACTGCAATATTCTTACAGATATCTCAAAAAGTTTGAGAGAAACAAAGTCAACGAAAAGAACGACGTAAATAAAAATCAACGAGTCAAGTCGTAATGTAAGATTTATGATTCAGAAAAACAAAAACGCTCTCTAGGAGAAGTTTTCAAGACAATAAGACTGTCCAAATATGTCCGAGTCTGCAGCATAGTCATTACCAAATCGATGTTATCTGGAAACAATAGAATTCGAGTAAAAGTGATTTGTACAACTTAAGTATGATTTTTTGTCGATTTTTTCTTTTAAACGCTATATATTTTATGTATACGTGTGGTCTAACAATGACGCTTTAATATGAGTGCGGGGAGATCCAAATCATATACTATACCATATCGAAAACAGTTGCCTACTATAAGTTTTCTAGAGGCTAGCAGTTGTTATAAAATCTGATACCAAATACTATAACTTAGCAGGAGAGGATATACGCCGTGTGAAGATCATACACAAAAGAAGATTTAACATTTGTGGTTTTAACAATGAGAACTTAAGGTATTTTCTGCTCTCTATATAACTGAGATATGCTGTTTGAGATCATGGCAGAGATGATATCCATACCTTTGAGATATTATATTGGGGACAAATTCTATGAATTCCGTGGACAGCGAATGTGACAACTGATATAAATTTTAATTAATCGAACATTGAAATTACATTCTTCACCATTTCCAACCAATGCCAACTCTAATATTTTGGTAATACAGCATGTATTAATTACGAAGTATTGACAAGTTAAATGCCTCAGAAAATAAAGTTGACGAAAAGACAAACTATTTAATTTACTTGCGTGCTGCGGATATATTGAAGATCGTAGATTAACGTACATTGTCTCCGGTCTCATTAATCGTGGTATACAACCACTAGAGTTAGCACTTACAATCTGTCACCGCACGTGTTGGCAATGCTACCGCACGTGAAGGGGCGACAGTACCAGAACACGTCTAGCGGAAGTCATTTTTGTTCACAAACAATCACAATGCTACCGCACGTGAAGGGGCGACAGTACTAGAACACGTCTAGCGGAAGTCATTTTTGTTCACAAACAATCACAATGCTACCGCACGTGAAGGGGCGACAGTACTAGAACACGTCTAGCGGAAGTCATTTTTGTTCACAAACAATCACAATGCTACCGCACGTGAAGGGGCGACAGTACTAGAACACGTCTAGTGGAAGTCATTTTTGTTCACAAACAATCACAATGCTACCGCACGTGAAGGGGTGACAGTACTAGAACACGTCTAGCGGAAGTCATTTTTGTTCACAAACAATCACTACTAGACTGCGACCTTTTTTTCGGGTATCATTGGGAATTGAACCCGACATCCCCGAGAAGAAATCAAGAGTCTTATTAACTAGGGTACAAAAGTCGACATAAACCGAGTACCAAGTCAAATCAAGGTAGTCACCCAAAGAATGTTTCATGAGGGTATTTGAAATACAAAGGTCTGTAATCAAGGAGGAAATCTTGACAACGCTACAACATGAGGGTTAATATAAACTTTGATTTCAATTACAATTTTATTACCTTTCAAGGGTTTAAACCTATTTATTGTAAATAAATTAACAATGAATTAATCACGAAAACATTTATACTCGAACCCGACAGCGTTAAAATCTGCTAAAATGATAGTCTACAACAATATCTCAGTACCAACTTTGTTATGTGAGAGTTAGACGTGGACGTGGAAAGTCCTAAAAAGAATTGAATAAATGGTGTAAAAACACGTACTTTAAAGAATACAAAGAGTGAATGTTAAATAAAGCACATTTATTGAACGTGATAAAGAAGAGTGCTCAGAGATGGTTTGGGCATGCGGAACGAATGACTGAAGAAAAACTATTAAAAAAAAACAAAGATACAGTAAAAATGGGAATATAATGCATGGTTGAGAAAGACCAAGGATGTATTGAGTGTATTATAAAGAAAGAAATGTTAAAAGTCAGAGAAATCATTCAAGTTGTATAAGAAGGTGTATGAATATAGAAGAGACGAAATATGTGTGTTGCAACAGGAGAGACAGGTATTATATCTTCTCTACCTACTCCGAAAGGGAAACGGCGTTATGGTGTGTGTGTATTAAATTAATCATTAAAAGATAAACATTTTTAAATATTTCGAGAAAGTTAAATTAAAGATGTTAGTTACCAATATCAAAACTTTTAAGTTCGACATTAAATAATAATAAAAATCATGGCAGGTTATGAAATTATCAATAAGCTAGTATCTAAATGTAAAATGGTTGACTCACAGACCAGGTGAAAAGCACAGCCAAACTTTGTTTAAGGTCGAGATCACCTTATTAAAATGCAAGACAAGCGAACTCTACGAGGTACTATCGAGTTATCACTTCTCATCCCCCTGAATTTGTTCCGCCCTCGGTCAATGTTCCCTATTAAACCCGTTTATCAAAGGAACGGGAGATGTTTTCGCAAAGACATTTATCGATTTCTCAGCGTCCAAATTTTCCTAGTTAAGTATCCAAAAACGAATTCTTAGTACAATTAAAGGGAATTTATCTCGAAGGAAAAGGAGGTTTTATCACGGTTTAATTGCGTTTGTCAAGACAATGCTATGCAAGGTCGGAGTCCATTGGAATTCATTTGTTTATCTCACTTTGTGATATTTAAAACGGCCCTCTCATTTCACTTCCTTTATTTCTCAGATAACCTTGATGTCTGCCTCTCTCGCTATCGGATACTCTTTCTCTCTCCAAATTTGTTCAATTTCTTACGCACTAATTCCTTTAATGGGTTATTAGGAGGGTTGCGAAGGTCCTATAAAAGTAATTGCCTATACCTTATCTTCCTCCTCCTATGACAGTATTCATTAGATCTTACAAGTCTTGGTATCTAATTGAGCTTGAGATATCAGTGACAAAGGTAACGAGCCAGACGAGCAAAAGGATCCTATACGATCATTGATTCCCATTATCAAAAGGGGTTTTTGTATTTATCACTATATGTTGTGGCTATGATTTGTGTTTAAGGCGTATACTTGAGGCGTAAATATTGATATACAATTGAGGCGTAACGAACCGTTGAATTGTGATACACTTTGATATTAATAACACAATCAGAAAAATTATAAATATGTTGTTATTTGTTTTTATCAAACACTGGTTTTTCCACTTTTTGTAACGGTATAACCCTACCGGTTTCAAGGCTTTCACCTCATCTTCAGGGGAGCACAAACAAGTCTCTTGTTTGTGCTCCCTGATGATGAGATGAAAACCTTGAAACCGGTAGGGTTATACAGTTACAAAAAGTGGAATAAACAGTGTTTGATAAAAATAAATAACAATGTCTTTAAACCTCCACAATGTCATTATCTTAACTACGAGTATAAATAAAATATGAATTATAAATACTTTGTCAAATGAGGTACTTCACATTATAATTGATTCAATGGCAATCTGGCCCATAGAAGATGCTTGTAGTTCAAACCCCAAAATAAATAGTTCAACTTTGGTAAACAAAAGGTATTTTTACTTTTCGGGTAAATGATAAATTAAGTTTTCTTCATAACTGTCATAAGCAAATGTTATGTAAGACAATTTAAAAATTTGAGTTAGTTGAATAATTTTACTGTTAAGGCAGTATTTTCTCAGATGATGGAAGTGTTATGGGGGATATCGAATGGCGTGTAGTGATGGGAAACAAATTTAATGGGACACTAAAACATATATTCTCGAACCGGAAAGTATCGAAATCCGCAAAGATGATAGTCGACAGAAGTATTTTATTACCAACTTTGTTATATGGGAGTGAAACATGGTTGGGGAACAACACTACAAAGAGCTGAATAAATGTTGTAGAAATACGTGCACTTGGAAGAACGCATACGATGATAATGTATGACAGAATAGGAAATAAAGTGATTAGGAACGATGTATTTATTTATTTTACACTTTATTGCAAAAATAGTCTTGTGAGCTTATTGCCAGGTGACGATATCGAATAACCAATCAGACAGAAGTAAATAGAGCAAGTTACATTGTCGCAAAAAAACATTAAAATGACTACCCATTCCCACGAAATCTATGAAAATAAACGTGAGCATACGCCCATCAACCCCACAAAGACGAACAATGTATGACATAATACTGAATAAAGCGATTAGGAATGAATGCGAACTTAAAGCTGAAATATGAGTTATATGAATAAAAGTACTCTTAGATGATTAAATGGAACAAATATATGAAGAAAGACTAACAAAACAAATGTGAATGGAAGGTTTGGTAGAGGAAGATCAAGGAAAGTATTGTTGGATCAAGTGAACGATACTTTGATAGAAGGAAATGTAAAAAATCAAAGAAATCGAAGGAACTGTATGAGAAGATGTATGAATGTGAATGAGGTAAAAGATATACGAGTATGTCACGATAGAAGTCTGGCGTTTTCTATTAGAAAGACGGCATGATGCTATCTATGTATGTTCTTTGATTTTATCGATGTTTTCATCGGTTTTCGACTGCCACTGCGTTCGTCATCCTCGACCGACTCACGACCACTTCTGAAGCGTTCGTGCTACCGAAAAACACTTCTCCAACATTCCCAAGGTCTGCGGACCGTTAAATCCGTTTTTCACACAAAATTTAATGCAAACTCGTTGATGCCCAGTTGATGCCATTTTCAAACTAGTAAAATATCGAAAACACTCGTAAAGGTAGATGTACTCAGTACAGCGTAACTTTTACAAATGTCAAGCTATGACACTGAAATTTAGAGAGAAGTGTCAATGATAGATGTGGTAACCTAACAAAAAAGAATTCCAATCGGGTGACTGACAGCGCCACATGGTGTCCGGTCATAAAACTTATTGATCAAGGTAGTATGTCACGATAGAAGAGTCTGGTGCTCTCCAAATGGAAGACTGCATGATGCTATCTATGTTTGTATGTCACGATAGAAGAGTCTGGCGCTCTCCAAATGGAAGACTGCATGATGCTATCTATGTATGTATGTCACGATAGAAGAGTCTGGCGCTCTCCAAAAGGAAGACTGCATGATGATATCTATGTATGTATGTCACGATAGAAGAGTCTGGCGCTCTCCAAAAGGAAGACTGCATGATGCTATCTATGTATGTATGTCACGATAGAAGAGTCTGGCGCTCTCCAATAAGAAGACGGCATGATGCTATCTACGAGTATTTATGTATTTTTTAATTATTTGTTTTTCCAAGACTATCCTTTTATTTTTCCTATTGATTTCTTCACAGTTTCTAGTTCAGTTGATTAAGCTAAGTCAATAAATTACCTGTCAGTTTGTTAATCTCCTGCAAGATTCTTAAACTTAATTAAATTAACTTATTGTAATACATTTGAATGCAACTTGAATTTGTTTTTTTTCTTTGCGTCACTCAGTTTACAAAATGGAAAACTTGAAATATCGCGTTATTTACGAGTACGAGTTCCACCGTGGCACCAGTGCTGCAGAAACGGCTCGAAGGATTAATGATGTGTATGGCGACGGTGCCGCAAAAGAAAACACAGTGCGTTTTTGGTTCCAACGTTTTCGTTCTGGAAATTTCGACCTGCAGAACAAGCCCCGTGGACGGCCGGAGACCAAAGTTGATAATGAAGAATTGAAGGCTATTGTGGAAGCGGATCCATCGCAAACCACGTCCGAGTTAGCTGCAGGCTGCGGTGTTAGTGATAAAACTGTTTTAATCCACTTGAAGCAAATTGGGAAGGTGAAAAAGCTTGAAAGGTGGGTACCTCACGAATTGAGTGAAGCAAATCAACAAACGCGCGTTGACTGCTGCGTTGCATTACTCAACCGGCACAATAATGAAGGGATTTTGAATCGAATCATTACCTGTGATGAAAAGTGGATCCTGTATGATAATCGGAAGCGCTCATCGCAATGGCTGAACCCTGCCGAACCAGCCAAACCATGCCCCAAGCGAAAATTGACTCCAAAAAAGTTACTTGTGAGCGTTTGGTGGACTAGTGCTGGTGTCGTTCACTACAGCTTTCTTAAATCTGGGCAGACGATTACGGCAGATGTCTATTGTCAGCAACTGCAAACCATGATGGAAAAGCTAGCTGCTAAACAACCGAGGCTGGTTAATCGCTCTAGGCCACTGCTGCTTCATGATAACGCTAGACCACACACTGCACAACAGACGGCTACCAAATTAGAAGAGCTTCAATTGGAATGTCTAAGACATCCACCGTACTCTCCGGACCTTGCCCCAACAGATTACTATTTTTTTCGAAATTTGGATAACTTCTTGCAAGGGAAAAAATTCAACTCCGATGGGGCAGTCCAAACCGACTTCAAAGATTTTATTGATTCCCGTCCGAATGGTTTTTTTAGTAAAGGGATCGATGAACTACCTATGAGATGGCAAAAGTGCATAGATAGCAATGGTACATACTTTGATTAAATAAATATATTATATTAAAAAAAAATCAACTTTATGTTCCTCCCAAACAAAACGCCAATTTCATATGTAAGGACCTAATATCATGTATAACACTTTCTTATTGTATACAGTACACCCTTGTGGGATAATTGCCATTCGAAAATTTCTTCCAATCAACTAGAAATATGTTTATGAGGCCTTTAGTTAAAGACAGACTGGAAACTTGTTTTTTTCAATTTTTTAACTGGATTCTAGCAGGAATCGAACTCACAACATTTAGGTCAGAAGACATGCATCTTATCAAATGGGCCACGGAAGTGTCTTATATTTTCCAATGAATAAATAAGAGCATTTTGTCACTTTCTGTTAAGTCATACGTGTATATTCTTGACTCGCACAAAGTTGAGTGATTCCTGAATCTGTCAAATTCAAAGTTGAGTGATTCCTGAATCTGTCAACTTTAGGAGTTTGGAGCGTAATAAATAAAAAATAAACATACCATCACTTCGCTATCTCGCTAGAGTAGGCAGATAATAGAGCGCCAGACTTTCTTATCTTGAAACTTATATTTCGCCTCTTCAACACTCATACACCTCCACAAACAACTCCTGGAATGTATTTTACTTCTTACTTATCCATCTTAAAAATATTATTATCTTGATACTGCCATACTTTCATTGGTCTCCTCTTGAGATAGTGCACTAGACTTCGGTGCGGAAGTTTGCCAGATCAAATTCTATGCTGTGCTAATCCCATTGAACAACACAAACATTTTTGCATCTTAATTCTGGGATATAAGAATATCTTCGACTTTCGTAGTAACATATTCTTCCAAAAAACGACAAAAGAGAAAGAGGAGAAGGAAAAAGAAAAAAAAAACATGCTGGTGTTCTCTGATCGTTTCATCTCGGTGTTCCGTCGGTTTCAGTATTGTATAACCGGTGAAATCGTGTAACAGTTAACTCATTAAAAAAAAAAGAGAGTTGAAAAAAAAACCCACGGCACAGTTTTGCTTTCCAACTAAAGTGACAATGAAGTTACAAGGGGTTATCGACTACGAGACCCAGGCACGACGATGACGGTGTTCGTCTACGAGGCCTAGCAACGACGATGACGCTGTTCGTCTACCATGCTTTTCACTCACATTCGCACCGTGTATTTGTTTTTTTAGACTTCCTTCATTCATTCGTTTTACATACCCAAACCATCTCAGAGTGCTTTTCTTCTTCTTATTTAATACATCAGACTGTTCACATTCATTTCTTACCACTTGATTCCGTTTTTCGTTATACATTGTCACCCTGTGTATTTTTCTCAGTGCACGCATTTATCCTTCATTCATTCGTTCCACGTGTCCAAATGAAGAAATATACTAATTGATTTTATGGATATACTACACTTGAAACTATTCGAGAATAACGCAGGCAGAACAAACCCTTAAAAAATAGAACGAGGGAGAGAGGGGAGTGTACCACAACACGCTAAGCAGGATGTTCATGTGCGAGGAAATTACTAAATATATTTGGGCTGCTATTTTTAAAACGACGCTTCGAGTGAACCTATTGTCTAAAAATGTTTTATAAAATATTATTCGTAGCCTTCTATATAATGTGTTTATTAATACTACATTCTTCTTAGAGTTCTTTGTTGCACAGGTGTCATTTATTCACAAAAGGAACCTAATCATTACTTGCCAATCAGAATAGGGCCGGTTTATTCAAGCAAATATGTAAAAAATTATAAATATGTATCGATTTTTGTATAGGATTTGGTAAGTTCACTAAATATTGTAACATATCAGAAAACAAGCGTTAAACGGGATTCAAAATGTCAAGATTGCCCATTCAGATTTATGACATCCAAAAGTTTCCCTGTTTTAAGTGCCTGAAAAGCACATAAAAACCAATTGATGGGAGAGATAAAATAAATTGAAAATTATTTTTTGCCATATTGCTCTAACCATGAAGGGGATGGCATTTAACGCCATCGTAAAAACACATTAAGGCCTCGTTATACTAACATCAGAGAGATTTGTATTCCTTATCAAGCAGTGACTTCGTTAAGAGTTCATTAGTTTATGAAAAAATAGGGGGAATCGATTTGTTCTCAAAAGGTTGGAATAGATTAGTCGAGTGTTATAATATTTTTCATTACAACGGCTACGTTACCATGCCACGATAGACGATGTTTGACCATATTATTTAGACCTTCCATTTAAAAAAACCTTTAGTAATACTAAAACGTTTTAAACATGATATCTTTGTGTTGATGAATGAAAAATATGCTGTATTCGAAATAGCTTTTTCATGTGTATATGGTAAAAGATAATTTTTCAACCATGCAATAGCATTGTCAAACTACGATTAAAGTTTGAAAATGGCATCGCGTGGCTGAAAAGCTTTCGCTTTTAATCAATAAATTAACTTTAAATCAATAAAAATTATTTAAACAGTTTTGTATTGTTTTTTCATTGTCAACATGATATCCTTATGTTGACAAATTAAACATATCTTATATTTGAAAAAGCTTTTTATATCATTGTTAGTCCATAGTTTGACAGTGTCATCGCATGGTTGAAACTGTGTCGCTTATATGATATTCAATAAATTTCATAGATGCTACAAAAAGTTTACAATGTTTGTCATTTGTCAACATGATGTGCTAATGTTTACAAATTAACACGGTTACGGCATTGTAAAACTTGAGTTCGGCAATGCCATCGTATGGGGAAAAGCTATCGGTAACAATCAATAAATTTGAGACTTTAAAATAGTGTTTTAATCATTTTTATTCGTCAATATTGATAACATAAAATTAATGATATTATAACATACCGAAAAACTACAACAACTCAAAAATATTTAAAAACGTACGCTCACTTCGCTACAACTCATACTTCCCCACCGATCTCTCTTCTATGCCAGCCTCCTCCATTTCCTGCTTCAAGAGTATGGTTGTTGGTATTAACTACATTTTTTTTAGTTCATGTGCTTCTTGGTCTTCATAGAAAATAATTCTTACTGTCATTATTATTTTTAAAACCCATAAAAATATCTGTTTTTATTTTCATCAGACACAAAATGTTTGAAAAAGGTGACGTCTTGCCAGCGCATTTACCGCACCAATAAAACTGGATGAAAATTTAAGTTTTTATCAAAGTAGAGTAGCTCAACGTGTCCAGCACGTTTACCGCATATCCAAGAGCTTCTGAATAAAATATGAATTCAGAATAAATTTTAAATCTTTGAAGTGGACGGCAAAAAATAATAATAATTATAAACACAGTTTTTTTTCCACTTGGAGGTAAGTTGAAAAATCCTTTAAGTGGAAAAAAACAATGTTTATACCCATGATGTAAATTTGAATATTTTTAAAAAGTAAGCTTTATGGCAGCTTTCCTTCCAGTTTTTTTTTACCATTTATATATATTCTTGTTCTTTTATATCTCACTTTGTCTTTATAAAAATATTACCAGAGAAAAATATTATAAAACGGAACTTTTTTATAATTTTCATTTTACGTCCTCAGACTAAAGTGGGAAGGATATTTTTTCGTTTAGAAACTAGTTTGGAAAAAATAATTTGATTTTTATTATGTCATTTGGTCAGCAGAAGCGTAAATATTTTTTAAATAAAAATGTAAATGTTCGTATATTAAAAATCTCTAATCTCCAAAAGTTCTTCACCGATTGCTTTGAAATTTTGACAAAAGGTTGCATTCGAAGACAAGCATGTTTATATATATTTTTATATACAGTTGTAAATAAAACAGACGAAATAATGGGAGCGCCCTCTGCAGCAACACACGCAAACTAAACATTTCTCATTGACAGGTTGTCACATAGCATTTTCGACGTTTCGGATTCTTTCATTTCGTTTTTTAACTGTTTTTCTTTTTTTTTATTGCTTTGAAATTTTGACAGAAGGTTGCATACGAATACGCGCCTGTTTATATATACTTTTTTATATACAGTTGTATATAAAAAAGTATATAAAACATACGAAATAATGGGAGCGCCCTCTGCAGCAACACACGCTAACTAAACATTTTTCATTGACAGGCTATGTCACATAGCATTTTCAATGTTTCGGATTCTTTCATTTCGTTTTTCAACTGTTTTTCTTATTTTTCAATGCAATTGTCGGTGGAATTGTGATATATCAAATCGTATGTAGAAATGGAGATTTTTTTTAATTAGTTCCAATTATCTATTCGCCTTCCCTTAACATTTAAATAATTACAGTTATCTCTCTGTCTTCCCTTAACATTTAATTAGTTACAATTATCTCTTTGTCTTCCCTTAACATTTAATAAGTTACAATTATCTCTCTGTCTTTCCTTAACATTTGATTAATTCCAATAATATCTTTATTTTCTTAACCTTTAATTAGTTACAATTATTTCTGTATTTCCTTAACAATACTCTTATTTGACAAATATTTGACAAATGCGTGTCCAGCTGCAAACGATTGATCAGCTGAGATATTCTCACATCAATTACTGGAAATTGAGAACGGAAAGTTGCCAGTTGATATGACCTCAGGACGAATTTCATTGCCTCATATATGTTTTTGTTATAACTTTCTTTCTTCTTTTTCAGTGCAATCGATCTGCTTTAGTTCATCAAAATGCCGAGGAAGCAGCAGAGCGACGTGCAGCCAGACTTGAGGATGCACGGTTGCAAGCACGGCGATTGCGTTCTGCATCTTCACATCTGCTTCGTTCTCAACAGAATGAACACGACAGGCTGAGAGTGACTGAAAGATGTCAAAAATATTGTATACCCACAAGCATTGTGAAATTTAACATATTAGAAAGGTGTGATTTCTCTTTTCGTTCTATTCCATTTAACCAGTCTGAGCCACTGCAACGCGTGGCCGGGTACAGCTAATAAAAAATAAGAAGAACTGATTTTAAATTGATTCTCAGTGTTTCGAGAATGGAGACAAAGTATGCCTTGCCGTTCATATAATTTGTATCATCTTTTTCTAGCATACATAAAATCCATCTATTCTACGTCATTCGCTCACTCCTACAGTCCACGTCTCGGCGTCACATGCATATTGTGAAGACACGAGTCTTAACCACATCTATTCTACGTCACTCGCTTACTCCTATAGTCCACGTCTCAGCGTCACATGCATATTGTGAAGACACGAGTCTTAACCACATCTATTCTACGTCAATAGTTTATTCCTATAGTCCACGTCTCGGCGTCACATCCATATTGTGAAGACACGAGTCTTAACCACATTTTTATCATGATGGTGATGGTTCCACACTTCCACATCTTTTCTAGGTTTGACATCCCATTCTTGGTCTTATCAATTATTTACCATTCAAATATCAAAGTAAAATATTCTGTAGTCGTTAATGTAATTAAATATAAATTTGAGTTCTCGCGATTCCCTTTCCTAATTTTTTTCAAATCAAATTTTATTATTCCACTACTAATTTATATTTCAATCTTTTACTCTGTTTAAATATTCCAATCTGGAAATAACGTTTAGTTTTTGAACAAATTTTAATAATTCTGTTATTCTAATTAAATTTCCGTTTGATTTCTGTATATTGAATGTCTAATTTTCATTTAAAATTTAATTCATTTACGTAATTTTTCCATGTGTTAAAATTTTTTACATTATTTTTATGTTTTATATATGATATTAATTATGGTGGTATAGTGATGAAGAACACTCGTGATGTACGCACGTCCCAGAAAGCTGAATCTGCTATTTATTTTTTTGCTCAATTTTGAACCTCAATTTTGCAGGTTTATTTCTACATATGCCATTTATAACCATAAATCGGTACCACAAATGATTATTTTGAAAATATTAAGTATGACACTGTTTGATACAATAAAGGATCTATGTATGATGTATTGAAGACACATTTGACTGATTAAATATATAGTTTGAATTTGAGTGAAAGGAAACAGAAAAATATAAAAAGCTTAGAAGTTATAGAAAACCAAGATGCTGTAATAGGAGATGTATGGGTGTTGACAAAACTGAATATTTCAGTACGGCATGATAGCATGAGTGTGTGCTTGAAGAGAGTTTTTGAAATGAGGAGGTTTTAAATTGAAAGTGTTATATACAATCCTTTAATTGAAGGATTGCGACATTGAAATCCTGAAAAGTGCATAAGTTGACTATTTTTTTAAAATGCTACAAAAATAGTATGAAAACAGTTTATTTAGATTGACTGCGGTGGGTTATATAATATTATATGATGAACAGTCAATACTGATCTTAAAATATTTTAGTGTCAAGTCGATATAAAATTAAAACATATAACAAATGGTCCTTTGAACCTGAAAAATAGAACTGATAACAATAATCCCATAGCGGCACAATATTTACTTCAAAGAAAATCAAGATTCGAATGGAAATTGTATAGAAGTTAGGGGAAAGAAGTATTCTGAGATAAATGATTTATTCAAGTTTTTTCCTAAGTATTGGTAAGGATTTAGCAAATCTGAATTGGAATATCGTTATTAAGTCAAATCAAACAAGTCGCAAAAGACGATGTTAGATGCATTGGAATACAAAGGATTCTGTCGTCACCAGATCGGAGGGGCAATCCATGTTTAGAGTGAAATTTGAATATTTTCACGTTTCAGTTATAAGACAGTTTGAAATTTTAAACATTGGAATACAAAGGATTCTGTCGTCACCAGATCGGAGGGGCAATTCATGTTTAGAATGAAATTTGAATATTTTCACGTTTCAGTTATAAGACAGTTTGAAATTTTAAACATTGGAATACAAAGGATTCTGTCGTCACCAGATCGGAGGGGCAATTCATGTTTAGAATGAAATTTGAATATTTTCACGTTTCAGTTATAAGACAGTTTGAAATTTTAAACATTGGAATACAAAGGATTCTGTCGTCACCAGATCGGAGGGGCAATTCATGTTTAGAATGAAATTTGAATATTTTCACGTTTCAGTTATAAGACAGTTTGAAATTTTAAACATTGGAATACAAAGGATTCTGTCGTCACCAGATCGGAGGGGCAATTCATGTTTAGAATGAAATTTGAATATTTTCACGTTTCAGTTATAAGACAGTTTGAAATTTTAAACATTGGAATACAAAGGATTCTGTCGTCACCAGATCGGAGGGGCAATTCATGTTTAGAATGAAATTTGAATATTTTCACGTTTCAGTTATAAGACAGTTTGAAATTTTAAACATTGGAATACAAAGGATTCTGTCGTCACCAGATCGGAGGGGCAATTCATGTTTAGAATGAAATTTGAATATTTTCACGTTTCAGTTATAAGACAGTTTGAAATTTTAAACATTGGAATACAAAGGATTCTGTCGTCACCAGATCGGAGGGGCAATTCATGTTTAGAATGAAATTTGAATATTTTCACGTTTCAGTTATAAGACAGTTTGAAATTTTAAACATTGGAATACAAAGGATTCTGTCGTCACCAGATCGGAGGGGCAATTCATGTTTAGAATGAAATTTGAATATTTTCACGTTTCAGTTATAAGACAGTTTGAAATTTTAAACATTGGAATACAAAGGATTCTGTCGTCACCAGATCGGAGGGGCAATTCATATTTAGAATGAAATTTGAATATTTTCACGTTTCAGTTATAAGACGGTTTGAAATTTTAAACAACCTTAAGAAGATAAGCAAAATTCGGAGATTTCTTTGTTGTTTTATTGTAATCCATCGGAGTGATGAACAATATTCAGATATAAATAAACCGAACACAAACACTTTGGAGGCTCTCTAGTTTATCCAAAATCTTCTCGCTAGCATCGAAATAACAAACATTACCGCAGTCAATTAAAGGCAAAATGAGGGCTAGCAATATTATACTTTGGGTAGGGAGAAACATGCGCAATCTGTTGAGGTAATTAATTTGCTATCAAAATATAATGCGAATTTCAGAATAAAATATTCATTTAAATTTTATTCTTTAGGCTTGTAGAAGACCAAACAAAGCACATGAGAAAGAAATCGAAAGAATAAAAAATTGAGTAATTTCTACAAAATATTTGCAGTTAATTAATTTTTCCACTAAGTATTTTTCATCAACACTTAAAGAAAATACTATATAATTGAGTCATATTTATCAATAATAAAATGTTATGTTTTTTTCTTAATGCTCATTTATGATTTAGATTGAAAATAACTTGAACATGTAAAGCCTCCTTTTAAGACTATTTAATATAATTAATTTATGACAAAACGAATCAAGGGATCTTAAAATATATGGAGTGTTTATTAATGTTATATATTATGCCCATCATACAGTGATACTGGCGGATATTTGACAAGACTTTAGTTTTTATGGAATAGAATAAACACAACAGAGGCGGAATAATAATGTTCAAAAATCAAAATTTATGTTCTTAAGTCAATAGTCTCATAATAGTGTATCTACACATATACTGTAGTTGACCGGGCAACTTATATAGTAAGTCGACAGTTTAAAATATCTAAAAAGCCTTATTATATTGATCTTGTCCCATATAGACAAGTTAGATATCAAATTTAATTGGCATGTAAAGAAGTTCTCAAGATTTGATTAGTTTTCTGCAATGATAACTTGGATCTGTAACTTCTGTAACGCAAGATTAAGTGCTATACATGGTCTATTCTACTCTATGATGTTGGACATGGAGACCAGAATTAAAAATAATTTAGAAACATTCAAATTATGGATTTATACAGAGGTACAGCGTCGAGCAAGTGTAGAAAGAGATTTTTCAAATGTGTTAAAATTCCCAATTGCCTATGTGGGTCATATATTGAAAGGATAAAAATATTACTTACTAGAACAATACTGATGGGCAAAACCGCGGATTGTCGCGGAATCGATAAAAGACGCCCGTCTTGGTCACGCACATTCGCGAATGGACATGTATTCAGACAGTTGAGGAATTGTTCAGTGCTCCCAAAGTAAGAGACGTCGTTGTCAAGTGACTGGACACAGCACAAGAAGAAGAACATTCAGAAAAAAAAACTATTTGCCGTGACTAGCATAACATAAAACACGATATAAAAGTAAGGGATTGGGGTAAATGTCGTTGGTGTCACCAGAGATGACTATATAAGTCAATTTGTGATAATCATCCCGTATCATATAGACCCTGGAGTTACATTTATTGTAACTTGTCTGTATATTGTTTCTTAATTCGATCCCTGATAGCTAGCAAAAGCCATTTGGCTGGATCTAGCTCCTTTTTTTTCTAAGTTATGCTGGAGTAAGAACACGTTGTAGGTTGTAACGAATGGCTAGTGGAGGTATCTTGTAGGTAGTAGTTGCCACAGTTAATATGCAATCGCATAGTCAGCCCCTAAGCTAAAGGTAACTCTCCATCTTTTGCTCCTTGAATAAGATTGTGCATAGAAAATCTTTACACCCCTGATAGCAAAGCATTGCTTTGGCCCACACGCTAAATTAATAAGGGGGCACGGAAGTTTTGTGCTAATGTTCTCTTATTTTTTTTTCTTTTCATTCAATACCATATTCACAATTGCTTTAGTACCTTTTTCAATTTTGATTTCCTCTCGTATCTTATACTGGAGATCCTTCGTAGTTGGTGTCCTACGTGCAATGTTTATATCTCAACAACTTGTAATTTAAATTATTTTCGCTATATATTACACGTTTCATTTTACAGGATGTAGTTATTTTAATTCTGGACCAAAACACGGTAGATTTTATCTTGTACGTAATCAGTTGGCGTGAAAAATGTGCACGCATCAGTCATTTTAGTATGTTAACTTATTAATACCATTCGATTGCAAAGGTAGTGCGTTAAGCACAATATCAAGCCATTTAATTTTATGTTAAATAATGTCTAATTAGTTGCATGTTAATTATTTCTCGACGCAGTTACTAGTCGTAGACCACGCGCCTGCTTGGCGGGGCAAAAACATGCATAGAAAGGTAATCAATTTTGCCTTCTTCCAAGGGGAAATGGCACGATAGAACAAGTATACAATCACATCATATTTCAACCGTTTTAGTAAACACCATATCCATTTGAGATCAGTCAACTTAAGTAGCTTCTGGTAGTATTGTATTAATAATGTTTAAGTGGCAAAACATGAACACGAAATTTTTTGACATTTCTGAGTGAAGGCGTTGCAAATTGACCCTATAGTGTCTTTGACTTGGTTTATACATAATATTAAGTCAGTACTTTATCTTGCGTTTTGTTTAA
The DNA here is from genome assembly GCA_949825065.1 of Odontocerum albicorne. Classification (NCBI taxonomy): domain Eukaryota; kingdom Metazoa; phylum Arthropoda; class Insecta; order Trichoptera; family Odontoceridae; genus Odontocerum; species Odontocerum albicorne. Next base: position 6,715,751 of record OX463846.1, on the reverse strand, counting down.
CTTTCATACACCCCATCAACACGAGTCTTTCCAATATTTCTACCACTCTACTTTTATCACTAAAGGCACGTAACGGAATAATCGTTTCAGTAAACACCACATCCATTTACAATCGGTTAGCTTAAATAGCTTATGGTAGTATTGTATGAATAATGCAAAAATGGTAAAACATGAACAAGAAATTTTTTGCCATTTCTGAGTGAAGGCGTTGCAAATTAACACGATATTGTTATTGACGTGGTTTATCTACATATATTCGTATAATATTAAGTCAAAGCTTTATGTACAATATATGCGTCTGGTCTTTCTTTCGTAAACCCCATTAACACAAACCTTTCTAAGATCTCTACCTCTCTAATTTTATCACTTAAGGAACATAACATAATAATCGTTTCAGTGAATGACACATCTATTCGAGGTCGGTTACCTTAAGTAGCTTCTAGCAGTATTGTGTGAATAATGTATAAACGGCATAACATAAACACGAAAGCTGTTCATGGCACGCGCCAGTTCTTTAGGCCAACGCTATTTTGTCGAACACGCTAACACATGGTACAAGAAATGGGTCGATACAGCGCGAAAATATAAATTTGCCTTATAAATAATACTATACTGATAACCCGGATTATTTTTATATATTCTGGGAGCGATTACTTTAGTAGGTGACATACGTACTTTATTTTTGATAAACTACTTTTATAGTAAATTATTTTTGTGTTTTGATAGAAGGAAAGGTATGGAGTAAAAGAAACAGAGGCGATGTATAAAAACTTCTCTAGATGCGGCAGAAACAAAACATGTTGTGTTAGGAAAGTTTGGCGCTCGTGTGATAATACGAATGCATGTATTTTTTATTTCAATGGCGATTTCCGCAGTTTCGTAAGTAAGACACTTCTCTTCCAGTCCGGGGATTACGAGTTTGGTTCCTATTGGTACCCATTTTTTTCGTTTGGTTTTCACACAAGGTTTAACAACTAAAATGTTATACAAAACAAAAACACAAAGCTTTTTTTTAAATATTATTCTTGCTTTTATTTATTTTTTGTAAGCCCAGTTAAGTACGAGTATGTTTGGAGATCGAGGTGGATCGTAAAAAAGTATATAATATAGTATATAATGAAAAAATTAAACAAATGTTTAGTACATAAGAAAAACCAATTCATTTAACTGTAACAAAAACGTTACTAAAAGGTCATTTTAGTTCCATAAAACATTCTTTGCTAGTTAAATTTCAGTGTGATTTCATCATAATGAATTCTCAAATGAAATCGATTCTCTGTAATTTCATCATTTTCGATTTATCGAATGTCAATTATTGTAATTTCATAATTTTCAGATATAAACGATTGCCATTTAATAATTATTTATTCTCAAAAAATAATCATTTGATGATGACGTGAAAGCCTTGAAACCAGTAGGGTTACACCGTTACAAAAAGTGGAATAAAGAGTGTTTGATAAAACAAATTACAATGTATTTAAACCTCCACAATGTTAATACCTTAACCTGTGTATGTCGATGCCAGTTCGAACGTAATTTAATCTTGTTTGTGCTCTCTTGAAGATGAGGTGAAAGCCTTGAAACCAGTAAGGTTACACCGTTACAAAAAGTGGAATAAAGAGTGTTTGATAAAACAAATTACAATGTATTTAAACCTCCACAATGTTAATACCTTAACTATAAACAATATATTGTAATTTCCTTATTATGAATTCAGAAAACTCCTTGTAAAATTCTTGTATTGGATTAATCTGGGTTATTGTCACCCCAAGGATGAGTGATAGTTAACTATTGCAGAGGAGAAGAAAAGTTTTGGAGCGATATGTTAGTGTCAACCGAAATAAATTTTCTTCACCCATCCGTAGTATGTAGACCGTGAATTATAGCGCCCTACTGAGAAGGTGGTGTGTCACACCTACTGGGACGTAATAAATATAAAAACGTGAGTACAAATTAAGGAGACCGGAAATACCTTTTTTGTTTCAGATGTACGTCTCAGTTTTCATGAAGATTATTTTTTTCAGTTTTACTATTCACAATACATCATCCAGAATTTACATTGTTTTATTGAAAATGCAAACCGTTGTGCACAAGCTAATAGATATTTTTTTCACTAGGCTAGGCCAGGCCTATGACGAAGTGGTATCCTTTTTAAATCGTTTTAATTTAACGAATTAAACAAAAAATACAAAAACTTGGGTATATTTTCCATATAATTCGAAATATGTTCAATAAAAATAGTCTTCCATTAGATATTTTTCTATATGCCAGTCGATGCTTTCTTGTGGTAAAGGTGTTTGAGGGGGACAATGAAACATACTCCAGGTGTCCCTAAAATTAATTATAAAAATAATTAATAAACTCCCTGTCCAAATCTTGCAGTGGAAATTTTCAGGAAGTGTCAGGTCCTTAACGTAACGAAATAACATGTCAAATACATTTTCTGTCATTATCTAAAAAAAAAAAATACAAACTCAGCAAAGACATATGACAACTGATTAAATATTCATCATCCCATGAGTTAGAACAGCTTTTGTCTAAAAGCAATATGCTTATCTAGCCCCCATTACATAAAATGAGATACCGAAGTTAATAAAAACAAAAGGGTGCGGAAAATGCGGGCAGTGGATCGGAGCATGGTTATTATTGCGGTAGGAGTTTGAGTACTTGAGCTTGCAGGAGGGGTAAGTTGTCACTCAGTCATCTTTACCCACCCCGACAGTAAAAGGCGTGGTGGTATGTATATATGTAAGTACCTGTGTCTATGAGAAAACCATTAATATTATAATACAAGTGATGACCTCCGTGGTGTAGTTTAAAAGAAGCTTGATTTGAACCTAGGAGTTTCGGGTTCAATTCGCCATGGTACGTGTCTTACATTAAAAGCTCGTCTGGAAACAATACTCGTATTGTGAATTTTCTAACTATTTCACCCTTGGATAAGGAAATATTTTTTCAGGTTATACACGATACAAAATAATAAATTTATAAAACAATCAACTTTTGATTATAAAAAAAATATTACAAAAGATAAATGCTTATCGAATTTAATCGGTTCGTCGAATAATTTTTTTTTTGCAAGGAAGGGAAATAATTATTAATATTTAGCAAAAAGGCGAAATAATAAGGCTCGTGTTGGCAACACCGAAAGCGCGTTCCATAATCGAAATGGTTTCCCGCCTGATTAACCGCCATCTGGCGCTCGACTCGATTGTCAGTACTGGAAAATTTCAAAAATGTTTCACCCTCGGCCGTGTGAAGTGGCGTTATTAATAAATATTCATAAATGGAACAAATCGATCGGAGCGCCAAGAACGAAACAGTCGAATCAATCCATTTGTTTTAATCTTCGGCATTTGCGGAAAATATTATGTCAGATTTCCCACATAAAAATAAAGGTTTTTTGACATATTCGTTTTTTTTTGACGCATAAAATGAACCACAACGCGATCGTTCAAGTTTTATTTTCAAAATTAAAATATATATTTTTTTAATTCTCCAATTTTGTCACGTGTGTTTCCATTGTATTTTTTAAATCTGTGGCTGAGTGACATTCCTTCAGAGAGGAATAAATCTTTGAGGTCAATATTTGGATCAATTGATTGTTTCGGATCGATCCAAGGGGGCATAATGTAATTGCCAGTCATGTGGCCAAGGAATAGCCTGCTGTGTGACATGTGGACCTTTATGAAGTGCTTAAAAACAACCCTATTTGGGAGGCCTTAGATTTTTCTTGAGAATACATACACTACTCTACACTGAATAAATAACTATGGTTGGTTGGAAGAGATTGCCGCCTGTCAATAAGCCCGCCAGATTGTATTTGCAATAAAAGTGTTAAATAAAAATAAAAATAAAACAACTATCACTTTTCGGAAGATCTACAAATCCCTTAGTAAGTTTTCTTAACAAATACGGTTTTCTAAACATATGCCAATGCAGAGAAGTACTTTATACAATGTCCGCAGTCACCACCTTCCTATCCTTTAATTCAACTATTTTTTTTTGTAATATTTTTAATAAGTCAATAATATATTTGAGCGCCGTTGAGGAGATTCTGATCTTTAAATGGCGTTTTATAAATTTACTTATTATTATTATTATAAGTTAGAGTCCATAAATAAATATAAACAATATTAAACCAATCAATCAATCAACAATGGCTCTACAACCCAGGTCGGGTCTTGGCCTCCCTTAAAGCACGCCTCCATGACTGGCGGTCCTGTGCTGCTGTTCGCCAGTTCTGGATGCCAATGAGCTGCGCATAAATAAATATAAACAATATTAAACCATCAAATATAATAACAAGAAACTGTTTTCTCAAATTTAACTCTCATCACCAAGAAAGCTAAATATGCTTTTATTAATGTTTTTATATAATATTATAAATGAACACACTAAGTCTGGACCTAACCCCACGCATTATTAAAAATATATGAATCAAAGAACGGTTATATAGTGCCATTGTAATTTGTTTTATCAAACTCTGTTTATTCCACTTTTTGTAACGGTATAACCCTATCGGTTTCAAAGCTTTCACCTCATCATGAGGGTAGCACAAAGGAGACTTGATGATGAGGTGAAAGTCTTGAAACCGGTAGGGTTATACCGTTACAAAAAATGGAATAAACAGTGTTTGATAAAACAAATTACAATGTATTTTAGCCTCCACAATGTTAATGCCTTAACTACAAATAATATATTACGCCATGTAGAATGCAAACTGCTTGGCATTGTTAGACCACACTATTGTTAACGGATTTAAAATGTAACAAAATTATTAAATATATTAGTGGAACATAAGGATGAAAAGGTGGTGGCTGCGGTCATTAGATTAACGACTTTATAACTTTTCTTTTCAATTCAAATAAAAAAACTTTAAAACCTTACCAAGCTTTTTATTGAAAGTGAAAAGGTCTGATTACAAAAAAAGTATTATTTCAAAAAGTTCAAGTGATACGAATCAAATTTAAATACTTGTACGAGTCAACATTCATTTATTTGGTTTGGAAGTTGAACGTGTTCCTACAAATATTCAAACTGAAATATTTTCTTTAGTCTATAATTAAATCCATTTGGTAGAAAGTACCATATTTATTTAAATATAACTTGACGTGCAAAAAATCATTAATAATATTAATGGAAACGACGCCATTACATACGAATGGTATTTTATCACAAAATCAACAATTAAAATGTGATTCAAACACGCAAAATTATTTTTAAAATTGTCAAATATAATATAATAATAAAAAGACAATTTATTTAGCGCCGTTTCGAGAGCGAAATATTTTCAAGGTCATTCTTCTATAACTCGGAATTATAAATATATTTTCTTAAAACATCAAAAATACGTGTAAAATAAATACGCGTGTTTCAGGAAAAATATAAATAAATCAATGTTTTTGTAGTGAACTGGTTTGATAAGTTTTATTTTATTTCATTTTAATCCTTTATATTCTAACATGATTACAAGGATGACATACCCAGGTAGCTTCTAAACAGTGTGGTGCTCATAGCACGTTAAGTTCTTTGAAACCTAGCCAAAAGAAAATAATAACGCACATACAAACTATCTTATCGTTTCCCTGCTGAAGTAGGCAAAGAAGGTAGAACGCTAGACTTGTCTATCTCGACACACATGTTTTGAATCTTTCACATTCCATCCACCTTCTCATACATCCTTCTATGATTTCTTTAAATTTTTTCAAAATATCATAAACTTGATCTAAACAATTTTTAATTTGTCTTCCTCTTTCACTCCTTCCACTCACATTAGCCCTTTTTATTTGTATTGTTAGTATTCATTTATTTAAATGCTTTCCCTTCTATTCAAAACACCACCTTTAAGTACACATTCATCCCTAATCACTTCATTAAGTATTCTGTCATAAATTGTCACTCTATATTAATGTCATGACAAATATTAATAATTTTAATCTTGATGTCTAAATTTCAAAGGCATATCAGTGTCAGCGCGAAAGGTAAACTGATGTTTTTATTCATATTTTGCACCTTATTCCATCTGATTTTTTTAGTGACACTTATGTGCTGCCTTTCAAAAACAATATTATGTTACACTTTCATTGTATATAGTAAAACTTGGAGGATATAATTTGCTTACAAACAGAATGATTTAAAAAGGCTTTAGGTGAATATGAAACTAAAACCTTTTTAAAAATAAGTTGTGTTTCATGTGAAATAGAATCCAAATCTTCCGTTCGGAAGAAACGTGTATTACCAACTAGACTACAGAAGTCATCATCAAACTCAAGCAAAGTCCTATTTATAAAAAAACATATACGAAATAACCAAAAAAATTCCAAGTCCCATAAAGCCAGCTTTTTACATTAATTTTAATCTCCGGAAACTCTTATTTAATGGGAAAGGCAAAAATGTAATACTTAGCAACAGTGGTGTGTATAAACTTGTATGTGCTGACTGTGATAATTTATATATAGGAAAGACAGGAAGATCCTTTGAAAAGAGATTTCGTGAACACAAATCCGCCTTAACAAATCCTCTAATTTATTCTGAAATGGCTAATCATTGTCACCGTGAAAACCATACTTTTTCTATCGATGATGCCAAATTCTTACTTATCAGTAGTAACGGAAATAAATTGGACAGATTAGAGGCCCTAGAAATTTCTAAGTCAGTACATCGATCCGAACATTTGGTAAATACATATATCCCAAAAATTTCTCCGCTCCTGGCCGAAATCGTCCTATGCTTCCCTTACCCGAATGTCCCCAACCGTTGAAGCGTGTATATCGGTGCCAGTTCGAACATAATTTAGTCTTCTTTGTGCTCCCCTGAAGATGAATTGAAAGCCTTGAAACCGGTAGGGTTATACCGTTACAAAAAAGTGGAATAAACAGTGTTTGATAAAATGAATTACAATGTCTTTAAACCTCCACAACGTTAATGCTTTAACTATAAACAATATATAAATTCAAGGACACGCCATCTTCAGTTTATGAAAATAGCAATATACAAGTAATTTATTTATAATAATATAATTACAGTATCTGACCTTCTTTCGGTACCACAGCGATTATTTTCACATCGAGGATATCTATTTCATCAAAATATGCTTATATCCAAAAAAAATTACGCGTTTACGATACAAGGTTATCCAATTCGTTCCTAGGGACAGTGTGAGTGGGGGAAGAACAAATAAACGCAGGTTTTATTATATAAAAAAAATATTCTAGAATATTTTTCGAAATTTCCGTCCAGTTTTATCTAAATTCGAAGTTGCGAAATATTATGCTAATTCACTTATCCTCCAATGAACACTCGAATGCTTGAAATTATTTGAATTTTACTCTGGATCGGTGCCTACCCTTTGAGCACACCTGACAGTTTTATTAAGACACATTTATTACACACCGTCTCGTTTTGCTTTTATTAAATTAATAATACTCGACATTTCCTTTGCCTGTGATGTTAGACAGATGTCTGGAAATATCTGCTCCTAATTTGTCTAATGATTTCACAAAAATATTAAACCTTAGGGGTGAAATTGAATTGATAAAACATAAAAGTGTATCTTATTCAATTGATTATCCAAAATAGATTACTATTATGCCATATTATGTAATATCCATATTTCTGGCAATTTTTAGCGAATTATAAAAGGTTTATTAAATGATTTCTACTACTTTATTCTCAAAAATAATCGCGATTGAAAACTATACATTTTTTTGAATTGATAAAATATAAAAGTATAGCTTGTTCAATTAACTATCCAAAATATATACATAATAATTTTGTTATTTTATATAATATCCATAATTCTTATGATTTTTAATCAATCGTTTAAGGTTTATTTAATGATTTCTACAACTTTATCCGCAAAAATAATCGCGATTGAAAACTACACATTCTATTGAATTGATAAAATATAAAAGTATAGCTTGTTCAATTAACTATCCAAAATATATACATAATAATTTTGTTATATTATATAATATCCATTATTCTGATGATTTTGAATAAATCGTATAAGGTTTATTTAATGATTTCTACAACTTTATCCGCAAAAATAATCGCCATTGAAAAATACACATTTTTTTGAATTGATAAAATATAAAAGTGTAGCTTGTTCAATTGACTATCCAAAATGTATATAATAATTTTGTTATATGATATAATATAAATATTTCTGGCGATTTTGAATCAATCGTTTAAGGTTTATTTAATGATTTCTACTACTTTATTCTCAAAAATAATCGCGATTGAAAACTATACATTTTTTTGAATTGATAAAATATAAAAGTATAGCTTGTTCAATTAACTATCCAAAATTTATATATAATGATTTTGTTATATTATATAATATCCATATTTCTGATGATTTTGAATCAATCTTTTAAGGTTTATTTAATGATTTCTACAACTTTATTAACAAAAATAATCGCGATTGAAAACTACACATTCTTTTGAATTGATAAAATATAAAAGTATAGCTTGTTCAATTGACTTTCCAAAAAATATATAATAATTTTGTTATATGATATAATATAGATATTTCTGGCGAGTTTGAATCAATCGTTAAAGGTTTATTTAATGATTTCTACTACATACGAGTATTTTGACCGTAAAAATAATCGCTATAAATATCTATACATTTTTTTCAATCAATTAATACACACCATCACACCGTTTCCATGTCAGAGTAGGCTGATAAAACCGATCACCCACCTTTTCCATCTCGACATATATTCTTCGTACTTTTCTACATCCAAACACTTTCTCATACAACACCTACGACTTCTCTGACTTTTTACGTTTCCTTCTTTCAAAATCTCATTCACTTGATCCAAACATACTTTCCTTAGTCTCCCTCTACCACGCTTTCCTTTCACATTGCATTTTATTTTCCTCTACTTTGTTAGGGGAATAGAATTTCCTCACACATATATTTATTTTACTACTCTTTATTCATTCATTCGTTCTACATGTCCAAACAATCTGAGTTCTCTCCGTAATATAATTCAACACATCAGTTTAAAGTTCACATTCATCCCTTATCACTTTATTCCGTATTCAATCATACATTGTCCCCCCCCCCCATATTTTTTTCAGGGCATGCATGAATTCGGCTCCTTTCAGTTTTTTTCAATGTCCATGTTTCACACCCATACGCCAAATTAGTACTAAATACTGTTGTGAACTCTCATCTTTGCAGATATTAATTATTTTTTTAATTAACACTTCATTATAAATACAATCTGTCGAGTTTATTACTAGTTACATGGTCGCAAAAAAAAATTAAAAGATTATTAATATTTATGAAATTTATGGGCATTAACATATTAAAGTAAAAGTGAGATATAGTCAATCAAAGAAAAATGAAAGGATGGTGGAGAGGAATGAAAAATCAGGAATGAAACACGTTGTATTACTGACTAGAAATAAAGATTTTTTTTCAGTCGCTTCTAAAAAACATGCCAAGGATGGAGTAAGTCTGAATCGAGAATATATGTTTTAGTATCTCATTGATTTAATTTTCCACCGCTAGACGCTTAAAGAAGTGTTAACACATTTTTTTTAATATCCATATTTCTGTCAATTAGAAGTAAATATTTATAGTTTTTATTTAACGGTTTTACTACTCTTTCCGAAAACATAACCAAGGTCGGTAATTTCATATATTTTAAATCAGTAATTAATAAAAAATATAGATTTTAATTCTTACACTTTTATTGTATTCGTCTGCATAATTGTTTGACTTATTAGATCCTGGTCAACTTACTGCGATCTAGTTGGCTTAGTTCGAAAGATCTGTCGATCGCGATCTAGTTGGCTTAGTTAGAAAGATCTATCGATCGCGATCTAGTTGGCTTAGTTAGAAATATCTGTCAATCGCGATCTAGTTGGCTTAGTTCGAAAGATCTGTCGATCGCGATCTAGTTGGCTTAGTTAGAAAGATCTATCGATCGCGATCTAGTTGGCTTAGTTCGAAAGATCTGTCGATCGCGATCTAGTTGGCTTAGTTCGCAAGATCTATCGGTCGATAAATATACTCATTTACCAAGAATTTACAAAAAATAAAGGATATACCACAAACAAAATGTTCTCACAGTGAACATTATACTGTTTGCCGCTGAACGAGTGGGTTGACGGGTACTATGACGTAACAACGTTATCATTCAATTTTGGAGCGTTTTTGATACTCCATGGTTTGGTAAAACGTTAAAAATTATTTATTCATTCAAAATAAATACATATTTAAATACAAACGAGTACCATACTGGCTTTATAATTTTATATTTCTTATATATTAAAAACTATTTACCCATAAACTGCTTATATCCTAATAATGACGCATACTTAGGTCTCTCTAAAGGATTTTTTTTATCCCTTGATCAGCAGTTTACGTTGAAATTTATGAGCGATAAAACAAACTAATTTTAATTAAAAAAACTGATAGCAAACGACATTTGACAAAATGGCGAGTAACATTAAAGGGAAAATGGGCTTTTGATATAAAAAAAATACATTTACTTACTGAATAGATTATTTTTATTGCATTGTATTTAGTACGAAAATCCATCGCCCCTACTCTTCCTCTACGATGCTGCTTTCTAAATAAAACCCTTAAGTACAACACTTAAATAATTGATTTCAAATAAATTCAAGAGACCCAAACTAGTGAAAAATATCAAGCAGTTTTTATATATTTATTTTATTTCACATAGTGTAAAAATAAATATATTCTACTAAAGGTGTCGTCTCTTATCGAAAGATAAACATAATCAATGCAATCCTTATTTTGCTTATTGCAGCCTGTAATAACTTGCACTTAAATCATTCCCGCAAGTTCTTAAGTCAAGAAGTTTCTCTGCTTCGTTTATCATTTACTTTTCCATGGATGATTGTGTAATAATGTGTCTTATGCTCCTAATGATGTGACCCAGATACTGCAACTTGTAAACCTTCACTGTTTTAATGAGCTTTCGATACTTATACATACGAGTGAATACTTTAACACTTGTTACTCGATCTTTCCAGGGAACCTTAAGGTTACGTCTGAAGGTTATTCATGCCTCGAAAGCCTCGAACCAAAAGCCATATAGTCTATACTGCTTTAACTCTTACAGGCTTAGTGGTCCACGTTATGTACCACCTTTTTTGACGCAGTACTGCACAATGGTACACGCAATGTACCACTTATTAAACCTCTCTCTATTGCTGTACGAACGCTCAGATTATGACTCATATCCGCACAGCTGCAGGTCTGGTCCTGTTAAAATTCATTTAGCTTCTAATATTATTGACCGTTAGTTGTTCTTGGTGTGCCGACTTGTGCGTATAAAAGAAAACGTTATATATTTGTATTTAATTTTAATTAAAAATAGTTGGATTGTGATAAAATTCACTTCAGTAATTGTGGTAAGTTAATATTTAGGTTAAAAATTAATTTTACTTGGATGTATTTCGGCATTATTTGGTGGTACATTAGAGGTACCAGTGGAAATATGGACTAGTGGTACATAAGTTGTACCACCTCGCCAGGAGTTCTTTGACCTACCGAGGAAGTGGAAATAAATTTAGCATTTGTATGTATCATTTTTCAAACACATTAAAAAAATAATGAGAAACTTGACTTTTATATTTTTTGTGCAGCCTGAGTAAAAATAAGTAAAGTTTACCTGTGCCTGTAAGGGTTAAGGGTCGTGAATGGGCTAGTTTTCATTTTTTTATGTATTCAAGTGCCTTAATGATATGTTTCCATTGTATCTTTCGAATTTATATCTGAGGGATGTTCCTTCGGAGAGGGGTGGATCATTCAGTTCAATTTCGTCTTATTCAAATAAATTGTTTCAGATCGATCTAAAAGAGATGGGTATTATGACAGAACTTTGTCATTGCCGGTCTTTTGACGTGGAATGGTTTGTCTCTAAGTGTTAGTGATGTGGGTGATATGTGCACCTTTATGAAGTAGTAAAAGACAACCCTCTTTTGGAGGTCTTAGCAAAAAATGGGATTATATATAAACACTACATACATACACTATGTTAGTCTATACTGAATGTGTAACTACCATATACCGGAAGATCTATGAAGGTTTCTTTGTAACTCATCTTCCCTTAGTAAGTTTCTACGGTTTATACAAAATGAGTTTGTCTTATTACACAGGAAAATCACCTTATGCAATGACCGCAATCACCACCTTGCTGTCTTCAAATTAACTTTTTTTTGTGTAATTTTTAATCTGTCAATGAAAGTGGGTTTGAATTCCGAGTTTGAGCGCCCTTGAGAAGATATTGATTTTTAAATGGCTGTGTATGATTTACCTTATTATTCTTCAGTGCCCATAGAATAAATAAAAATTATATAAACAGTCCAATGTAGTAACAAATAGCTGTTTAATAAAAACAATTAGTTCTCATTACTAAGAAAGCTGATTGTTCTTTTTTTTAAACTGAAATGTTGCATATTTATTAATATAACTTGATGGAGAGGGTAAGATCAATAAAGCGATAGAAACAAAACTTAGATGAGTCATATATAGGAAAATAATAGGGAATGACTCAGTATCTGAGACGCTAGAAAAGATAATTTGATTCATTTTATCAAGATATATGTTGAGATGGCTGTAGCACTTATTAAAAATAACTACAGAGTACAGATCGTCTGTCATAACAAGTTTTCTTGACAACACTTTAATGGAGAAACCTTTTGGACAACCGGGATAAATATTGAAAATATTGCTGAGGAGGTTGACTGAGAAGACACTGGGCAGAAGTATTTATGAGAGGGAATTGAAGAGTATTTTCAACGTAAAAGCCCCGACCCTTTCAGGATGAGGGTTAAGAAGATGAATGAATTATATATAACTACAGTATTCCCTCCTTTTCCGCAGTGGATACGTTCCAAGAACCCCCGTGAATGTCTGAAACCGCAGATAGTTGGAACCCTTTATATATTATTACATATGCAATATTTTTTTTCCCTGTACATACATATGTTACCGATGATTAAGATAAATTTATAAGTAAGGCACAGTGAGAAATGAATAACAACAACATATAACAAATATAACAAATAAACGGTGCCGTATAAATTGTTCTTGTATTTTTTTTTAACTATTTAATAAAGTAATTTATGATTCAAACATTTGCCAAAACCTACATAAAAATTTATAATTTAAGAATTAATTTAATTTATATATCATAACTATGAACTAACTTACTATTAATTTTCCGTGTGTAACTTTATTTTTAATATTTAATTTCTTAGAAATAGTTAACATTTTGATACTACTTTTAACTAGATAACAATCCTTACAATGAATTATTTAAATACTAATTATTAATCACGTACATGTCCACTTGTTCAGGCTACTTGCATTTCATCACGTTTAATCAGATCTTGGTCTTCCCTGCTAATATACTGTAGGTTAATTAGTCAGGCAACAGATGATATATCGGAAGCCTGTACCTATAACGGAAAGGTAGGTCGGACTAACTCTCGTTAGTCCTGTATTGCCATTAACTTTGAAACCAGGTGCATCATAGAACTTTAGACCAAGTGCATCTAGTTTATGTCGCAAATGTTCAGCAGACTGAGAAATCAAAGCATATTCGTCGGCATACTGTAGGTCATTAATAACCTGTACGACACATTTAACACATCCCTATTTTCCTAGATAAAAATAAAGAAGTGTTTACGGCCTTACTCTCGCTGCACAGGTTTCCCCGCATGTGTTTATTTTTCGAAACAAATTTATGTCGTATAACCGTAGGGTCGGCGTATCAGAGATCCAATAATATTTTCCTTGACATAACTTTACCCCACACAAGACACACACAGCTTATTTCGATGACAAAAATATTTTGATAATTTTTAATGTTTAATTTTTATAACTTGAATTATTTTAGTTAATCGATAATTGACGATGATTAATGGGGACGACAGCATCGACGATACTGGTACCAACATGTACCGAATGAATTCCACAAGAATTCCATACATAGCTCTACATGGGGTGCCGGATAGACGGCGTCCACCAGGGAGACCCCCGAAACGACGGAGAGATGGTTGGAGTTCAGCATCACAGGAGGACAATCCTGCAGTAACAGACTCTTGAGTCTATAGAAAGTTTAAGAAAAAGAAGAAGATAATTGAGAAAAAATATTGTTAGTAACTTTTTTACTCAGGGCTTAATTTTTTCATTATGCTATCTGCATAATGGTTTAAAGAATGCGTGAAAATTGATGTTTAAGTTTGGTTTCTTGCATTATACTATACGATACTTTCGTAATAAACTGTTTAGCCTAGCAGATTTTTTGTCATGTATCAATTTTTTTACCAACCATTAAAATATAAAAGAAACCTTAAGTGAGTACTCAGACTGGAATCCTGAAATGTTTCATTAGACTTTCGTTATAAACTGTATAGCCAAGTGGGTTTATTGCCATATACCAATAGTTTTTTAACCAACCATTAAAATATTAAATAAATCTTAAGTGAGTATTCCGATTGGAATCCTGAAATGTTTCATTAGACTTTCGTTATAAACTGTATAGCCAAGTGAGCTTATTGCCATGTACCAATAGTTTTTTAACCAACCATTAAAATATTAAATAAATCTTAAGTGAGTATTCCGATTGGAATCCTGAAATGTTTCATTAGACTTTCGTTATAAACTGTATAGCCAAGTGAGCTTATTACCATGTACCAATAGTTTTTTAACCAACCATTAACATATAAAATAAATCTTAAGTGAGTATTCCGATTGGAATCCTGAAATGTTTCGTTAGATGTTCGTTATAAACTGTATAGCGAAGTGGGCTTATTGCCATGTTGCAATAGTTTTTTTACCAACCATTAAAATATAAAATAAATCTTAAGTGAGTATTCCGATTGGAATCCTAAAATGTTTCATTAGAATTTCGTTATAAACTGTAAACCTTACCGGGTTTATTGCCATATATCTTTTTTAACCAACCATTAAAACATAAAAGAAATCTTAAGTGAGTATTCCGATTGGAATCCTGAAATGTTTCATTAGACTTTCGTTATAAACTGTAAACTTTACCGGGTTTATTGCCACACACCAACCTTTTTTAACCAACCATTAAAACATAAAAGAAATCTTAAAGGAGTATTCCGATTGGAATCCAGAAATGTTTCATTAGACTTTCGTTATAAACTGTAAACCTTACCGGGTTTATTTCCATATACCAATTTTTTTTAACCAACCATTAAAACATGAAAGAAATCTTAAGTGAGTATTGCGATTGAAATCCTGAAATGTTTCACTAGACTTTCGTTATAAACTGTATAGCCAAGTGGGTTTATTGCCATATACCAAACTTTTTTAACCAACCATTAAAACATACAAGAAATCTTAAGTGAGTATTCCGATTGGAATCCTGAAATGTTTCATTAGACTTTCGTTATAAACTGTAAACCTTACCGGGTTTATTGCCACATACCAATCTTTTTTAACCAACCATTAAAACATAAAAGAAATCTTAAGTGAGTATTCCGATTGGAATACTCAAATGTTTCATTAGACTTTCGTTATAAACTGTAAACCTTACCGGGTTTATTTATTACCATATACCAATCTTTTTTACCAACCATTAAAATATACAAGAAACGTTAAGTGAGTACTCCGACTGGAATCCTGAAATGTTGAATTTTTTTCCGACACATGGCAAAATTTATGCATAAGAATAAATTATGATTTATGAATAATATAAACAGTTTAAAAATGACTACATTAGTATTGAATCGAGTGGTTGCAACTAAAGAATAATTGATAAATTATTTTAGAGTGATTAATTTTTTTTAAGTGAATATAAATGTGGCATTTGATTAAGGATTTTTTTTTCAAATATTTTATTGTTGCACTTTTTAAATTAAATACTATTGAACATAATTAAATGAAAAAAATATATCCGAAACATTTAATTTAATGTATATGGTAATTTATAACTTTATGACATTTTTTTTGCAATCAAGCAGTGTTTGATTAATCAATGAATAATATTCGAATAACATTTGTTGAAAGATTACTCGAGAAAACGAACGTTAACTATAAATCAAGGTCTTGAATTAATTAAATATTACACATGTATAATATGACTGTTGCAATAACAAAATAATGACGTTAAATTTACTAAAAATACACTGTTATTGACTAAAATCAATAAAAAGGCTTCTATAATATAATTAATTATTTGCTTAAGAAATACACTTTAGCCAAAAATATAGTTTAGTACATATAATTTATGCATAAGAATAAATTATGGTTTATGAATAATATAAACAGTTTAAAAAATGTATATACGTATATACATACCATCACACCATTTCTCTGTCGGGGTAGGCAAAGAGAACAAAGCGCAAGACTTTTATATCTCCACATACATTATTAGCCTCTTCTTCGTCCATACGGTCGAGGGGATGTTATGAGAGGAAACCAGACCTTTCGATACCCTCTCTTTTCAATGTGTTTTCTGATTTTCATCTTGAGTGATATATACAGGATGCCCCAAAGGGCAACGTCAAGCCGATATCGAGGAAGAGGCCAGCTTATGACGGTTCAGAATTAAATAAAAATTCTTGAAAAAGCCTTATACTTTTCGAGTTATAGGCATTTCTTCGAAAATTGGGAAAGTAGCTACCCTGCGCCAAAAACCTTTAACTCATCATACTGTAAAAATAATGTACTACGCTAACCTGGTACGCTACATTATTTTTACAGTATGATGAGTTAGTTGGCTGATAAAAAATATTAATTTTTATGATCGGGCAAAAACAATTTTTTTTTCGAACGTGCAGGCTTTTTTTTGTTTCATATCTGACTTAGACTAATAGCAGGGTTATCTAGGATTACGATACAACCATTAAAATCATAAAATATGACAATTTGTAGTCACAGATAAACATTTGGCGCAGGGTAGCTACTTTCAGAATTTTCGAAGAAATGCCTATAACTCGAAAAGTATAAGGCTTTTTCAAGATTTTTTTTAAAATTCTGAACCGTCATAAGCTGGCCTCTTCCTCGATACAAGCTTGACGTTGCCCTTTGGGACACCCTGTATATATGTGATTTTTTTAATATATTTAAATATATACATACTATGTTGCTATCAATAAAGCTATTTTTTTTTTAATTATTATGCTCCTCACACAACAATTTCTTTAACTTTCTAGTCAAGTAAAATAGATAGTCTATAGTTGGAAAATCTACAGTGTTTCTCGTAGAATTATCAGTACTGACTTCATGATATACAAATATATAATGACTTCTATTTTTTTTTAAAAAGAGCTGGAACTCTTCATGTGTAACACAACATTTTGAAAATGAATATTGGCATCCAAAGTGATATGAAACCGTCCATAGTACGCCTATCCCAAACAGTCTTCCAAAATGAACGAGCTAGTAACCTGCTCCAACAAGTAATGGTTGAAGTTTATATTATATTGAAAATTCTCATCCGAGGCATACAGAACATAAACTTTGGGCTAAGATTCAATTTTGGTCGGTAAGATTTTGATTTCGGTACTCGCTGTAATGGCTGATGTTTATATCATACATATATAACTTTGGTAATTTAATATTAGCCGAGAAATTATTGTGATATTGCTCTAAGCGTGAAGATGGTTACAAATTATCGAACGTAAAATCTAAAATGCGCCTATTACATTATATACTACATCCATAATATAACGCCATTTCCTTGTCAGGGTAGGCAAATAGGACAGAACGTCGCACTTTCCTCTAACTTGATACACATATCTAGCCTCTTCAACATCCATACACCTCCACATACAACATTTGAGACTTCTCTGAGTTTCTACTTTTCCTTCCTTGGGGAAACCATACACTTGATCCAACCATACTTTCCTTGGTCTTCCTCTCATACACCTCGTATATGTTTGGTTAGGCTTTCTTCATTCGTTCGTTCTACATGCCCAAATCATCTCAACGCACACTTATTCATTTTACTTAACATATCATCCCTTATCACGACGTTCCGTATTCTGTCAAACATACATTGTCACTCCTTGTATTTATTCAGCTCCTCTCAGTTTTTTCTACTTCCATATTTTTACTCCCATACATCAAAGTTGGCACTAAAATACTATTGTAGACTATCATCTAAGCAGATTATGATACTGTGCGGTTTGAATGTATATGTTTAAGTGCTTCATTGACTTTGTTTCCTAAAGCTACACGCCGTTCGATATCTCTCTTAACTCTTCCATCATCTGAGAATAAACTACGCAGGTATTTAATTTTAATATACAATATATATAAGCGATGCTGTTGAAATGCGTGTATTGAAAAGAATACATGGAGTGACAATGTATGACAAAATAGGAAATTAAGCGATGAGGGATGAATGTGAATTAAGGTTTGTTTGTCGAGTAAGATGAAGAAGAGCATACTGAGATGGTTTGAGCATGTGGAACTAATGAATGAAGAAATACTAACAAAACAGATATACTCGTATAGTGCAGACGTGAGTGGAAGGCATGTGAGAGGAGGAAGACCAAGGAAATTATGGTTAGATCAAGTGAATGCTATTTTGAAAGAAGGAAACGTAGAAAGTCTGAGAAATCATAGAAGTTGTTTGAGAAGGTGTATGGATGTAGAAGAGGATAATAATGTGTGTTGAGATAGGAAACCGTGGCGCTCTCCTCTCTTTGCCGTGGGGGAGTGGCGTGATGGTACGAGTACGTATGTACATGCGATGCGTTTGACAATGCGATTTTACCCTAGCATACATATTTCTTCAAATCTATCCATGTACTTGATGCAAGATAGTTCCATATTTTTAAGAATTCTTTATTCTTCTAACATTCTTTTATCTTCCTCTACCTTTTAAACTACTAAACAAACTGATTCCATCAATAGACTAAGGTGAGAAAAGGAGTTTATTTTAAGGCATTGATATCGCAAAAAAACGTAGTTAAAGTAAGTGTTTATCAAATAAAAACATAGAAGGAAAAAATAATCTCAAAAGTGTTTTGGAAATATAAAAATATCTTTTTCTTTAATTTCCGTAAAGCGCGAAAGCGAAAATGGCTGTACATGAATAACCAGTTTAGTTTTATTTCATCCCTTAGAAAAGTGTAAGGTTTTTATCTCCTTTTTTACCACAAATTTCCTAACGCGGATCCTTTATCTTTCCTCCGTTATCCGACACGAAAATCCACCGCTTATATCATGAAAATTCCACCCGGAAAATCTCATGTCCATCCCTTTAAGCAGCTACGATGACAAGGTATTATTTTCTTTTTGTAGTGTCAAGTTTGAAGGGTGAAAATGTATTGAAATATTGGAAAGGCAATTTAAGTGAAATATTAGTCACGACAAAATATTCCGGGGTTCCCCTTTTTCCGTTGTAGAATATTTTCTATCATATATTTATTTTAGAAAATCTATCAGATTTTTGAGTGAAACAGTGCTTGAAATTTGTGTTTTTGCTATTTTGTAAAACTATACACTTATAGCCAATCTCTATGCTCTGGTTGATGATACGACTGTCTTCCAGCTTGAAGGTTCGATATCCGTTTTATTTATTGTATATTGTATTGTATTTTAATTTTAATTTTTTTGTATGCGCTATGTGGAACTACCTTATTGCTATTTGGCAATCATTTTGAATCATCCAGAAATATGTCAAAGAAGTCTTAAGTGAAAAACAAACTAGAATATTGTTTATAAATAGGATTTTAATGGGAAACAAACCCGTAACCAAGGAACTGAAGACACCTAACTTAACAAGTAGGCCACAGAAGTTGTTCCGGTGATACTTATTTTTTTAATGTGATGTTTCAGTTTGGTTTTAACTTGGGATTGTTGGGGAGAAATTATAATGAAAGTGTAATATAAAGCAACAATTGATTTTGTTTTTGAAATCCATAAAAGGACGATTGAAGAAAATCTTCATGGCTAACAGATTACAGTTAAGATAAAAATTAAATTATAGACCACAGTTTGGCCAGTTACGCAGCTACAAAACGATTTAAAATACACCTAATGCCAAAATAATGGATAAGAAATATTAGTTTTGGGGGTTGGTTAAGTAAATGAATTGTTCCAAACAGTTAGTAGTCAATTTCAAAATGAGATTTTTTCCCGAGCTAAATAAATCAATGCGTGCTCTTTGAAAAATACAGAGTGGCAGTGTTTAACAGAATATGAAATAAAATGATTAGGATTGAATGTGAACTTAAGGTTGATGTGTTGGTCTTAACTCTAGGCTTGGGCACGTGGAACGAATGAATGAAAAAAAGTTTAATAAAAGTGGTATAGGTTGACCAATCAAACAAATCATATTGTGAAAGAAGGAAAAGTAGGAAGATAGAGAAATCGTTGGAACTTTACAAGATGCTATATCATTGTGGTAAAAGCGAAGTGTGTCTGTCGAAATTTGAAAGTATTGCGCTCCTTCCTCTCCGCCTACTCAGCAGGAAAACGACGTGATGTTATATATATGTATGTATTAATCGAGGCCATCCCCATAATGAACACTAATAGATAACTCTTGAACACCATCAAAGAAGGAAAAACAATCCCCTGGAAACATCTTTCTTGGCAACTAATACAGTTTTCTTCAACCAATCCTGAAAGAAAGAACAATAAAAAATGAACCTGGGCTACGGTATAAGGAACAAACTTTTATTTCAGTGGATTTAGAGAAATTCTTGAGTGTGATTGCCCACTTTTGGACGACACGTTAAGTACAGTTGTTCTAAAAAAAATTGAAATAAAACATACTAATATTCATGTTTTAAATTTATTTAAAACTTATCTTGGACTTGCGTATCCATACAATTAATTGTAAAACTTATAATTGGCTAATCAAAATAAAAAAAAACTTTAAATCTCTTCCGATTAATCCCTTCCACCTGTTATCTTGAAATATTTGTCAATCACCTACTTACCTTTCTAAAAGAAAAATAGATATTCAAACACAATTTTTAATGATTTGTAATTACTGTAAAGTATTGAGTTTTTATTATGTACAGGACAGCCTTACGGTGTATTGCCACGTGCCTTATTCTTTTAACTGACCACCAAGATTTTTAAAAAGATCTGACATCAAAACTAAACTACTACTTTTTTAAAAAAATGGCCCTTTACCCCTGGGTTTATTTTTTAGAAAAAAATTGCCCTATCTATAGTTGTAACCTTTTTCCAGAATGTGCGTCTAAATGACATTTTATCAACACACGTGGGTGTTTTCTATTTCCACTCTCCGTAATATATCTGTTCCTAAAAATATCAGTTGAATTGTAGTCTACTCTTTCATCCCAAATATCGCATTTACTTTTTTATTTAAAAATTCAATCTCACAAGGTAATTAAAATGAACTGATTAAGCATGAATGAAAACGCCATGAAATAATTTAAGATTAATGGCGTTCATCATATTAAAAATTTAAAGCAAGCCAATGTAGCTATTTTTATGCCTTACCCGGCTGAAAAAATCGATACAATTTTTTTAATGGTTAAATAAAAAT
Organism: Odontocerum albicorne; assembly: GCA_949825065.1. Taxonomy (NCBI): domain Eukaryota; kingdom Metazoa; phylum Arthropoda; class Insecta; order Trichoptera; family Odontoceridae; genus Odontocerum; species Odontocerum albicorne. The sequence goes on along the minus strand of OX463846.1, from coordinate 6,694,245 downwards.
TGGAGACAATCGATTTTTTATTATAAAACTGTGGTTTTAAAGGCATTGTCTAAAAAGTTCATTGTTTGCTTGTAAAAAGGGTCAACCCAAATAAATGATAAAATCCGATAAAACCGAGACACCCAACCCGGGTGGGTTTATTAAACAAAAACATTTCGAATCAAAACCAAAGGGGGCATTTACTTCTCAAAAGCGCTAATTTTAAACGGGAAAAGCAAAAACAAACCTAACAATAATTAAAGCAGGCTGTCGGAATTGTTTGATATTTTCTTCGCCTATAATGGAAATTGCTTCCATAAATTCGATTTATTTATATTGTTTTTACAATTCTTATTAAAATCATTAGTTTAAATACAATTCATTTTATGGCACACTTCAACATAACTAATTTTGGAATGTTGAAACGTTGAAAAGCGTGGTCAAGAGGCAAGATTTCCTTTGAGCACATTAATCATCCTCCATGGCTTAGTTGGTAAGACGCCTGTCTTCGAATCCTAGGGTTTATGGATTCGATTCCAGTTGGAACTAGGATTATTTCTAAAAAAGATTCATGTTTTCATTTGATGCCTCTTTGACATCTTTTGTATTGTATTACACTTTTGTTGTATACAGTACAACCTGGTGGGCTTATTTCTATGTGGCAATCTCTTTCAAATAACCAAAAAATGGTAAAGAGGCCTAAAGTGAAAACCATACTTGGATCCATTTAAAAAAAAAATTGGTTTCCAGCGGGATTTGAACCCGCAACATCCGGACCGAGAAACAAACGCGTTATCAACTTAACCACGGAGGTTAACATCTTACTGTTTATTTTAAATAAATTACCACTTGGCAATACGTTCAACAGTTTGTACCATATATGAAGAAAGTGTAATTTAATAAAATGTTTCAAAGCAATCGGTCCACCGGGTTGAGAACTATTAAAGTAGGCAGGTAACTCACCGTTCATCATAGCAAGTCTTACAGCACGTAAAAAGGTAACAATATTCACCTTTATCTAGTGCATAAAAGTATAGTTACCAGGCGAATTCTCTATACCAGATACGGGCCCTTTCTTTTTTTTCGGGTATCGATATATGAACACTACACATAAAGCGGAATATGTTACTATAGCAAATCGGAAGATCTACAAAAAAAATTCGTACTATAACTCATATTTCCTTGGTAAATTTTCAGCGCTTTTCTTACCAAATATGTTTTATTTAACAGATGTCGATGAGGGGAAGTACCTAATATAATGGCCGCAGCTACTACTTTCCTAATCCTTACACTCAACTTTTTGTATAGTAGTATTTTAAATATGTCAATAATAGTGGGGTTGCATCCAAGATAGAACGCCTTTGAGGAGAGTATGTTCTTTAAACGACACTTTATAAATTGTCATTTATTTAGTATTACAGAAAAGTAGTTTAAATTTAACTTGATAATATTTAGTTATGAATTGATGCACCTGTACAGCTTCTGCACATTTTTTGTAAATGAATTTGCTATAATAAAATTATTTTCTTTTATTGGTTGTTACTATAGCATGAAATATATTGTTCTACTCAGAGTTTAGCTTTTTGACCAATAAATTATTCTATTAATTGTTTAGATGGGGGTATATTTTATTAAGTTTGATATGATATATTTTATTAAGTTTGATATGATATATTTTATTAAATTTGATGATATATTTTCTTAAGTTTAATATGATATATTTTATTAAGTTTGATATGATATATTTTATTAAATTTGATGATATATTTTATTTAGTTTGATATGATATATTTTATTAAGTTTGATATGATATATTTTATTAAGTTTGATATGATATACTTTATTAAGTTTGATATGATATATTTTATTAAGTTTGATATAATATATTTTTATTTAATATTTTACAACTTAATTGTTACAATTTTCGTTGTATTTTTTTCCTTCTATTGTTCGTTGTTTTTCACGATATTACAAAACGTACTTTACAGTCTGTAAAACAAAATAAATTTGTTATTAATTAATATAAAAAGAAACAAATGTGAAAATAATCATGCAAAATTTATTTGCATAAACCCACTTCGAAAAACTCCAACATGCTTAATGTATATCTAGAAAACACCTGTGAAAATACTTCGTCATTCAAAACATACATCCTAAAAACACATGTAAAAATCTAGCATGTAAAATTTATTTGCAAAAAATACCCATAAAAATAATCCACCACGCAAAACTTGTATGAAGTAAACATCTTTAAAAACATTTCAGCATCCAAATATAAATATTTAAAAAAAAAAACGTGTGAAAAAACTTTATCATTCATATGAAAATAAAACGAAATTCATATGAAAAAACACCCATAAAAATAGTTCAACATTAAAAAATTATATTATATGAAGAATACATGTGTGAAAATACTCCGAAATCTAATATTAATATGTATTAAAACACCTGTGAAAATACTTCGTCATTCAAAACATACATCCTAAAAACACATGTAAAAATCTAGCATGTAAAGTTTACTTGAAAAATATCCATAAAAATAATCCACCTTGCAAAACTTGTATGAAGTAAACATCTTTAAAAACATTTCAGCATCCAAATATAAATATTTAAAAAAAAAACACCTGTGAAAAAACTTCATCATTCATATGAAAATAATATGAAATTCATACAAAAAACACCCATAAAAATAGTTCAATATTAAAAGATTATAATATATAAAGAATACATGTGTGAAAATACTCCAAAATCCAATATTAACGTGTATTAAAACACCTGTGAAAATACTCTATTGTTCAAAATTTTCATGTCCAAATAATAAATTATGCAAACTTCATATGAAAAACCAGCTGTGAAACCATTTCAGTTTGAAAAATTTAAAGGATTTTAATAACAATTTGTAGAAGGAAGGAAGAAGATATTTAATTCAAATCACGACAAGGAATCGGCACACCATCTGTTAAAGTGAGTCGTTTTATTCAGTGGGCATCAAATTTATCTCTCTCTCACTTTACGACATCGTCCTAACCTTTTGTGCTCGGGTTATATTTTACTTTTAATATTTTCCTAAGGCATCGCCCCCTGGTCTATGAGATTTCACTAAAATGGACTTAATAAACTGGGAAATAAATATTCTGTCTCATTCTATTCTTATATCACTGCAAGCATCGCAACTGAGACAGAAATATGGCCAATAATTCACATCTCTGTTAGTTTATGAGAAAATTATTTGTTGCCATTTCAGCATGTTGAAACTAACCTCTTTTTTCTAAAATATTTCCCTCTTTTAATACTCTTTACGTTTTTTTTTGAGAGTTTATATAAAATAAATCTTTTATTAATTATTTTTTCTCCTCTTTCGTATGGCACGCTTTGACATATTCATATCGGTAATTCGAATATATTTAAGAGCGTGGCTGGGAAACCACATTTATTATCGAGTAATCGAGCCTTCAAGTTTAGAATTACTGAAGTAGACATGAATCTCGCGGTTCATTACTATATTGTTCGTGTTTGCAAAACTACCGCACGTGAACAAACGACGCCTACTTTCCAACCTGGAAGATGCTTGTTCGATTCTCGTTGTTATCAGATTTTTTCAACAAGGACTTTAGATTACCACCAGATGCCACTGGGAATCAGACTCAAAACCATCGGGGTGGAAGTCAAGCTTTTACCAAAAAAATCACGGAAATTTGGATAATCATTGATAATGATTTGATTACATTATGTTAAAAATACAAATTTAAACAGATTGTATTTAGTTCAGTCAAATACTATTGTCACTTTATTTAAAGGTATAACCCAACTGGTTTCAAGGTGTTCATCTCATTATCAGGAGACTACAAACAATAATTATGTTCAAACTGTCACCGACATACGCACTACTAACGGTAAAAAAAATCGGGTTAGGGATCGTGGGAGGAGGGAGGCAGGAGACAACTAACTTTAGCAAGCAACAGTGAGATCTTGGGAATATATATATTAAATACATTCACAATACAAACATTCCCAAGATCTTTCCCTGATAATGAGGGGAAAATCTTGAAACCGGTAGGGGTTGAATAAAGTGGAATAAACAGTGTTTGATTTAACATAATACTGCGTCTTTAAGCCTCCACAGTGTTAATGCCTTGACTATAAATAAAATATAAAAAAAGTCAAATAGCTTGCGCATTTTTTAGTTGCCAAGAGAAATGGAAAGTTTAATATCAAGAAACTTAATTTTCGTAAGAGAGGCATAATTCTCTTTTTTTTATTTGAAACTATCATTTAGACGTTTTCTCGTTTGCGTATTGAGTTGTAATAAATTTAGATAAAAACGGCCATTGTAATGTCATCTAACTATTTATTAAGTTTCAATAAGTTATTAATGGTGAAGGATCCACTCATAAAAAAATAATTCCTTTTATCGTTATCGCCTATTGTAATTATGGTCATCTGAAATGAGATACACAATTAATAATGTTTTTTTAGCATTAAGGCAATAAAGGCACTTCGATTTATATTTGACAATCGAGACCACAGATCTTGAGGTGTGCTGCATTTTTATCTTCATATTTTTCAAAGGTAAAGAGTATGAGAAACAGGAGAGCATATATAACGAGCTATATACACGTGGAAGTACCGACCATTATGTATGGAAATTAAGCCTGAGCATTGAAAGATAGAACAAATGCAGTGAAAATACGTACAGCGTATAGTAAGAAATGTATGGGTATAATAATGTTTTATACAGTATAAAAATATCAAATAAATGATAACTGTTTGTTAGAGATGAACATTAAAAGTAGAATAACGAAAAAAAACTTGAGATGGTTTGGGCATATTCAGAGGATGAGTTGCAAAAACTTTAGATGGTTTGGGCATATTCAGAGGATGAGTTGCAAAAACTTGAGATAGTTTGGGCATATTCAGAGGATGAGTTGCAAAAACTTGAGATGGTTTGGGCATATTCAGAGGATGAGTTGCAAAAACTTGAGATGGTTTGGGCATATTCAGAGGATGAGTTGCAAAAACTTGAGATGGTTTGGACATATTCAGAGGATGAGTTGCAAAAACTTGAGATGGTTTGGGCATATTCAGAGGATGAGTTGCAAAAACTTGAGATGGTTTGGGCATATTCAGAGGATGAGTTGCAAAAACTTGAGATGGTTTGGGCATATTCAGAGGATGAGTTGCAAAAAGACTTACAAAACAAATGTATGTCTTAAATGAACGGAGAACCAGGAAAAAATAATTAAAGAAATTTTAATTGAGATAAAGGTAAAAAGTACGTGAAACAGGAAAGTATACCATATATGGCGATATTTATGGATATAGATGAGGCGAAAGGTGTATGCATTGATAGAAAGGTGTCGTGGTCTGCCGTCTCTACTAACCCCATGAGTGACAATATCTTCTCCTTTTTTTGTCAATGGAACTATACTACTTCCGCCCAGAATTCTGCCATCTGAATATCAAGTTCCACGAATTTAGTCTTGCATCGGTTCGGTCATACTCCATTAAGTTCCGTGTCCAGGCCATAAATCGTAAATTAAGCCACACGTTTCCAGTAGAAGTCAATAAAGGTTGTTTTATCATTTGCATCAATCAGATCTTGTCCCGAACGTTTGGGCTCTTGGTGCCATTTTTTTGAGAGCTTTGTCCAGTATTTAGATGATTTTTTTCTTTTCCCTTTAGATAACGCACTTTATCCAGAAGAATCGTCAGTTTTTGCGCTCTCTTAATGAAACTCTTCCTTTGTTTCAATCTCGATGTTGCTGATTACTGACAATATTAAAGATGTCTTGGGCCTTGAGCTTGTTTTATTTTTTTTCTAGGTAAACTGCAACAGTTATATTGAAATCAGCTTGATATCGGCCGCACTCCTTGAAAATCGATGTTACACTATTCGTTAGATTTATTGATTTTAACCATTCCCTTCCTGTGCTAAAAAAAATCCGCGCGTTCCAGTGCTGTATATTCAATACACATCAATACACATGCAAAAATGAGCGATTTAAAATCGGCAAAATAAGAATATTCATAGCCAATCGCTTAAATTAATTAAAGTTGAAGTCAAAAGTGATAATAATTGAAATTTAGTTGCGGAAAACCTGAAAAAAACATCAGCCGACGTTCACAAAACGGGCAAAGAGACAACCTTAAACGAAAGCCCGCGAGCTACTGAAGCGAGAGAAGCGAGCAAACTGAGATTATATTTCTTGCGTTCCCATATACCGAAGTAGAGTGAGAGTGAGACGTGAATAGCGCCGCTTCCTCATCCATAGCTGTTTTTTTTAAATGAATATACCTACGTCACACACTGGCACACGTTTGATTATATTGGTGAATTTATTCCCAATTTTCACAAAATATATCTGATGTGACCGATAAGTGCTAATTAAATTATTAATAATATAGAAACAATGTGTACTAGTTATACATCACAGGGAAGAAAGGGTTAATGCCTTAAAATAATGTATTTGTAGACAACTTGTTTATATGTGTAGGAAAACTTGGGAGGTGTAGGAAAAGTTAACGTGACTATATGAATAAGAAATTAAATATTAGAGCGAGTTATATTATATTATATATAAGTATTTTGATAATTATATTTAAGAATTCTGGTCATTCGGTAACTATTGTGCATGAATAACAGGATTTTTTTAAACAGCTTTTTTTATTTAGATTTTACTTCTGAGATCATTGAACAGTGGAAGAAAAATAAAACTATGGTTAGAGCAAGCGTTTGATATTTTGAAAGAAGGAAAAGTTAGAAGTAAGAGGAAATACACAATAAGGATGTGGAAAAGATGAAATATGTGTCGAGATAGGAAAATCTGAAGCTCTGTTATCTCAGTCCACCCAAACAGAGAATGGATCTATCGGTATGTATGCAACGGTGATCTAACGGTATGTATAAAAACCTACTTTGAAATTTCTGTTGTCAATTATATGAATTTCACGTACGAGTACTTCAGAACTTGACCAAACAGCATCCATTTATAAAGACGTGAAGTTTATTGTTTTTTTTTTAACAATAATATTGTCTAGCCAGACTGAAGAAACATAACAAACAAGATATTTATTAAAAGTATAATATGAACCCAGTGCGCTTAATTCCAAGCACGAAACGAGATAAAGTCATATGGAATATATGAATTCTTTCTGGATGACCGTTGGTCACTAGGGCTGCCAATTAAGTGGATTCAAAATTCAATTGTAAGTATTTTATAAACACTGAAATGAGATAATATTAACTGCACAGTATTTATAATAATAATTCTTTGGTTGTTTGCAGTACAATCATGTAAAGTAATCAACACGGAGAAATGTTTTCTAGCCATGAAGTAAAATTTTCGACGACCTTGTGATAAAAATCTGGTAATTTTTTTAAAGTACTATTGGGATCATGTTTCTGTGCTATATTTGATTTATGAGAGTGAAAATGGACGCGAAGAAAGGATGAAAAATATCCATTAAATTCTGTAGAAATGCTTGCATTAAGAAAAAAATACATTTGGTGAGAATGTATGAAAAAATAAGGATTATGGTGATAAAGGATTAATGTGAACTTATGGCTGATGTGTGGAGTAAGATGAAGCACGTCCCTCTGATATGGATTAGACACGTGGAATGAATCAATGAAGAAAGGGTAACATAACAAATTAACGATTTTAATGAGAGTGGAAAGTGTGGTAGAGCAAGATCCAGGAAAGTATAGATTGATCAAGTAAATTGTTTTAAAAAAAGGAAAGGCAAGAAATAAGGGAAATGGTATGTAAGTACTTTAAATAAACCAACCAAGAACCCCCTGGTAAATGGTAATTATTCTATCAACTAGACAATGGAGGTCATCTAACTGTATTTTTTTTTAAAACAGAGAGTTACGTAGATTTAAACTATTGGTGAGGGAAAGTTAAAAACGTTCTTACACCCAGCGTGCAAAGAAAGATAAAAATAATATTGAAGATTAATGAAATTGTTCAAGTCTTTTTTTAAGGCAACCACACAATGATAAAACAAAGTCTTACGGCAGTCTGTAACTGGTTCCTGAGTCTGACAAAATGGATGACAAAGAAGTACAGGAAATATTAATGAACTGCGACCGGGAAATATCTGTTTGAGGGTATCATACACTCTAAGCACACAACTTTCCATCCAAGCACACAACTTTCCCTTCAAACTTCCCATCTTCTATTATTCATACTTCTCACTTTATCTTATTTAACAAATTAGACCATTTGATCGAGCCACGTTTTCTTCGATCTACCTCTTACACGCTCATCTTGCACTTCTGGCTTGTATACTCGTTTTTGCTTAGTTATTCTTTCTTTTTTTCATCCTCTTCACATGTTCAAACCATCTTAAAGCTCATTTTACAATCTTACTTAAAACATTAATTTTATCCATTCATCTGTTTCTGATCTATTTATTTCACCTTCTATACATTGATACATAATTTTTTTCTAGTTGAAGATTAATAGCGTGTGGCTATAAAATGTATACTTGTAATTAAAAAAAAGTGACAACCCTGTTTTGGAACACATATGTCTAATTTCTCGAGCGCAGTGGCCGTGGTAGCCAGCAGAGGCAGAAGTATGGTCATCAATTCGTTTCCCGGTGCGGGCGCAACATACAAATGAGGCGCCATCCCCCGTCGCGATAACCTTGTGTGACATATCTACCCATAACTGTGAGATATGGCACTGCTCTGACTCGCTGCTTCGTGCTTTCCAAAAAATCCTTTTTTTCAGGTTTTCCATTACGATATGCACGTTTCAAAGATAATGACTTTTGAGTTTTGACTCTATACTAGTTTATAATAATTATTTTAAGACAGTTAATATACCGTCATTAAGAGAGTAGACTCTCAGGGGCGCTCTTACTTGGGACCAAAACACACTATTATTGACAGATTTGAAATATTACAAAATAAATCTAAATAAGTTGTGTGTAAGGTTAGGAAGGTTCTCTGTATATGTTTAGAAAAAACATGCTTGGTCAGAAACTGTAGAAAACTTATCAAGAAATGACGAACATCCGATATGTTATAGTAAGACATTCGGATTAAGGTGTAGTGTAGTTTATGTGTGAAGTGTTAATGTGCAATCATAAATTTTGATAAGACCGCCATATATGGTTTTACCAAATATGTACGAGTACGAGTACATGCATTTTCTATCACCTAGTTAGTAAGACATCTGTTTTTCAACCATATTTACAGGCTTGATTCTCATTTAAACCATATTTATTTTAAAAAAGGTGCAAATATACTTTTCACTTGAATCCTTTTTAACATATTTCTCGTTGGTTAGGTTCATCTTATTGCTCACACTCATCACTCGTTCCTTCATTACGAGTTCTGTGATACATTGTTATCCCGCGTAATGTTTTCTGTGTACACATTTTTACTGCATTTATTCGAGTATTTTAAATGTTTTTTTCATGTCCTCGTGTCACTCCCACACGTCAAAGTTGGTACTAAAATACTGTTATGTACAATAATTTTGAAGGATTTTGATACTTGACGATTTGATATATATTCTTCTTCCTAGTGTAATGTAAATAAATAAATAAATAAATATTAGGCTTATTGACAGCAACATAGTATGTACAAGATCACACCTGAATAACATTTCTAAAAACACATAAATTGCAGACAATACATCAGACGCAGAAGCTATCAAAAGGTCTGGGCTCATCTAATAGCATCCCCTCGGCCAAAATACACCCCACCAATATAGGGCGAACCCAGCCACGGGGACACCAGATGTTTTTCAGCCCACACCCTTAAACACGTAGAAACAGGAATATATACAAAAAAAAGGTGTCAGGTCCCCCCAACATTGACTATAACCTGAGAGTAAGCATCTTTGTCCCCGGCAGCCCGAAAAAGATCTCCAATGATCCTTATACCAGTCCAATCTTGTATATTGCGGAGCCAGGAGATTTGCCTCCTGCCAACACCTCTTCGACCCTCTATTTTGCCTCGGATGTAGTACAAATTACTGCACCTGATCATCCAAGACAAAATAGAGGTTTGATACATAATATATTATATTTCAGTGTCTCATTGACTTTGATTCCTATCGCTACACGCCGTTCGATGCCCCTCGTAACTTTTTATCTGAGAAAATACTACCGATATAGCACAATTCTTCAAATTACTCTAATTTTTCATTACTCACCTATGTAAAGGTATGCTATTTACTTTTTCTTCCAACCTTTTCTATCACCATGAGTTTTTTTCACCAATTCACAATATTTATTCTTAGACTTTCTTTACGTATCTCATCCATACTCGTATTTCTTATCAGTCTCCGTAATTGATCCTTTAATTCTATTAATTATTTTTATATCACATAAAAATAATTAATAGAATTAAAGGGTGTTAACATAAGTTCTGTCCATTTTTTATCAATTTAAAAATGAGCACTAAAAGTAAAACAGAATGGTAAATGTTATACGTCATTCGAAAAAAAAAAACTGCTCTACAATATATTGTGTTTGCTTTTACGTTACATATACTATTTTATTTGATTACAAGCCTTCAAAATGGAATGTCAAGTAGACGAAAGGGAGCATTTTCGACACCTCCTTCTGTTCGCGTTCAATCGAAGGGATAAAGCTGCTCGCGATATTTGCAAAGTATACGGTGAAAATGCTATGAATTAAAAGACAGCTCGTCGATGGTTTTAGCATTTCAAAGACGGTAATTTTGACCTGAAAGACATGGAGTGTTCCGGATGACCAACACAACATCTTGTAGGGCAGTTTTTTTTTTCGAATGACGTATAACATTTACCATTCTGTTTTACTTTTGGTGCTCATATTTAAATTGATAAAAAACGGACACAACTTATGTTAACATCCAATATTATACGTGATATAATAAAAAAATATGTGTAACGTAAAAGCAAACACAATATATTGTAGAGCAGAAAATTTTCTTTCGAATGACGTATAAAATTTACCATTTTGTTATACTTTTGGTGCTCATTTTTAAATTGGAAAAAAACGGACACAACTTATGTTAATACCTAATATTATTAAATGAAATCTGATTAGGAACTTCAGCTTAACAGTTTTTATTTAATTTTAAATATTTCATGATATAATGTTAAAGAAAATGTTATTTTCAAAAGTTCTGCACAAAGAAATATACAGTAATGTTATGTAATATACGAAGAGCGCCGGATAACAAACGAGTTGAAATTGGACCAGGTATATAAATTCAATTTCGAAAGATAAAACTCTCGGAGGAAATTCATAAATGCAGTCTCAAATTGGATTCATAAAACGCAATTTAGATTTGATTTTAAAATATTTTAATAATAAAATTGTTCACTTTGCATATTTTGTTTAGTTTTGCCACAGTTTTGAAACAGACTTAAATTACTTAAAATAAGACAATGAAAGAATGTTCACGTTATGTGGACATTATTTTGCGCATTCAACAAACCCAATATATTTCAATTTTTTTTAAAAACCTAACCTTACCTAACAATCTCGATTCTTCATATCTTCACGAAAATATCCATTTTTTCCAAACCTAACTTTACCTAACATGGAGAAGGCAGTTGAGTCACTCTCGATTGTTCTTCAATAACTCGTTCATATGATACCCATCAATTTATATGAATTGGTTATTCTGATAAATTGGAGATCGTGGCATTCCATTAACCCTCCGTCGGGTGCAATACAAATCCTAACACGTTCGGGCGCAACTCATCTGTGAGATTAAAAATGTTATTTCTGCTTACGCTTAAAGGAAAGCTTATCAAACTGGACTTTTCACTCAAATATGATTATATAACATTTGTACATTTTTTTGCACTTTTCAATAACAAAATTTAAAATTTTCTCATATCGTTTTTCTTAAAATAGAAAATAACTAGTTTACAACATTCTCAGTCTTTTGTTGGCAGCTTATCAACACAACTAATGCAATTCAGTAACATCACATTTTTTTAGTCATTTAATACCCACAATAGGTTTGTAAAAAAGATTTAACGCAATAAAAAATATGTCGAATTAACTGTCACATCTTCATAAGGTAGGTTCATGTGACGAAAATATGTTAAAATCAATAACTTAACATTAGAGAACACTATGCTAGCACTTTTTCAAACATTATTTAGAATGTAAAATTCAAATTCACTTGTGATCATAAAACGTTTTCACAAAAACAAAAGGGAGTAATCAAAATATGATTAAAAAGTTATTCGTGATCAGGCTCACGTTGAACATTTTCGAAAACATTCTTATAACAATTTTCACACACCATGCGTGCATGTTTGTATTCATATAGTAAATAACGATCAATATAATTGAATTAGGGGCTACAACATACATATAAGAACTATTGTAGGTAATATTGAGAAAAAAAAAGAAATTTCGGAAATAAAAAATACTTAAGTAATCGGGCGCAAGTCATCCAGTAGATTAAAACTTCCGTTACGGAGACCAACGGTGCACTGGAGAAATAATAAAGATACCCTTGTGTGAGGGGTAGGGAGTCAGGAAGCTACTATAAGTCTCACCTCTTTGTCGGTAAACCTCGCCCATTGGCACAAAAAAAAACTAGGTACCTCATCTCACAGATTAGATGCGCCCGCTCAAGACTTAATTTTGTTTTGGGGTTTAGAACCACTAGAGTTTGCACGGAACTCGTTGTTCATAATCGCACGTGCTAGAAATTTTATCGCATGTGAAGGGACTAGGACTCACACAAGTCACAGAAGAAAACAGTTGACCAACTATCATCGTTACCTAGTGCTGGCCATCGTTGCTTAGTAAGATGCTGGTTTCCTAACGCGAGATTCAAAGTATTGTTCACAAAATGCCCAAAAAAATCCTTAATACAAAATCTGTGGCAAAAGTTGAGATGTCCATTTTTCGTCATTTTGTGTTAATTCTCCCAATTTATAGAAAATATTTCTCAGCATTTTGTGGCAAAACTTGGTGTATCAGTCATTATCCAAACAAAATATATATTGTTTGGAAAAACTATAAAAATGCTTATTTGTACTGATTTTAACAGCTTATCAAAGTTAATATTGTTTCTCCTGTAAAGTAAGGTAAAACGGGCATATCAACTTCGGCCATAACGCCACAGAATTGAAGCAACCAATTTATAGAACACAAATGCACGTTATCTTGGTTACGCAAGTCGTTGCGTAAGGTTTTTAAAATAATACTTTCTTTGGAAAGTATGATAGCTTCGTATTTCTCGGATAGATGTCAGGTAAATAAAATTTTCATGCCTAACTTCATTTCAAATATACTGAATGTACTCGTATATAAATACAAATGGTAAAAGTTAAGAGCATTTTTCGGTCATTCTTTATCTAAATTCCTCATGCGGCTTATTTGCCTAGTTTGGAAGTTGGAACAAAATAAGCCGTTTTTCCGTAGCTTGATGTTTTTTCACTACAAAAGAGGAACAAATTCAATGCAAACCGAAACGAAAGATATGTACAGTGTGTGTCGACAAAAATCATTATGGTAAAACGATACTCGAAGGCGTTGTCGCTCTAAAATGCGGGCTACCAGTGGTGACGACCAAATCAAGGTTTTGATCGATAATGAACAACCTTTAGACACGAGAGATTACTGAGATAGCAAGAATAACTGTCCACGAGTATTTTGCGTTTGAATTTGACCTAAAATACATTTATTTTCGGACAATCTAATATAAAACTGAATTATAAAAATTAAAAAAAAAAACATTTCTGCGCATATTTGTACTGCTATCTACAAAGTCAAGTTTTGTATTCCAGTCTGTGTCAGCAGTAAGAAATAACGTACATACTCGTACTTTGGAGTTTTCCCTGATCCGTGGGACTCGCGTCAATTTCCTACTTAGTTATTTTCTCTAGAGAATACTGCGCTACAGTGCCTTTCATATTTCTTGTATTTTTCTTGAAAATTGTTATTTTCGTACAAACAGCAATTTTGTGTAAACCAAATTGAATTATTTTTTTCTCATTTTATTTTAGACATGTTTATTTTAGACAAAAAAATTGCTCAAGTAAAATAATAACGAAACAAATACTTTTGTCTTTTAATTCTAAAATCCTTGAAAGTTCTTAATAGTTCAACTCAAAATAAGTATGACGTTTGATAATTTGTCTCCTAATAATAGAAATCTTTTGTTAAAATAGAAAATTCTTGTTAACATTAAGACTCAATTTTAATTTATTTTATTAATAAAAAAATCCCTATTGATATTACATCTGTAATTTATTTTTATTTAGTTTACATTTGATACAGATTAAATCTAATTAAAACTAATAACAAGATTTTTTTAAAGTTTTAAGTTAAATTTAGCATAATCAAAAAAGGGATAATGTTATTCATTTTTCCCCATTGATTGACACCGTTTCCCCATTGATTGACACCGTTATGCATAAAAAGTGTACAATGGAGTTCAATCCTCAATTTATCCACCGAGATATGGAAGATATCAATATCAGTAAATTTATTTAACAAGATCATTCCGTGTTTGAGTAGTGATGCTCCAAACAGCTAAATTGACACTAAAAACGATCTTACAAAAGTCTTATCAATCAACAAAGTGTTTGCTATTTTTCCTATTAGCACTTCGTATTTGTATAAACAGATGCGTATATATCTTCTATGTTAACACTTGATGAATAGTATTCAAACGAATCGATTAAAAATGTTGACTGGGACCTTGGGTATAATCCATGCTTTTTGCAATAAAGGTGCTGCAGAAATTTCTTAACTCACTCAACTACCAGTGATGTCTGGATTATTTTCGCGTTCTAGGAGTATATGATTTTTCTGCACTCAAGTTTTAAGACAAGATCTTAAAAAAACTAGAGTTCTTTTCTAGATCTTCACAAGGCGGCATTTTTAGAGAGGAGAATATATTTTCATTGTTTTTAATCATCGTATTGTATAACACTACCGTTGTATAAAGGATCTTTCAAATTGAGCGTTTTTTTTAATTATTGACACAGATGGCGTCGCGAACTTGCCTGAGTCTTGTGACATTTGAGAAGTTTAATGTATGACATTTATAAAAATGGAGTCATATAGTTGAATTATTTTATGTGCTGTAATCTCCGGAAACGGTGATGTTAATTGGCCACCAAAATCATGTGATCTGACACCGTTGGACTATTTTCTCTGGTGTAACGATAAAAGCCATATCTATAAGAATGACCCCCAATCAATTCCTGAGCTAAAGGATGAAGTATTTGCCTTATTGGTGAGTTAGAACTGCAATTGTGCTAAAATGTCATTGAAATTTTTGACAAAAGAATGGACAGTTGTGGACCTGCAAGATGTGGACATTTGGCGGCGGATATTATTTTTTGTGTTTAAATGTCATTCATTATATGTTGTTTATAGTTATTCATTCGTTATACTTCAAGGACCAATAAAAAAAATGAAATTAAAGTAAATTGTGTGTTTTATTCAAGAATTCAAAAAACCACTCAATTTGAAAGACCCTTTACAACAACAAAATATGTGATGCGTCTTTTGGTGAGAAAATAGGCTAAGACCCTTTATAAGTTCCCTTTATAAGTACCCCTTTATAAGTTTATAAGTACCCCTTTATAAGTTCCATCAGAATCGAACCCAAAATTCCTGGGTTGACGTTCAAGCGTTCTATTTACTAAGTCACGATTGCTGTCATGTATGAGACACTGACGGAATCGAATCCAGAATATATGACACATATACTCGTATAAAAGACCCATGATGCCGTAGTCTTAGTCTGTATCATGCAGCTGTAATGGTGTGTATTCATGCTAAGCAAGCGGGCGCCCCAGGTTCGTTTCCAGAAAGACTGATTAGCCTCTTTTACCATTTTATATCGGAATTCGTGTTTTTCTATAGCTTACATGCCAGATAATCAAATGACGCTCTTGTTGGCGACATTGGCATCCCACAATCTACCATGCCTTCGGTTGAGCTCATTCGAAAGTGTTCTTGAGATGATCGATATGATAAGGAAATAGTGCTATACCAAATTATCTAAAAAAAATCAACCCTTTTTGGGGTAGCAGCGATGACAGATTTCCAAGCATTTTCTATCAATAATCACAGCTATTTCGTCGTCTATAGCCAGCCCTCTTGCTATACATATATTGCTCTATATGTCGTTCATCTTACCTTTCACTTAAAATCAAATGTTTCCAACTATATCCTTCCACTTTTCATCGATTTACCTAATTACGCTCTTGATTAATTTCCGACGTATTTGATTTCATAAAATTTTCACCCCTCACTCTTTCATTGTGGCCAAAGAATCTGAATGTCGTTTTTTTTTTAATTTTACTTATAACATCCGTCTCTAACAATTATCCTTTGACCGATATTTTTTTACTCCGTAAATTACGTGAGACGAAAGTTAAAAGCATTCAAAGGTAAAATTTTATGGTATAAAAACTCGTCGAAGTATTGGAAGCTAAACAGTCCATGATAAAAATAGTACATGTCTTAATAAGAATATAATTTATTATATTAATGTAATATACTTTCGTTGGAAAAATTACAACCTGTTAAGTTTATTACCACACGGTTCTCTTACAACGAAATAGTAAGGTGTTAAAGTGAAACCCAGACTGGAACCCTTAAAATATATCGAGAAAATTAAAACTCCTTAATGTTTTAGTTAAAATAAAGATAGATGTTATTAAACAACTGAATGCATGCTATATTATTGCCTTGAGTCTTTAGAGCTTCTAGTATGGTAACTTTCTTGACTGAGTCAAATGCATTTTCGTACAGATTAGCAACCCCAAAACCAATAATGTAGATGAAAAACCGCTAGAACTTGTCAAATTATTTCCTTTCAAGGTGGCATATCGGAGGAAATAGCACGAAGAACAAAACTGACATGAAGCTCATTTGGACGCTTGAACAACATCTTCAAAAGTAATCTCCCAATATCTTTGAAGCGAAAGGTCTACAACCAGTGTATTATCCCGGTACTTACGTATGGCTGCGAGACATAGACGTTCACAGTAAATAACACACAAAAGCTCCAGACCACACAAAGGGGCATGGAGAGATGCATGTTGGGATATAACATACTAAAAGAGACCGTAAACGAAACACCTGGATTCGCAATATAACAAAGGTAGAAGACGTTATAAAGGTGTGCAAAAGAATGAAGTGGCAATGAGCCGGACACGTAGCCAGAATGTCAGACTCCCGATGGACATACGAAATAGTCCAATGGTACCCAAGAGGCATAAAAAGAACCAGAAGAAGACCAAAGGTACGCTGAATACATGAAATCAGAAATCATGGCAGCATCAACGAGCAAAAAACCGAGCTATTTGAAATCAACTTGGGGAGACCTTCATCCAGCTGTGGATCGACATATATATCCCAACTAGTTTTAAGTCATATGCGAATCATGAATTTCCACAGTATGTTGAACTGTGTTGAACGTTAAAACTCTATAAATATTATTGGGTTGATGCAAAAGTAATGATCGTTTTTTACATATACAATTAAACATTTTTTTTTTAGATTTGTAATATTTATTTAATCAATTTTATAATTTCCATCAGTTCTTATAACCTTCTCCCATCTTTCTATCAACTTATTAATACCATTAGTGTAAAATTCCGTGGATTTTGATGCGAAAAATGAAGTAAGGGATGTTTTTACCTGCTCTTTTGTATCAAATTTTTTATCATTTAAAATTTTTTGCAGCGATCGTAATAAATGAAAATCGGAAGGAGCTAGATCTGGACAATACGGTGGATGCTTGATAACATCCCAATTCAACTCATTTAGCTTGTATTGGGTCATCAAAGCCACATGTGGTCACGCGTTGTCGGGATGAAACACTACCCCTTTCTGTTTACCAATTCTGGTCTATCCTTTTGAAGGGCGATGTTCAATTTGGATAATTGCTGACAATATCGTTCTGTTGTAATTGTCTGATTGCGTTCCAAGAGTTCAAAATACACAATACCCTTACAATTCCACCAAACACAAAGCATTACTTTTTTTTATGGATTTCGGCCTTCGAAGTTATTAATGGGGCTTGTCCAGGTATAGCCCAATATCTTTTTCTTGTCACGTTGTTGTACACGACCCATTTATCATCTCCTGTTACCAAACGATGCAAAAAAGGTTCATGTTTTTGTCTCGCACTCAAAGCAAAGCACGTTGAAACATGATCCAATAAATTGGCAGCCGACAATTGATGAGGTATCCAAACGTTGTACCGCGAAACCATCCCCATACGCTTCAAATGTCTTAATACGGTTGTTTGGTTGACTCCCATCATCGACGCGATCTCCCTGGTGGTTAGACGTGGATTTGTGTCAATTATGACTTTTAACTTGTTGTCATCAGACTTCAATGGCCGCCCGGTACGTGGTTTATCAAATAGTGAAAAATCCTCAGATCGGAATTTTGTAAACCATCTTCGTACCTGTCGAACTTTGATGACATCTGCTCCATACACGTCGCAAATGTTTTTGGTTGCCACACTCGCGGTATTGTCTTTACGGAATTCATAAAGTAAAAAATGACGTAAATGCACTTTATCGACCGACATTTTGAAAAAATACAAGGGCTTTTCACTGTACTCTGGCCAGGCCAAAACTGAATAGAAAGTAGAGGGAAAGCATCCTTTATACAATGGAATCATTTAAAAGAAGATACTATTCATCATTTCTTACCTGGGATTTTTTTTACCTGGGATCATAAAAAACGATCATTACTTTTGCATCAACCCAATAATTTATGTAGGTTTATCAATAAACTAACATTTTCATGTAAATCAAGTGTTTTATGTATGGTTTCATAATTTGTAACCATTTAAAATTCTAGTCACTGTGTTGTGTTCATAGTGGGTGTGTGTTCGTTAAGTTTATTAAGTTTCTCAACTTTCAAACAAGAGAATATGAGATTGCTCTGAAACTTATTTGGAGACTCCGCCCATTTTGCCTAGAAACATAAAGTGTCATCTATGTGTCACCGCTCTCGCATCTCATCTCGGCTCCTAATCTCCATCTCAAAATTCTTATGCTAACTTGAGATTCGTGGGGAGACGGTAATAGATCGTTGTTCTTTGGCACAGAAAGGCAATTTTTATATTATGGACAGCGGGGCCGAAAAACAAGATTGCCACAACGAATATTTTTTTAACCGTTAAATTTTACAAAAAAATATTTTTAATCTTACATGTTTCGAGTAGTTCGTGACTTGACGTTTCAGTTATATAAGATCTTTTGAAGTTTTTTTCCGCATGGTTTAGCTTATGATACCAACGTTTCGAAAACGTTGTAGTTTTCATTTTCAGGGTTTTTGTAATTAGATCCCGGTTGGTTTATAGTTTTCAATAATTCTGATAATTAAAAAGACCCTAGATCTAGTCTTAAAGATGTTGGATTGTGTAAGATGAAACACTATGACAATTATTTGAAAATTGACATAGCGGGCGCAAATGTGGGTGGTTAAGTACTTCTTGCGTGTTTATCATATTTGGTAAGGTTTTTTGATATTTACAAGGAAACGAAAGCTCCAACGCCATCGAAATGATAACCATCATTGAAACCAACCAACGTCGAAATACATTTTATAGTCGTATTTCGAAGTTGGTTGTCCTGAGTGAAATACAGACAAAAGTTTAGTTTACTGGGGACATGATAAATGAAAAGCAACAATCCCAGATTCATTTAAATTGTGCGTCCAAATTAAATTACCTGTTGTTTTTTCACAAATGATGTACTCGTATATTTCTTGTCATGTGTAAAAAAAATAAAGGAGTAAAAATAGTCTATTATTTTTAGTTTGTTATTATAATCATGCGTGTGGCACCTGTCCTGTTATCTGAATGGTAATGCAGTAAAGGAAATTCACTGTTAATTTCTTATTACTTTGTAATTTATTTTTAACAAACACTGTTTATTCCACTTTTTTTTTATTTCAAAAAAGTGGAATAAACAGTGTTTGTTAAAAATAAATTACAATGTCTTTAAACCTCCACAACGTTAATGCCTTGACTATAAACAACATCTTATTACTTTGTTATCTTACAATGGTATACTCGCGACAACAAATAATAGGTGTGCAGTGAGCATGTAAAGTTACGAATGTCTTTGTTTCTTTTTAAATTTAATTAATTTTCTTCTTCTTTCTTATATTACCTATCAAAATATCTGAATTGACAAAAAGAGTATAGCCTTTAAAACCACTGAAGTAGGTTCAGATCTCGTACTTCATCATCGCACGTGTTTGCAATATTAATGCCCATAAAGAGGCAATACCGAGTGCGCGACGCGTGCGGGTGTCATTACCAGATGATTTTTTTTATCGAATCAAACCTGAGACTAACGGATAAAAGTCAAGTGTTTTGTCAAATACGCCAAGGAGGTTGTAAAAATTTTAATTATATCTAGTGTATGTTTATTTGAATACGAATAATGAAATTGAAAACTTTTGACTGGAATGTGATAAAATCTATGTTTTCATATCATATTCATCAGATATGTATCAAATGTGGGACGTAGATGAAACGATCCCCTGGTTTTAACAGAAGTTTAAGGTGTAAAAAATATGATGGACTACTCGTGTAGCTAAGAGTTACAAGAATTGCCTCCAACAAAATAGATGTATCACATCAAGTGGTTTGCAAGAAACTGGAAGCACCAGGAGGAATAGTAAAATACTTATATCGGTACAGGTGAAAAGATGAATCAACTTTTTTTTTAACCCGAGTTGTGTTCTATGGTTAATATACAAACCTCGTTTTCCAAAGAAAAATCGTTTGAAACATATATAAAGCAATTTTTTTTTATAAAAAAGATTCAATTCAGAGAATTCTTTTTCATGAAAAACATTTTTTCATGAAAAACATGCTTTCAAATAAAACCGTCATGTAAAAAATGTATATATTACAATAAAAATATGATAATAAATGACAACCAACAATAATGAACATAAACGTAGTAAATAAATTGTTTTCTATATCCAAGTTTATTATCAAAGAGATTATTATCAAATTTGTTTCGAGTTTTATATTAGTTCAACAAAACTGGTCAATCGTAATTGTTAAAAAAATTTGGAAAGTAAAAATTACAATTCATTAATTTATTCCTACAGTCCTCCTCAATCTATTTGAATTTATAATGCAGACATATTGAAAAGCGTAACTAGGAGACAATATTGTCTTCGGTCCCAGGAATCAAGCCTTCGGGCTAAGAACCACTATAGTAGGAAATTCATTGACAGTTAGTCATCTTACATGTTGGAAATACAATCCCACGCGTACGATTGTATTTCCAATATTTTTATAATCAGACGAACTCTGTTACCTGACTGGGAGCTTTTTGAACTTTTTTTCAGTATCATCGTGAACCTAACTTCGAACTCTCGGGTGAAAGTCCAATGTCTTACTAACTTCAACAAGTAAGTCGTCACACAAAAATTAAATGGTAAAAATGCGTTTATCAAGGAAGATTTTTTAATTTTATTGTTAAACAAGTAATTTTTTTGTGTTCAAGTTTTCAGAAAACTATGTCCTATGAGCTTTATTTTCTTCTACTTTTCAAACACTTTCAGTGAAGTGTTTCCATCGCAGTAAATGTAAGAACACTTCATTAAAGTCGTAATGTGCAGACCACTTGATTTTTTCTCTATATTTCTCTTACGAAATTTTCCGCCATTCTGATGTATTTCTCCAGAGACATCACGCCATGTGCCCCTTTTCAAACTTATTTTAACTTGAACCTAACCCGTCTCTGGAGTGTTGAAAACAAGAAATCAAGGAATTTTTCACTCGACGAGAACCATTTTTGTGATGCAATTGTTTTTTCATCATTCGACTTCGTAACGTTCCCTTAAGTCATCATGAGTCATATAACATATGAAGTATGATTTTTTTTAATGAAAATTAATAAAATATCAAATTTAAAAACGAACTATTGGTGTAAAAAATAAATAAATGGTTTTCTCATTACAGATTTTTATCCTTTTTTAATTTATCTTTGAAGTATTTTAAACACATCAAATCCTGATGTATTATTATTATTTTAATTAAAACTTATGTAACTGTAACAGTTTAAATATTTTACAAATTTGGAAAAATATAATACTCAAAATAATGTGTTATTAATGAAGGTAAAATGATAATTTGTTAAAATATTAGACAATAAATTACTTTGTTATGTCATTAATTACATTGATCCACACTACACGTGTTTCCACCTTTAATCCCAAGGCTGTATTTAGGCGGAATAATACAGGTTTGTTACGACAGTAGGGATTAAATCAGACTGGTATCATGTTAGATCGATGCAATGTGTGGTCTATGGACTCAAAAAAAGTGTTTAAAAGGGGGCGAACTTTTTGCATTATTTAGTTACTTTTTCTATTTTGCTTATGGCTTTGTATATCTCTAATGTTTTTAAATGATCGGTTTTATATAATTTTTTACCGTATGTAAAATTTGATTTAACTTTCATTGAAATTATAATTTGTCTTTATAATATCGTTTGCAAATCATATGATCTAAAAATATGCATTATATGTTACTCGTATATTATATATAACGCTTATGTTTTTGTATTTTATTGCGTGTTTCACATATAGAATTCCACAGTGTCTACAATAAGTTGGAGTTTCTAAAATAGAGTTTTATGCAGAGAAGTCTGATCGCCAGATTTCCCTATTTTGACACTCGTCTTTCGCCTCTTTTGCATCCATACAACTTCTCATGTAAATCCTACGATTTCTGCGACTTTGTACGTTTCTTTTTTTTCAAAATATCATTCACTTAATCAAACCACATTTTCATTAGTCTTTATCTATATCGCCTTCCA
Source organism: Odontocerum albicorne (assembly GCA_949825065.1). Taxonomy (NCBI): domain Eukaryota; kingdom Metazoa; phylum Arthropoda; class Insecta; order Trichoptera; family Odontoceridae; genus Odontocerum; species Odontocerum albicorne. The sequence continues at coordinate 6,671,452 of OX463846.1, read as the reverse complement.
CTCACATTTGTAATACATGTTTGTTTTTTTTTATTCTTTCAGTGTACATATCCAAATCATATCAACGTGATTTTATTCATCCTACTCAACACATCAGCATTTGGAGCCCGGTGGGGGCGTATAACTCACTCATGGTGGAGAAAGTACAATAAAAATATCTACGATATCTCTATATGAGTGAGTTTGGTGTCTATTCATGGCTTTATCTTACTCAGTTTCTGCTGAGCATATTTGGGTATAACTCCTCGAGCGTAAGAATATATCTGCGTTTCCTGGTATTCGTTGTCAAACTCGTTCGAGGAGTTGTGAGCTGTGAGTATTACAACAAAAATTAGCGTTAAATGTTCCTAACAATTACACTAGACTACGCCGGCAAAAACTGTTCTCAATAACATACGCAAGAACGGGTCTTCCAGGCACTATGCCTGTTGGAAGGGTCTTAACTCTTTTGAACGGGACTGCTTCGGATATTGACATATTTCATATCACATTACCAAAAGAAAAAGTTTTCAAACAATTTTCTTCTAAGATTGAGCGCGTTAGAAAGCACTCATCAACGTACTTAAGTGACTTGGAATATATGTGTATGTTTGTGTGTATCATATATATGTATGCATCTACATTATTTTTTATCTTATATATATTTTTTTATTCTGTATAATTTTTCTTTATTTTTAATACTTGTATTTTTCAAAGTAATTATTTTTCCACTTCTTGTATTTTTCAAAGTAATTGGGCAAAGCCTGTTTTGAGTAAATAAATAAATAAAAAAAAATCAGCTATATGTTCACATTTATCCGTCATAATAAATAAATGTATTGACATTGTAACTTGTTTTATCAAACACTGTTTATTCCCAGAATAAAATTCCCCCCTATTTTTTTATCAAAACAGTGTTCGATAAAACAAATTACCATGTCTTTAAACCTCCACATTGTTAATGCCTTAACTATAAATAATATATAAATGTATTGAATTTAGTACTAAATAAAAATATTTTTTTAAGATAAGAATGTGAGGAATCGGAAATTGACAATATAAACACTCCGAATATGTGTGAGATTATAGGCTCAAAATTCTTCAATCCATTCAAAACTTTGTCTTCAAAACAAATTTCTTTTTTTTGTTTGACATACGTAAATCACGAATCGAAACAGGAAACATACTTTGCAAAAGAACAAGGAAACTAAGATTGATATTTATTCTTTAAACAGAACATCTGGTGACCTAAAAATAATGATGATAGACGAGAATCGGTCCACGGATGTGCGTCATCGGACTTTGTTTGAATTACAAAGAACTTGCCGCGGTTGGTTGATATTTGATTTGAATGGACTTCGAAATACGGTTAGTTGACTCACGTTATGCTTCAACAATTAGTTAAATTACATTCCGATACAATGAGACGAGCTTTTAAGATATTCTGAACGCTTTTATTTTAAAACAAACGTCATTTTTATTTTTGGTAGAATCTCAATTGTTTTATGTTGAGAATGAGTTCATGTATTTTATCGAGTTGAGAAAGAATTTATTGCCGGTCTCCTTTGAAGTTAACCCTTATCTTGGCAAAGTTCAATTTATCCAAATATTAACGGTTTTATTTGGTGATTCCTTGTTATACTCATATGATAAGCTATGAAGGAAAATTGAGGAGAAAAAAATGACAACTTTTCCTTATAGTTTTTTTGTATGTAACACCCACGTCACATTGCCAAAATATCAATTTTTATAAAACACAAAAAGGACTATAAAATGATTCTATAATCTAAAACATGAACAACATTTACATAACTGAATCATCAACAAATAAAATGGTTCGAATAAAATTTTCTCTACATGTAGTGACTTATTTATTATTTATTTAACACTTTTATTGCAATACAATCTGGCGGGTTTATTGCCAGGTAGCAATCTCTTCCAACCAACCAGATTAATAAGATATTTAGATTATTTACTCCAATTTTCAAAACGCACCCACGCTGTCCAGGCATGTTGACCCGATGTCGTTTGAAAGCTTGTAGCGTTGTCAATATTTATCACCAGATGATACCACTGCACACAATAGTGCATGTATAGTATTTGAATGTGTTGCCAAATTTGAAATTACGTTACAGTTTCTGGATATTTTTTTAAAAATCCCTAAATAAGTGTAACACCTGTGTTACAACGCCATGATAAAAGTTAAGTGAAATATTTAATTTGTTATTCATTTTCTGTGAAACTTTACGTCAATAGTCGATTAAACAGCTGTAATTTTTTGCCTTATGTACGATGCGTTTTACACTTATGTTACATTGATGTATGTTCTGATTAATATTGCATTGTTTTGTTACCATTAAGATTTCAAGTAATCATCATATTTTTTTCCGATTTAGGAGACCAACGTATCTCATTTATATATTTATTCAACACTTCATTGTAAATACAATCTAGCGGGTTTATTACCATGTGGAAATTTCTTCCAACCAACTAGACAAAAGTAATGAAAGCAGATAACATGATTGTAAAAGAATATTCAAAAGATTATACATATTCATAAAATTTGTGGACATAACAGTTAAAGTGAGATACATTAATCAATGGAAAAGGAAACGATGGTGGATAGGAAAGAAAAATATCTTAATGAATCTTTTGTGTTTTTATTAATCACTTTTTTATGCTGCTACCAATTAAATTGTATTTAAATCCACTTTTTATACAGTCTGTTGGGTTCCATAAAGTTATTTATTTTAATTGAAAGCTTTATTTTAATACGTTTTCCTATATAAAGTAAAGCCTAAAGGGTTAAATAACATGTAGCAATCTCTTTCGACCACTTATTGATATATCAAATAGGTCTTAAGTAAAAAACAGACTAGATTACATTTAAAAAAATGGATATCAGCTCGAATATAATCCGTGAGCTGGAAGATAAGCGTCTTACCACCAAGGGCAGGGAAGATGTTAACATTTTCGAGTAATACCCTTTTCCAAGTAAGGTGAACATTGTTTTTGGTAGACCCAATTTGTATTCTCTTTTAGGGTCACAACTAGACGAGTTTTTTTTTTTTAATTCCATTATTGATATGATTCATGTCTTATCGTTATTTTTCTTGTTCATTGTAATGACATTTTAGTTCTTTAGATGTTGCTGTTTCATTTAAGATGATAAAAAAGTGGATTTTAGCTATCGTTTAGTTTACAATAGACATTGAGAATAATATATGGTGTTTCGACATATGCGAGAACAAGTAATGTAATTATGCATTAAAAGCTAATGCGAGCTAGAAACCTATGCAGGGTGTAACAGGCGGTGATGGTCATCGAAGCAGGGTGATGGGGGATCTCAATACCTATCGATTTAACTCGATAAATCGATAGGTATTGATGTCCCCTATCACCCTACTTCCGATTATCGTCACCGCCTGTTACACCCTGTATATTGAGTAGGGAGAAGAAGACCACTTTGAGGTGTTTAGACATGTCTAATGGGTGACTAAAACATGTACAATGCAATAATTAGTTGGATTCGTGGTACAGGACGACCGAGAAAAATATGGTTGGACCAAGTGAATGAAATTTTAAAAGAAGGAAAAATTTGAGTTTGATAAACAGAAGAATCTGTATTAGATGTATAGATATAGAAAAAGCAAAGGAAAAAAAATATTTGTTTTGTTAAAAAAAACTTGGTGCTCTGTCCCATCTACCTATTTTTACACAGAAGTGTTTAGTAAACAAATAATCGAATTTCATAGCATTTTTATTCAGTTTTGAAAATAAAACAATACATCAAGTTGTTTGTGTAAATTACAGGAGAAAAATATTTTTTTTTGAATACGAAAAACCTTTTGTTACTTCTTCTTCGTAAAAACCCATAAACTTTATGTTTTTTTACACACTTGTACGATTAAGGCGATCTTTGGCATAAACACTCTTGTACGATTAAAGCGATCTTAATGGCATAAACAAAAAGTTTAAAAATATAAAAGAAACGTAGGCAAACATAAATATTTTACAAAAACAAAAAGAAAACTTAACACAATGACTGGTGAATAATTTGTCTTATATTTACTGTGCTGTTAAAACATTTAAAAAAACAAGTATAATTCATTAGCACACAACACTTACAAACTCTATAGTACCATAAGGCAACCCTGGACTCATTTGTTTTATAATTCATCCAAAGAAATTGGAAATAGAACGACGATAGGCATTTTCAACACCCAGCAAAGTTTATATCAACGCATATATGCGTTTGCAGCACTGAACTTGTTAAATAAGTTAGTAGGTTTTTTTATTCGAAGGAAAATCTATGAAAATAATAAATATTCCAGGGACTTCAGATTGTGTCCCGATATTGACTGCCGTAAAATCACAGCTGCCGTATCGCATGTTACGAATGTTAAGACCCATCTACCTGGACATATCTCTTCTGCAAGGGAAGAGTGAAACACTCCCGCAGGATTTAAGAGAACCCAAGGAGCAATCTTAGCGAAGAGCTGCTTGGATTCCCTGGGGCACTAAATCTACCATCACAGAATAAGAATGAGATGAACCTCAAATTTAGGAAAGATGTTCCGTGAGGATTCAACCTTCAATAATTTTGCTATAAATAATTTTATTTTATTTTGAAACTTATTTTTTATGATTATATAATATTTTACTCACTTAAAGAAAATAAGGTAATTTTATTTATCATTTATTTTGCTCAACGCTTTTCCTTATTTTCACTACTAATGTGAACAATAGTATCTTCTTCTTCTCAGTGTCATGTCAGGTCCCTCCAACGTTGAATATCACTTGAGAGTAGATATCTTTGTCTCCGGCAGCCCGAAAAAGATCTCTAACGTCCCTTATGCCAGTCCAATCACGTATATTGCGGAGCCAGGAGATTTGCCTCCTGCCAACACCTCTTCAGCCTTCTATTTTGTCTTGGATGATCAGGTGCAGTAATTTGTACTTTGCTCCTCTAAGTACATGACCCAAGTAGGACACCTTTCGGATTTTAATATTAGTCAGCTTTGGATCTTTGAAGAACCCTTGTGTTGCTGACCATATCCATCCAGGGTATCCGTAGCATTCTCCGGTGCATCCACATTTCGAATGCTTCCAGTCGGTTCATACTGTTTACTTTGAGTGTCCATGATTCTACTCCATGCAATAACACTAACCAAACGTAGCATTTGACTAATCATTGTCGATGTTTCAAGTTTAGATTATCATCGCAGAATAATATTATAACTAACTCAAATGCTTTATTATTTGTGGATGGTCTTAAATTGTTCCTAAAAATATAAGGCGCTGATGGCCGTAAAAAACTCCAGGATGATATCAGTAATATATGTGTATGAAGGATTAGTAACTAACTCTTCTTTGACGTATCAAAATGTTTGTGATTACATTTGCATATAATAATCGCAACAATCACATCAAAAACAACTCGTGCATTTGCATCAGTCATTTTTTCACATGTCTATGTGCAGATCTGGAAAAATAATCGGTTTTAATCTTTCAATTCTAATAACACAGATTTGTTGGAAAATTGATAATTTTGTTTAAAAATTTTTTTCAAGAAGTCATACAAATGTAGTTTTGCTTTCATTTATGACTTTTGATATATTTTTGAAGAAATACATTTATTGGTATCGCTGCTGAAATATTACATAATGCCATATAACCAAAAAAAAATATTAAGAGTAACTTACGATACAATACGCTTTCCCTGGTGATCGAGTATGGTTGTCAGCAGTCTGTTGATGGAAGACACCTGTACCTGTATTGGTTTATTTATAGCAAACCGTTGCATTTCAGCACGGACACATTCTGTACAGATCAAAGCTAACGTGCCAGGACGATTGGCAAGTTATTTCTGCTGCAACATTTTGTTAGGCAGAATTTTATGTAGCGCAATTTTTATGTTGCTCAATAGCACTGAAATAATTTACGACACTCAGCATATACGTTACAGAAGAATATTAATGCAGGTGTTAAACGATTTAAAGGTAAAACCACTCAGTAATTAAATTCGTCAGAAATCAAATCTGGGAAGCCCGCTTGCTTATGTAAATGCTTACAGTTAGACAACAGCATACATCGTTTAATCAGTTTAAATAATAAAAAAACATTTTATAACGGGCCTTTTAGATAATAAATTTTCGTCAAAGGCGCTCTAAAAAAAAGTTTTTATTTATTTTCAGGAATCGAACTCACTATTATTGAAGGATTGAAAATACAAAAAAATGATGTGTAAGGGTTGGCAGAGGGTTGCTCGGTCATTGTATTGGTACTTTTCCGTATTTAACAATATTCTTATAAACAAATGTAGTAAGAAAACCGCATAAAACTTACTCAAGAGAAGACTAACTACGAATAAACTTTTATAAGTCTTTCGGTATGTGATACGAGTAGTAACTTATTCGATTTTAGGTGTAGAAGGCTTTAGGACTTATCATAAAAATTTCCGGTTGAAACGTTTAAAAGCAAAAAGTTGAAATAGTCCTCGTAAGTTACTTAAATACTTAATTTAAGTAGAAATTTTATGACAGAGAGGTTATGTTTCTTGCTGTTCAATGTTAACATTGATTTGGGTAAAATTTGCAGAAGTCATTTAATCAACATTGATTCTATGAACACAAAACTAAGCTTTTAATAGTTTTGATTACTTTTGTGTGCAAATTGCTTAGTTTCAGCTGAATTGCTGAAATTCGGCAGAAACACAGACCGCAAGTCAGCCTCGAAGGAACCTCCAGTGTCAGAGGGTGGTAACCCTTAAAGGTCATACGGGGGAACTGTTCATTGTATGTTTGGTTGTTTTAAATAGAATAGTTATTAGGATCATAAGATACTATTTATTTGAATATTAATCGATGAACACAAAATACATCTATCACAAATGAAAAATCATCAAAAATATTATGGTTAGTAAACGAACAAAGTCATTCATTCATTCGTTTATAAAACCTTACAATATATCTTACTTAACGATGCAAAAATAAAGAAGAGCGTGATCGAGAGACCATATTGTCTTTGGCTCCATCAATCGAGCTCCATCACGTCGTTGGCAATTTGGCACGTTTTTGAAGTCACTAGAACACGCGAACTTGTTGCACGTTTGAATTTTGTCACCAAATAAACTGTCTTACCAGACTGGAGCCCTGTTTTTTCAATTATCACTGCAAATTGAACCAAACACTTACAGCAGATCTCAAGCGTCTTGCCAACTAGTCTAATGAGGGTGTTATATCACCAATTCGTGATTCTTGTTTATAAGGAAATTAAATGCAATTGATAAAAAAATTGGAATAATTTTTTTAGTTTTTTAAATGATTTCTATAATTCAACGTAATTAAGTATGAATTACATTGACTATGAATAATTGACTTTTATTTAGTGTGTTTATAAATTTTCGTAAATTTTAAGTAAGTCTTAATTTTTTTATAAGCTATAAGCACATGTAAATAATGACAATAAAGAGAAAACAATTTATACATCCTATGAATGAAATTAACCCCATGTTACTATGATATGGCAGAAATACGCTAGTGCTGTGGTCAGGGCATCTATTTGACGAGAATTGTTAGTGTTTTTATTTATTTTGTGTTTTTAACTTTACATCCATGTTTTGTATGATAATTGGTATGTTACTTAAAGAGGTCAGGGAAAACTGAATATTTTCTTTTTTTTTGTAAAAATAAATTTGTTCTCATAAAATATTAAAATATACGAGTATTTTAAAATTTTGTTTGTAATCCTTCTTGGCAGAGAAAGATTGTCTGCCATCATGTAGGTGGAAAATGCCTGTGCGTATATAAGTAAATTTTGTGAATGCTGTTGTATTTTAATGAGCACCAAGTCCTAACATATTGAATTTTAAGTAACGGTAACAAGTAAATCAATGTTCCAAGAGGATCTGCTAGTTTGTCTCAGACGTGACACCAAACTTAAAAAGGCACTCATTAAAATATCAGATATGAAGGTCTTACGATGTATAGATGGTAAAACACTTAACTACATAAAAAGAAATAGAGGAATACAATTAATGTGTGGAATCAAATACATCGTAAGGTGGGGAGACAGAGAAGACGTTATTGACGGGATCACGTTTAAATAATGGATGAAATCTAGATTCCACATATAGTTAATCATGGTTATACCATAAGAAGACAAGCACCAGGCATATTATCAAAGAGATGGCGGAAAAGCTGGCAGTCTACACCCCAGTAATAATGCATAAAAATCATTTAGAGAATTCGCAAGCAGAATATATATTTATGTGCTGCTTAGTAATGCTAAAAAAATTTAAAGAATGGATCATAAAAAGCTTATAAGGTATGGTAAATATAAATTCTGATAAATGATCGAATAGTAAAATCAGTTTAGAAGTTAATCACAAAAATAAAACCTGGAGTACACGATAGGCCGAAAAGGTGTTGGCAGGAGGCAAATCTCATGGCTCCGCAATATACGTGATTGGATTGGCATAAGGGGCGTTGGAGATCTTTTTTGGGCTGCCGAGGACAAATATGTCTACTTTCAAGTGATATTCAGCATTCGGGGGACCTGACGTGACACTGGGAAGAAGACGAAGTACACGATTACTTAGCATGGATAGTAATCGGAAGATCACGGCCGCCAGCATCACATGAAGAGATATAAAGGGTTTATTGGACTACCCCTTTTTTTTGGCCATGCAAGCTTCAATAGTATACTTTTCACCTCCAATCTTGTCTCTTAGCCATGTTTTATTATAGCTTCTTTTAGTCCTTTTTCACGTTCATATTTCGCTTCCATGAATCAAAGATGGCACAAAAATTCAGTTGTTGACTATTATTTTAGCAGATTTTGAAACTATTCTGTTCCAGTATATAAGTTTTAATAACCCAGTTACTTAGAGTCCCATCGTTGCACGCCGTTCAATATCTCTCGTAACACTTCCATATTATTCTCTCTCTATCTTCAGTTTCAACCCTGAGGATTGGTTAGCAGTAAAGCCTTGCATCTCCTCCTCCACTCCGCTCGGTCCTCAGCAATCCTCTTGAGCTCTGTATAGGAGGTGCAGTCCATATCGTGGCATATTTGGTCCAGATACTCTCGGCGAGGACGCCCTCTGCCAACCGATCCCTCAATCATTTCTTCCAGTATATTGTGCAGGAGATTTTCATGTCGCAGCATATGACCCATCCATTCTGCACGCCTTTCCGATATGGTGTTTGACAGGTGCCTGGTTTCTTCGATCTTGCTGAGGCAAGATCGAAGAAACCAGGCATCTGTCCCCTGATGGCCAGGCACCTGATGGTGAAGCCAGGCTGAAACCAGGCACCTGATGCTGAAGAAACCAGTCTTCGATGTTGCTGAGAACCTCGTCAACACTTCCATCATCTGGGAAAATGATATCTTAATTACAAAAATTTTCAACATACTCTAATCTTTCATAATTCCCCTATATACTCATACACATATTGAATTGACATGTTCTTTCATAATTTTTCAGCTAAAAAATAATTATCAAATTATGCTTAAACAAAACAAGAAGTTATTTTGATACTCACTGTTCTGATCACAAGATTTGAGTATTATAGGAATAATATGTTTCGAATTGGCAATCTTGTACTTAAAATATATAATATATTAATATTAGGTGTTAACATAAGTTGTGTCCGTTTTTTTTCAAATTAAAAAATGAGCACCAAAAGTAAAACAAAATGGTAAAGGTTATCCGTCATTCGAAAGAAAATTTTCTGCTCTACAAGATACTGTGTTTGCTTTTACGTTACATATATTATTTTATTTGATAACAAGCCTTCAAAATGGAATGTCAATTAGACGAATGTGAACATTTTCGACACCTCCTTCGGTTCGTGTTTAATCGAGGGAATAAAGCTGCTTGCGATATTTGCGAAGTGCACGGTGAAGATGCTATGAATGAAAAGACAGCTCGTCGATGGTTTTTGCGTTTCAAAGACGGTAATTTAACGTAATTTTTAACGTAATTTTAACGTAATTTTAACGTAATTTTTAACAACGTAATTTTTGCAAATATCGTGAGCGGCTTTGGCAGCTTTATTCCCCCGATTGAACGCGAACAGAAGGAGTTGTCGAAAATGCTTACTTTCGTCTACTTGACATTCCATTTTGAAGGCTTGTAATCAAATAAAATAATATATGTAACGTTAAAGCAAACACAATATCTTGTAGAGCAGATTATGTTTTACTTTTGGTTTTCATTTTTAAATTTGTAAAAAAACGGACACAACTTATGTTAACAGCTAATACATGAAAGTTAAATATATAATTATTTATGAAATAAAATAGATTTTTTAACATGAAACTCATTTATGTTTCCATCGTAACATAACAAATATAAATTGGCCAATGTTTTCGTGATATCCTTCATGGAATCCCATAATTATTAGCGACTTCAAATGGATGTTTTCTGTGTATTTTTTAGGTACACGTTTTTCAAAATGTTGACCTCGATCTAAAATTATAACAAACATAGATATCCAACCTTTTTATTGGGATATTTTGTAGTGAAAATTGTAACATACATAGATATCCAACCTTTTTATTGGGATATTTTGTAGTGAAAATTGTAACATACATAGATATCCAACCTTTTTATTGGGATATTTTGTAGTGAAAGTTGTAACATACATAGATATCCAACCTTTTTATTGGAATATTTTGTAGTGAAAATTGTAACATACATAGATATCCAACCTTTTTATTGGGATATTTTGTAGTGAAAATTGTATCATACATAGATATCCAACCTTTTTATTGGGATATTTTGTAGTGAAAGTTGTAACATACTATACATAGATACCCAACCTTTTTATTGGAATATTTTGTTGTGAAAATTGTAACATACATAGATATCCAACCTTTTTATTGGGATATTTTGTAGTGAAAGTTGTAACATACATAGATATCCAACCTTTTTATTGGAATATTTTGTAGTGAAAATTGTAACATACATAGATATCCAACCTTTTTATTGGGATATTTTGTAGTGAAAGTTGTAACATACATAGATATCCAACCTTTTTTTTGGGATATTTTGTAGTGAAAATTGTAACATACATAGATATCCAACCTTTTTATTGGGATATTTTGTAGTGAAAATTGTAACATACATAGATATCCAACCTTTTTATTGGGATATTTTGTAGTGAAAGTTGTAACATACATAGATATCCAACCTTTTTATTGGAATATTTTGTAGTGAAAATTGTAACATACATAGATATCCAACCTTTTTATTGGGATATTTTGTAGTGAAAGTTGTAACATACATAGATATCCAACCTTTTTATTGGGATATTTTGTAGTGAAAGTTGTAACATACTATACATAGATACCCAACCTTTTTATTGGAATATTTTGTTGTGAAAATTGTATCATACAAAGATATCTAACCTTTTTTTTGGGATATTTTGTAGTGAAAATTGTAACATACATAGATATCCAACCTTTTTATTGGGATATTTTGTAGTGAAAATTGTAACATACATAGATATCCAACCTTTTTATTGGGATATTTTGTAGTGAAAGTTGTAACATACATAGATATCCAACCTTTTTATTGGAATATTTTGTTGGGAAAATTGTAACATACATAGATATCTAACCTTTTTTTTTGGGATATTTTGTAGTGAAAATTGTAACATACATAGATATCCAACCTTTTTATTGGAATATTTTGTTGGGAAAATTGTAACATACATATACAATATATCTAACCTTTTTATTGGGATATTTTGTAGTGAAAATTGTAACATACATAGATATCCAACCTTTTTATTGGGATATTTTATAGTGAAAATTGTAACATACGAGTACATAGATATCCAACCTTTTTATTGGGATATTTTATAGTGAAAATTTCAATAAATATTTTCACAATTAAAGAAAATCCCCGTAGACTAGGTATTGAAAAAAAATCCCAATTTTCTGCTCACGGGAGCAAAGTATCGTATAATTTATAAAGTCAGTTATAATCTAAAGAAAAGCCTTTTCATTGAGAGATTAGGGATGAAGAAATTAAAAATGAATGTGATCTTAAAGCGGATGTGTTGAGTGAGATGAAGAAAAACACCATAAGATGGTTTTAGGCGCGTGGAATGAATAAATAAATAAAGCAAATCAAATAACAGTACAAATGAGAGTGAAATCGTGGTAGAAGTACCACGAAAAGAGTAGTTGAACTAAATTAACAATATTCTGAAAGATATTGCCGCCGTCTGGTTGGTTGAAAGAGATTGCCGCCTGGCAATACTGTGAAAGTAAGATGATTGATGGATCAAGTGAATGTTTTTCTGTAAGAATGAAACGTAAAAGTTAGATAAATCGTTGAATTTATGTGAGAAGGTGTATGAATGTGGAAGAAGCTAAGTTGTGTGAAAATAGGAAAGTCTAGCGCTCTCTCTTATCTGCCTGCCCCGACAGGGAGATGGCGTGATGGTTTGTTTGTTGTATAATTGAACTAAGGGTCTATAAAATCATCCTGACATACTTTTTTCCAATAATTGAAAAATTCTGACCTGATTTTCAGAAAAATTCTTTCTTTTACCTTCCCCTGGACATTGGAGTGTTTTCTGAAGTAAAAAAATCTTAAAATACTCCGTGTTAATAACCTAGGCTTTCGGTACCGAGAGGATGGCGGCATTGAACGCGTCAATGTTGAAGTGGCAAAACTTATCAGCAGCTCGCAATCGGAATCAATTTTATGCTTTCAACTTATCGAAAAGCTTAGAACAAAATGGACGGGCTTTGGTTTGATATTAGAATTTCATTCCAAAGGTGTTTTTCCTAAGAGTTAATAGTTTACTTTAAACTATTTAAAACTTTAAAGATAACTTCTTTATTTTATTTGAAATACCCTAAAGTGAGTTTTAAGGATACCTTCAGAAAAGATACATTTTCTGTCATGGGAAATAAAATAAGCACCTTTCCAGCGTGGTCTACATTCGAAGTGCTCTAACATCGAGATACATTTACATAGAAAGTGGTTTAAAGCTCAGAATTCAACCACTCGGCATATTGCTAATATTCTCATAGAAAACTTTGAATGAAGCAAAGCTATCCTTTGACACCACTAAACTAGAGAAGCCATAGGTTCAAAGATGTACCGATGTAAGGCTGAGTTTAGATCCCTTTGAAAATTATTGATTATGTTATCATCACGTTACCACAAAATGTGATCTGCGGATTAATCTAAAATACAAAAATTACAACATGGTGAAAGGACCAAATTGAAGCTTAAAAGTTTACCGTTTAAAGTTTAGCTTGGATGCGATCGTGAAGAGCCAGGATGCAAGAAAAAAAATTGATCGTCTGTTTTTCCACGGACGATGACGACCATCGATGTTGCTAAATTGACAACTGAGTCTCTCTCTACGTAGACTAAAAATCACGCGAGGTGTAATCCCTCGCAAGGGGTAAAGGCGGACGTGACCTATTCTCGCGGGTTCCGTTACCGAAAATAATAATCGCGGCACAACGCCGAATCTCCAGATATGACGAGGCTAGACTCGTTAATACCGAGGACGCTTCCGCCGAGCATAAACTATAAGTCTTGGCAATAGCCAATAGCGTCCACCGTTGAACACCGATCAGCAATATTTTGGCATCTGAGAATAAATTTATGTGGGCTGAACGCTTAGGTACATAGAGTACATTACCCAAAAAATGCTGAATAACAGATATCTTATCGTTCAGCCTAGAAACCTATTGAAAAAAATATTATTTGAGAAGGTCGGCTTGTTCATGACTAGGTTAAGTTAGCTAATCTGCGTAGGAGGCGACTACAAAAAGAGCAGTTCTAAGGAGTTCCTATGTATTCTTCCCGTGTTTACAGTAGTTGTAGAAACAGGTGCGGGTTTGAGAATTTACTCCACAGCCAGAGAGGAGTCCCTTGCTAAAAAATACTGTACCATTTGTAAACTACCATTTTTCCAGGACAAGAGTCCGCGTAAACCCCTAACATATTTTCGAAAATGATTTGAGGTGTTTTTCCTTGTTTTATACGAAACTTAATGACGGCGGGATACTCAATTTTTTTCCCAAGTAAAGAAAGAGGAGCGGTGAACTAGAAAGGCCAATAAACAATCTCTGTTTGAGCGTAGCGCTAATCCATGATTGGAAAAACGCTGAAAATTCTCGGCGAGATAAGAGGGGGCGTGTTATAAGTATACATGTATGGAAGTGAGACTTGGACAAGGAAAAACTGAAAAGAGGAGATTAAATGCTATAGAAATGCTTACACTGTTCATGGGGTGTATTATAAGTACACATGGGGTGAAAAATGTTTGACAGTGCACGTAATGAAATTATAAGGGATGAATGTGAACTTCAAGTTGATGTACTCGTATTATCTCAGACTAATAAGAGCATTATGAGATAGTTTGGACCCGAAAAAAAAAATACTACAAAATAAATATACATTGCAAGTGTGAATGGAAAAAGAAAGATTTAGAAAATATGAGTGGATCTAGTTAGAATCTTTTTGAAAAAAAAAATGTTTTTAAAGAGTCAGAGAAATCATAAGAGTTGTATGAGACAGTGGACCGTTATAGAAGAGGCGAAGGATGTTTGTCGTAATAGAAATGTGGGGCACTCTATCCTCACTTCATAGCCTTACAGGGAGAAAACGTAATCATATATTTGTGTAAATAAGAAAAACCCGCACTCGTGGCTTACACTTTTCGAGCGAGTACATACTTTACAAACGAGTCCCTTTTTTTTACTGACTTGGTTTTACTATAAAAAAGTTATGAATGGTGTATGCGAAATATTTTTTAATCGTTTGTTTTCTTTGTAAATAAGCTAACTTAAACGTGCGATGAAAAGAAAAAAAAAATTACGAAAAGTTCTAATCAAAATGGTTTTATTTGTTCAGACATTCATTTTTATTGTGGTCCTCATGTCTGAACATATTAAAATATATATTGGGTATATTGAAGAACGTGACCGGTTGATAACATTATTTCGGTCCCATTAATCAAGATATTGTACTTAAGAACCACTGAATTAGGCACGAAACACGCAGTTCTTCATCACACGGGTTGGAAATACACCGCACTTAAAGGGGTAACAATATTCATTACCGTCTAGTGCATACGACTTTGGTTACCAGACAAACGATATACCGAACTGCAACCCCTTTTTTAACTTTTTTTTCGAACATCTAAAATAGTTAAGGAGTTAAATATAAATAATTGACTAGTATAAATATATTCAGAAGGTTTCACGTTACGGATTTGTGTACATACTTCATCAATATAAATGACCTATTTTACGTAATCCTATTATTTTAATCCTAACAAGTCACAAAAAAGTTACACTTTACAACACGAAGAACTTGATTTACATTAATTATCGTTAAGTTGGATGCCTAGTCAACACTCAGAATTACGTATTTTGTAAAGTTAACATTTTAAAAATGTTGTTTTGAAATATTTAAACTTGATAGTAATATTTGATTTTTGAACAAACCCTAACCCCCGGGTGGAAGACAAGTTTCTTATCAACTAGGCTATTAAGGTTGTTGACAAGTTTCTTATCAACTAAGAAATAATTTTACACGATCAATAAACATTTTTAGTAAGCTACAATACTCTAATAATTCAAAAAGTCATTTTTAGAAGAAAAAAACCTCATCTCATTGCTTTCGAAACATTTATTATTCAGTTGGAAATCCTAAACCAAAATTTTGATGAATATTTTTTATTGTCTAATTACATTTAAAATTTTCATTCAGTAACAGTTTCATCAAAGGAGAACTTCATCAAAAAATGCACCAGGGAGAGATTTCAACTTGAATTAAAGTAATATAAAAATGTATATTTGTTTTAATGTAATTACTCAGACCTTTAGAGACGAGGTCAGTACTTTAAATGAAACGTTAAAGTTTAATGTGATGATACAAACACAGTTTCGGACTAACAACTTTTGATGAATACATTAAGAGGGGTTGGAAAGTTTTGAAAGAAAACGAGATGCTCCTGGGTCTAATTTGACTTTGAAGATGGTGGTATTTTTAAAATACGAAGTTATAAATGGGGCTATCTTTAAAATAAGCTTAAAAGAATGAGGTCAAATGTTAAAAAGGAAGATCGCATAATGTTTTATAATAAACTCTTAACATTAATGAAAAAACGAAAAGCAACCAATATTTCCGACTTCAATAACTCCGTCTATTTGTGGCGTTTTGGCAGAAGTTGATAACATATGTATGTCCGTTTTACCTTAGTTTATAGGAGAATAAATACTACGTTTGATGAGATGTTAAAATTAGTATAAATAAGTATTTTTTAAGTTTTTCCAAACGATGTATATTTTGTTTGGATAATGACTGGCACACCAAGTTTTGCCACAACATGCTGAGAAATATTTTCTATAAATTGGGAGAATAAACATAAAATGACAAAAAAACGGACATATCAACTTCTGCCATAACGCCACAGAAATATAAACGAGACTTTTGCTTTAGAGTGCGTAATTTAAAACGGAGGTGGTCTATATCATAGTGTCTGCTCGATAGGTCCTACATCTTTTGACTGCAGAACAAAAGTGGATGCGTTTGCACGTCTGTGAGCGGCTCTTGGCACAGTTCGCACATTAAAGAAACGCATTTTTGAATTGCATAGCTGCCTGCGATGAAATTTGGGTACACTACTACACGCCTGAGTCGAAACAAGTCAGCATGGAGTGGAGAAAGAAGGATGAGGCAGCCCCTATGAAAGCCAAGACTCGGCTGTCAGCTGGTAAGGTGTTTGTGATCATTTTTTGGGACCAGCGTGATATTTTGCACATCGATTTTTTACACAATCGTCGAACCATCAATGCAGTATATTACTGCAAGCTTTTGAGTGAAGTTAAACTTGCTTATCGATGCAAGACGTGACCAACCAATACGAGAAATAATTCTTCTCCATGACAATGCGAGGTCCCATACTGCAGCTGTAACATGCGAACAATTGGAGGAAATTAGTTGCATAGGATTGAAACACCCTCTCTATAGCCTTGATATATCACTTTGCGACTTTCATCTCTTTGGGCTTCTGAAAGAAGCTCTGGGAAGCCAACGATTCAACGACGACGATGGAGTA
Organism: Odontocerum albicorne; assembly: GCA_949825065.1. NCBI lineage: Eukaryota > Metazoa > Arthropoda > Insecta > Trichoptera > Odontoceridae > Odontocerum > Odontocerum albicorne. Next base: position 6,654,362 of record OX463846.1, on the reverse strand, counting down.
GAGGGGTTTGTGCACGATTGGCGGCTGACACAACCCATTTCTTTTTAAAATGATTGTATAAAAAACTACCAATCCGTTGGAAAAAATGCATTTTCAAAGCAAAAGATTATGTAGAAAAATTATTTGTTCATGGTCTTATTTTTGTGCAAATAAAAAAAAATCAAACAAAAAAGTCTCGTTTTTATTTGATCCACCCTCGTATATATACATGGTACATAGGATTCATTACGCTGTTTCAAAGAAGAGCAGGTATATCAAACACACGGTATGTAAGCCGCATGTAGCCCGCTGTTAATAAGACTGCGATCCACCAAGTCTTCATGGTTATTTTTTTATTTCTATAAGATGGAAAAAAATGTTCATTACTGTAGAACTCTGATTTTTCGATATAGAGGATTATTCAAACATAGTCAAAGGGGAAAAATATTTACAAAGCACATTTCAAGACCGTATTTCCTAACTAAGTAAATATACCTGACAACCTTCGTGACTTAATTGGTAAGACACTTTTCTCGCAACTCAGCGGTTACGGGCTCGATTGCCGTTGGAATCCAGAGGTTTTGAACAAGATTTCTGTCTAGTTTTCTCTCAAGGCCCTTTTAATACCTTTTCGTTAGTTAGAAGAGATTGTCACGTGGCAACAAGTCCGCTTAGTTATACTGCATATAACAATAATATAATGCAATACGTATTTAAATAAGTATCATTTTACATAACACATATCATAACACATCCATATATTATAATACTGGTTTATATATGACAATGTTATTATAATACTGGTCTATATATGACAATGTTATTATAATACTGGTCTATATATGACAATGTTATTATAATACTGGTCTATATATGACAATGTTATTATAATACTGGTCTATAAATGACAATGTTATTATAATACTGGTCTATATATGACAATGTTATTATAATACTGGTATATACATGACAATGTTACTGTAATACTGATCTTTACGTTTTTTTTGTATTATGCATAATTTTGTTTTAGTTAACATAATTTTTTTTATTTTACAAATAAAGTATTTACACACTTTGTGATATTGTATGTTCGTTTAGTAAGTATACATTTTAAAGTGATAAAACAACATGTTTTCTGTTTTACAATTTAGTTCAATATTATCCGTTATTCTCGGTTATCCGACCATCTCGCAAATCCGTGTTGGTCGTATTATCGGGACTCTTTAGTAATAATTTTGAAGGAAATAGATATATTTTTTTCCAATATCAAAAACATGCGTCCTTCGACATGTGCCAAATATCTTATGTGCCTTGTGGTACAAAACAAGTTTGAAATACCTGCTGTAGAGGTAACATCTTTCTCTGATATGTACTTCTCTGATATACACATATACTTGTAGCAATACTTCTAAATCCACTTACATGGTCGATTAAGCACACAATTTTATTTGTTGTTTAAAATTATTTTCAATAAGCGTGCCGTAATATAATTAAATAAAATTTTATAAAATATTTCGGTTTTCACTTTCTGGTTTTACCCCTCATTAATTATTTTCCTTTAGATTGTGGGAACCACGGTCGTCGCTGAATATTGATTGTCAACACATACGGTCAACGACCGACGAAACAACCTTTGGATATGTCCAAAGGTCACATACCAAAACATTGACGCGGCCGGACATCTCGCCGTTTCCGTAAACAAATTGTTTACCCACAATACTATTTACGATACATTCCACAGTAGAAAGATCGCATCACGCTGTCTCGCCGATCCCGTAAACAAATTGTTTACCCACAATACTATTTGCGATGTCTGCAATACTTCAATTAACCATTTTTGCACGCACAGAAGCGAGATAAAAATAAATCGCGGGCGCACTCCCGCGCCCATTCTGAAATGTATAAATACCCACATACCGATAAATAAAACATTCATTCGCTCTCTTCTTCCGCATTGCTAATTGACTTATTTTATTTATTTACCAACAACTACTATCATCATCATCTCTTCAGATAAGAACCATTCCGCTAAAATATTAAAAGGCTAGACACTTCCGATAAAACATGACACAAATTGGACCTTAGCATTGCTTTCGTGTGAAACCAAAATCATTCCACCTAAAAAGAGCCTCGATTAGGAGGTAGAAACATGTGTTGTGGGGATTAATATTATTAGAAGAATAACAAAGTGACTTATTATTCAATATTCTTTTTATCAAAATTTAATATATGACATTCGGTTTACCTTGCCAATACTAAGTTATACATTTTCAGTATTATCGAATACTTCTCTATCGAATATCTGTATTGTCCATAAATTTTCTTTTTAATATGTCTTTCAAATGTTATACTTAATTTGCAATCTGCTGCCAACAATATATGGGGAAAAGAAAATTACCGAACGCAAGTATGAACAGTCATATATTTAATGATATAACGCTAAACGAAATAAGTAGTGGTATGGGGTACACCATGTATTGCCAGCTACAAAAACACCAAAGTAGTGTTTCTAGAAAAAATAATGGAATCGTTTGTCTTAAATGTTGATCGTTCTACCGAATGTAGCAAAATAGTATTATTTATGTGTTAACTGATGTTCATCCAATAGCCATTTAATGAGGAAAAAATCGGCCATTGAGAATTCCTCTAATATATCCGTTTCGTACTTTGTTTCTACGAGTAATACCCACCCTCCACATAGAACTCTCATCTCTCCTGGATAAAATATTACGAATTGTAATTTGATTTATAATTTGGATAATAAATAACTGCAAATAAATAAATAAATAAATATACGTTTATTAAATACAACATATAGTAGTTTGTTATTAACACATATATATCCAAAAATTACATATATACTTGAAGATAATGGCGAAGAAAATACATTTAAGAGAAAAGTTTTAAAAAGGTTCATATCATAACATCCCCCCAGTCAAAATACACCCCGACTAAAAGAGGGCAAGCCTTGCAGTGAGTTCAACATATTTTTTTCAGCTCCCACCCTTGTACATGTAGCATAAATTAAAAACAAAAAGTAAATACATAACAATAAATGTGCAGTCAATAAAATCAATTCAGTTAAAACAATACTTGGTACACTGATAAAAAATACAAGTATATTAAGAAGTGTTTAAATTTTTTATTAAAATTGATATTATTTTGTTGTATATTCACCCTTTTTCAAATTATTTGAAACGAACATTCTAAATCGCAAAGTATTTACTTTGTGATTTAGAATGTTCGTTTCGAATTTGGCTTTGGCTTTCATGTAGTACTCAAATTTACATAGATACTATAAAATAATATTACCATAGACAAGGGGGTGCGCATCACCAATACGGGGTCGGGCCATAGAGCGGCGAGGGGCAGATCCCCTAGTCATGTTATATTAATGTACATTGATACAGCGTTGCTTCTGTTTAAGAAGTCAGGTTGTATACCAATTATTTTACTGTACGACATATATCAGTCATCTAACTAGGTTTATTGTATGTTCTCAGACAGCTGGCTTACACCCTTGAAATACAAAAAAAAAACCAATTAGTGATAATTGATAAATGACAGCTATATACTCGTATAACAGAATACTATGTTTTTATGCGAAAGTATTTTTAAACATGGCATAAAAACATTTCGTTCAAAGAAATAAAAACCTTTTTTTTTTGTATAAAAAAGAAAAAATCTTCAAGATTTTATAAAAATTTCAACTTTGCGTCATAATATCAGCAAATAAGTATGCAATATTTTCGCCAAAATTTCTCCCAGTTGTCGAAAAAAGTAATTTTGAAAAGGAAAATGGTACAGGGAAATTGTACACTAAAATAAGCCTATCTTCTTTGAATGGGAAACTTTGGCACGTTCTTGCAAAATAAAACCGATCTTAACCCACTTAGGCCAAAAGTGAAATTTTATGTTAATTTTAATAACAGCTTAACTAGTAAAGAAATTAAACTGCAGAATAACATGAAAATATATGTTTAAAAAGATAATCAATAAAGCTAAGAATTATACTTTAATTATAATTTATGACTTTTAGCAAAATTTCGTGTGAATTCTTTAGTGTGGTGTGTTTATGATGATTATGTATTATATATGAACATCCAAAGCAAGGTGAGGATATACAAGATCTGTGTCCACCCCATAATGACATACAGCATAGAGTCCAGATCCGACACTGTCAGAACCAAAAATCTCCTTCGAACCAGCGAAATGAAGGTACTCAGGAGAATCGCTGGCAAAACCGTTCGTGATAGAGTACGAAACACAGAAATCCGAAGGATGTGCGAAATTGAAGATATTGTCAGATGTGGACGACAGAGAATAAGGTTCTGGAACGGACACGTATCCAGAATGGCGGAACTAAGAGCCGTAAGAATGGCCAGGGACAGTATCCCCTAAGCAAGCAGACCTCAAGGACGACCTCCCAAAAGATGGAAAGACAGCTGGCAGTCGACGTCACAAGAGGCAAACAATGATACAGGACTATAACAGGCCAACAGGTCTAAAATAAGATGAAGAAGAAGAAAAGGTGTTTTTATGATGATTATGTGCGCCATATTATGGGATGAACTTTTTGGCATGTCTGGAGTGATAAAGTGTAAGGTATTTGATTCACGTGATATAATAATTATATACATATATAATTGAGTGACACTGATTATCGAGTTGATGAGAATAAACAACCGGGTATTAAATAAAAAATCGGAAAGAAAAATTTATTTATTTTTTACTATTAAATGTCCCCAGTAACATACAGACAAAAACCTAGTTTACTGGGTACACGACAAAAGAAAGGCAATAAACCCAGATACATTAAAATTGTGTGGTCATATTTAATTATCTGTTGGTTTTTCACAAATTATGTATTTATCTTGAAATAAATAAAATTTAAAAAAATAGTTAGTCGCTAATCTGACACCCTTACGGAAGACAATATAACATAACTAGTTTGTAATGTTTATTGAAAATAAAATAATGAAAAGGATTATGGATATTTTTTTTTTCCTAATAAATATAAATCAAACAGATTTACCTGTCAACGGCTTAAAAGCTATTTTTTCATTCACAATTGTGAGAAAGAAAAAGTGGAAGGACTATACGAGTAATTCTATAATATAATAAAACAAGCCTATTAATTTTGTTCGTTTTGTATAAAAACTTTTATGTGATCGAAGTTTCAAAAATAAACACAGTTTAAAATTTCATACAATTTCCGTCAACTAATTAATATTTCATTAGACTTTACTATCAATTTGTAATTATTTATGTGAATAACAAAATATAAAGAACCATATTTCACTTTTTTACGACCACTGTTTTTATATATTTTTTAATAACAAGTTAAAATGTGAATGATTTTCAATTTGTTTTCATGTTGAAAAAATTATTTGGCCATGTATACCTTAACATTATTAGTACTTTCAATTTAAAAACTTAAAATCTTTTCCATAAAGTGCTTTCCAAGAGAGTATTTAAGTGCCATGTTTTATGTATGAGAGTAAAACGTAAACGTGGAAAAATACTAAAAAGAGCCTAATGTAAGTTGTAACATAGAAATGCGTCCACTGTCTCTTATGTTCAGATTCAACACAAAGCATTTAATTTTGTTTGACAGAATACAAAATTCAGTTATTAGGGATGAATATTAATTTAATGCTAATGTATTGAGTTAAATAAAGACAAAGACTCTGAGATGGTTTAAGTATATACATATAGAACAGATAAATGTAGGAAGACTTACAAAACAAATATTTGGTAAAAGTGTGCCCCTCAGCCTCCCTCGACAGCGAGAGGACGTGATAGTAAGCATGCATTATTGTGACGGTAAATAAATCAAATATTTCAATTTTCTTCTTGAAAAAAAATATATGCGGCCTGACTTATTTGTATTTTGATCATCGATACCAGGTCTTAAAGGGTTAAAGACTTCCAGCGCCTTGTGAAATAATAAAAATTCTCAAGGGATAATTTTTTAACGAAAACGTAACAATGAAAACTAAAAGCTAAGGTTTCTTGCGGAGTTAGCTTCGTTAGCCTGGACATGTTTACATTTTAATTGTTTATCTGACAAATTGGGTGAACCACAGGCTTTGTTGGAGTTTCATCACACTAAATGAGTGACTCTAGAAATAGGGAAGTTCTGAAAAAAAAATGCTAGAGGGCAAATTGTTTAAGAAGAGTTCACTTTGTTCTTTAAAACAACTCTCAGAAATAACCAAGTCTGTTTGTATGATTTATTTAAAACAATTAAAATCAATATTAAAATAATTATGAAAATAAAACAGTCGTTTATTATATACAAACATACAAACACGCTATTTTTATTTTAATCTATACATTCTCTCAAGCAACTCCTAGGAATTTAATTCAGAAATTACACAGAAATGTAAAATATTAATTATATATAAATTCACTTATATTTTTTTCGTTCTGTAAAAAAAACTTTCATGGGTGTTGTTTGGTAATTAAAAGTTTCAAATGATTGAGTTCTGAAAAATTCACTATCACTCTGTTGACAAGAGTGATTGTATAAAGGATAAGCCAATTCATAAGAAAGGAATCCGCAATATTATTAGTCAAGTAAAAACGATTATTCAAGTGACAGCTGAGGAAAATATGGGTGATGATTAAATCATCAAGAATACACTCACAAATTATGTATACAACCACAACTCACACACTATAAATAATGTGGAGATGCCTTGTAACAGTAAAGCGACCAATACAAAACGGCACTTAGGTACTTCTGTTTGGTTCAATCTAACGTTATTAAATAATATGATATTTTGTACGAAATAATTTGTTATTTATGAAAGAAAACTTTGTAACAAACTAGTTAAATTCGACGAAGATGTGATTAAATTCAAAAGTTCTTATACTTTCGTAAATTTAAATAATAATAAAATGACAATTTAATAGTGCCGTTTGGAATGCAGACTCTCGTTAAACATATTAAAATATAACAAAATAAATCAATGTAATGATAGGAAGGTAGTGGCTGCGATCGTAAAGTCATATATTTTCTAGCTTTTGCATATGTTTTGAAAATCATAATTTGGTAAGAAAACCGTTGAAAACTGACCAAGAAAGACGAACTAATTAGCAATCTTTGAAGATTTTCCAATACTATGTGAGTGAGTTTGGTGTCTATCCATGGCTTTATCCTACTCAGTATCTTCTGGGCATGCTTAGATTGAGCGCGTTAGAAAGCACTCATCAACCTACTTAAGTGACTGTCAATATATGTGTATCATATGTTTGTGTGTATATACTCGTATGTATGCATATACATTATTTTTTATTTTATTCTTGTATTTTTCAAAGAAATTGGACTAAGCCTGTTTTGAAAAAAATTAATAAATAAATATCGTCAAAAACCCGTACTAAAAATTAAAAAAAAATTAAAAAATTGTTCGCCTATCCCTCAGAGAGATATTTAGCATTCTTCTCTCCATGGTTTAAAACGTATTAAAAATTAAATCAGAATTATTACTTTTTAATTCAAGTAAGTTGTTGGTACTCAATAGAAATATTTTATTTAAAAAAAAATTTACACAAAACCTTTCAAAAAAATATGAAAACATAACATGGTGATGTTTGCAAGGCAAAGTTTGCTGTTAACAAACTTAGAATTACTTTGCTTTTTATTATGTTTTCAAAATAATACAATATTTGATTTCATACGCTCCGGCACCCACTTAGAACTTTTCAGCGCTCACAGATTATACTATCCACCTCTGTGTTATGTTTGGTGAAAATAAATCTTCCATCTTACTTTATCCTACCAAATTTTCCACCTCTTTCTCTCATTCTCATCACAATATACGTTTTATTACTCAATTTGTGTAAGCTTTGACATTACGCGCCCTGTAAAATGGCAACAATCAAATTTATCACAAATGTCGCAATAAATTTGACATCCATTTTATTAAGATGTACGACAGGTTTTACATAAAAGAGTACACTTTATGGGGAATTCATTACTCTTCTCTCATCATTTATATACATTGTCAAGTATACGAATATTAAAACATACACTAACATAAGGGTAAATGCGAACAACTTTCTGATAAGGTTATGGTACGTAGAACGGATGAAAGAATGATGTAATAAAACACTAAAATACATCGCTAATATGCGTGGAAATAACTGTAGAGAAAGGTTAAATACTTACATGTTCTCTATGAAAAAATGAAACGATGGGGAGATACTTAAGTCATTAAATTTTAACAGGAGTTTCCATTATTTTGCAAGAAATTTAATAACAGTGCGATATGCAACTTTTCACATTTCGGAATATAACAAAATGACACGTCTTTTATCAAATCTAGTTGACATTTCATTGAGGGTAGAGGTATGAAACGTTAACCTGTAACATCGTCTAACCATGTGAGATCGTGGTAATCGTATCTATCGATACATGCCTTACCTTGTTTAGGCTGGAAACTTGAATATTTGTATCAAATATTGCAATATCTTTAGCAATTCTGGAAAAAGTATAAAAAATTTCAAATATGTTGAAACGGATGTGAAAGGGCATCTGCAAAATATATGTAATGCCTTAAACATTTGTTGGTACTTCTGGTCTAAATAGATTATAGAAAACTCTTATCGACATTGCGAAACCATCAATATTGGGTTTTAAGCTTGCCAATTTTACTTCTTCTAGCAGAAAAGTTATTTCAGTTGAATGAAAAATACCTTTCTATTGCTTTCTAAGATCTTTATATTGAAGCAGAGTGTGGATATATCGTAATGAAAAATTAAGAAGAAAGTATTATAGAATCTAAACAAGGCTTAATCATGTCGAACGAGTATGACGATTTTAAATATCTCGTGATAAGAAAATAGTGCAAATTTTCGAGCACAATATATTGTTTAAAATTGTAAACATTTAATTTAGTATGTTATTTTTTTGCGAAAATGAGTGTGGGGGTTTATAATGTAAGCACAAGTGGAAGTCAGGGTAGATGACAACCGAGTAAATGTTTGGTTGGACCAAGTGAATAAAATTTCGAAAGAATAAAAGGTAAGTGGAACATGAGGTGACAAAATATGTGTCTGACAGAATACAAAATGAAGCAATTAGTGATGAATGTAAACTTAAGGCTGGTGTATAAAGTAAGATCAAATATAACACCATGAGATGGTTTGGAAACGTAGAATAAATGAATGAAGAAATACTAATAAAACAAGTATAAAGTACAGATATGAGTGGAAGGTTTGGTATAGGAAGACAAACGAAAGTATGGTTGAATCAAGTGTATGATATTTTTTAAGAAATAAATGTTAAAAGTTAGAGAAATCGTAGGATATCAGAAAAAAATATTTATTTATGAGAAGTGAAATATCTGGCGCTCTCTCCTCTTTCCCTACCCCGACAAGGAAACGGCGTGATGGCATGTATGTATCTTAATAAAGGTACGAAGTAAGTGAAACAAGATATGGAGACGAGGAAGGAAAAGGGAGTCTAGGACGTGTTGTAAATTACACATTGAGCGATAGTATTGCCAACAAGAAGGTCTGTGTAAGCTAAAGGTTAGTTTTCAAGTTGGTATTATACGAGCACATTCGTGGTTGGTACAGTTCTTGTCACCAAAAAATCAACTTTTTATGTCAAAATATCAGTAAAATATTTGAACTAGTCATTTGTATTTGTCAGAAACATTCTACCATATACGAATTTGTCAAGTTTATGTCTGAGTTATGATAGAGATTTGAAACAAACTAAACATGAAATATAATTCTCACTTTTAATTTTAAATGTAGTGACTACTTTCTTGAAAAAAAAGTTTTTTAATCCTCTACTATAAATTAATTAATTAATTTTACTTTTAATACAGGTATATTTTTAATACCAATTACATCAAATAACAAAAAAAATGTTTTAATATAACAAAATGACAACAGGAACAATGCTACCCATGGTTCCTTTTAAAGTGATTAAGTTATATCTAAAAAGTTCATTAACTAGTCAATCCTCAATTAATCACCCGAGGTATCGGAAAATATATTCAACAAGTTCATTCCGTGTGCGAATGTTGATTCGAACGCATTGCAAAGCGTGTCGGGAAAATAACATTTTATTATTACAACTATAGTGATGTTACTCATGTTTCCCTATGAAGTGGCTCAGTTATACGGTCCAGCGGCGGCTGGTCCCGAGGCGCGCTGGTGTGCTGAGCACCAACGCACTACGAGAGTCGAGACGCTGAGCGAATATGAAATATCGCTGTCTCACATTTTACTATATGTCTCTGTCTGTCCTACATGAATTTGCGTTTCCGTCCGGTGCGTATTGGAGATCGCTCCGGTAGTACTGGCAAACTTGGCCGGTCAATTAGAAAGGAATATTTTTTTAAATTTTACCGTAAATTTTTTTGAATTTTCAAATACTCTTACTATCTGTCAGTATTCTTAATATATATTTAATCTATACAAATATTTAACATTTTTGGAAGTCATGTTTGCGAGTATACAATTTAATTATTACGAATTATTTCTCCTGTACAACGCACCTCCAGACCAGCCGCCGCTGGTTATACCTACAAAGCTTACTAAGGAGTTCAATCTTAAATTTATCCACCGAGATATGAAAAATATTGACAACAAAAAAAATTATTCAACCAGGTCATTCCGTGTGCGAGTGACAATATCCTTCAACATATCTGGATCGGTGATTCGACACATTGAAGAGCATTTCATTCGGCTATTTTCCATTAATCGAGCCTTTGGATTGAGATCCACAGGAGTAGACATAGAACAACTGGTTTGTAATAGCACGTGTTTAAAATACTACCACGCATGTGAAAAGGCAACAACACTACTCGCACACATCAAGCGCGTGTGAGTTTTGTTGCCAGATGAACTATTTTACCAAAAAATCAGTATTCTTTTCAAGGTCTATCGGTATTGGAAACCAAACCCTCAGATGATTTTATAATTAATCTTCTTACTATTAAGAACCATGGCTGTGCTGTAACGTACTTGGATTCCATGCGGAAGGTCGCCGGCTTGAACCCCACACTTGGCTACTCTTCTCGAATAACACTGGCATTTTTTCCGTCTAGTATTCGAAAATATAAAAATACCTATATGAATTCGATCATATGCATTATTTAAAAAAAAGACAAAATAACATGTCGGTGTATACAGTGGTGTGGCCGTTGTGTTAACTGGTATGCAACGGCACACTCATTAATATAAATGAGAAACAAAAAATACAAAATAGCATGTCGATGTATACAGCGGTGTGGCCGTTGTGTTAACTGGTATGCAACGGCACACTCATTAATAGAAATGAGAAACAAAAAATACAAAATAACATGTCGGTATATACAGTGGTGTGGCCGTTGTGTTAACTGGTATGCAACGGCACACTCATTAATAGAAATGAGAAACAAAAAAGATAAAATAACGTGTCGGTGTATACAGTGGTGTGGCCGTTGAGTTAACTGGTATGCAACGGCACACTCATTTATAGAAATGAGAAACAAAAAATACAAAATAACATGTCGGTGTATACAGTGGTGTGGCCGTTGAGTTAACTGGTATGCAACGGCACACTCATTTATAGAAATGAGAAACAAAAAATACAAAATAGCATGTCGGTGTATACAGTGGTGTGGCCGTTGTGCTAACTGGTATGCAACGGCACACTCATTTATAGAAATGAGAAACAAAAAATACAAAATAACATGTCGGTATATACAGTGGTGTGGCCGTTGTGTTAACTGGTATGCAACGGCACACTCATTAATAGAAATGAGAAACAAAAAAGATAAAATAACGTGTCGGTGTATACAGTGGTGTGGCCGTTGAGTTAACTGGTATGCAACGGCACACTCATTTATAGAAATGAGAAACAAAAAATACAAAATAACATGTCGGTGTATACAGTGGTGTGGCCGTTGAGTTAACTGGTATGCAACGGCACACTCATTTATAGAAATCAGAAACAAAAAAAACTCTATGCCACAGCTTTGCTTCTAACTGAATTGACGTCGGAATGACGAAGGGTGCTCGACTATGAGGCCCTACAACAACGACAAATCATTTTACCAACTGGGCCACTAAGGTCATCATAAAGTCACTGAAATTACACGATGGTACAGTACCCGGCGGTAAGTAATACCCATCGGGCTTAAGAAAGAGACTGTCAGCCATAATCGGCTAACTTCGGCTTTGTAGAGCGTCATCTCTGTTATTCATACACGTGTTCCGTCGCGATTTGTCAGTCGTCGTCAAGCGTTCTACGTTCTAGGGTGTGGTCGTGCGACAGAGACGACGCTCTACAAACTTGAAGCTAGACGATTATGGTCGACAGTCTCTTTCTTAAGTCCGATGTGTATTACTTACCGTCGGGTACTGTTTCAAAGTATGAAAACAATTATGAAGAATCTCATTCCAATTAAAATATGTTTTCAACATATTAAAAATGTAATGCATCTAGTGTATTGAATTTCATTAAACTAACAGCAAAATAAGTCTTAAGCAACTGAGCATATGGCTAAAGGGTAGTGAGGGGCAATGTCTGCAAAGCGCTTCGTTCGGGAATTAAATGCACACAGCAGAGCACAGCAATTAACTCTTGAGTTTTATGTAAATCTGCAGCGTGAAAATGGATGGGATATTGGAATTCCCTCTCAATAAAACATCACACAAAATTGAAAATGTTGAATTGATAAATAAAATGAATACGTGAAAGTGCCTGCAAAGTTTCGTTCATGTTTTACGGTTTTAATGATTCAACTGCAAACAAATACCGAATGGTAATATTTTGATACTTAATTTGTTTGAAAACTGATAAAGATTTTTAAATTCACACTAAATTAAATACATGATTTGTGCCAGTGACAATTTCAAAGGGAAAAAATAGTGTAAAATATTGTATACATATTTTTTTAAAGTATAAAATATTTAACAATAATTAAAGGAGAGTTAAGTGCGAGTAAGTAGGACATTTTTGACATTAAAATTCAGGTCTTATCAAAATCAATGATTGTACGTGAACACAACACCTAAATTAATGATTGTTTATATACACAACACCTAAATTAATTATTGTATTGTACATGAACACAACACCTAAAGTAGAGTGTATAACTATCTAATATCGGAATATCTATAAATGTGTCTTTGTACTCGTAGTTTGTCTTCCATTAGTAAATTTTCAGAAATAAACAAAACTGATTTTCTGAACATTTGTAGATGCGAGGATATACCTAATCAAATGGCCGCAGTTACCATCTTCCTATTCTCTCACTCAACTTATTAATAAACACGTATATTTATTTTATAATATTTCTAATTTGTTAATATAAGTGGGTTCGAATCCCGATTTAGAGCTTCCCTGAGGTGATCCACTGAGGAAATGCCTGAGAATGAATGCTGCTGCTAAATTTTAAGTCACAATGATTGAAAAGTAAAATTAAATATATGGGTCGTTTTCTCTACAAATAGTTCAATTAGTTCGATCTTTGTCGGTCTCAAAGTGTTCGAGATAAGGATGGCGTGTGCAGCTTTGGGAATTGCTTGAAGGCAGCCTTTTGTAGGACGTTTTGTACAAATATACGATTATTTATGAATACTGCAAACGTACACTACACTACACCTAAACCTAAATGTGTCACTATCACGTGCTGGAAGACCTACAAGGTTCGTCTTCCCTTGGTCAGCTATCAACGGGTTTCTTACCAAGATTTATAAATAATCGTTTTTATTTTTGAGTTAGCGGTTCGGGAAATATTTATCTTATTTTGACCGGTCCGTGGGTGTCAAAAGGTTGGCAACACTAGTCTAGAGTCTAGAGGACGTATTTACCATGCTATATTTCCAAAAGGCCGAACGAGTAAATCCGGCGTGTACACCTGATTCACCTCAAATGACAAGGTATATTTTTCCTGTTTTTTTTAATACCATTTCTTCTTTTCAAGATTTTAAAATACAGAGTAAAGAGTACACGGTAAATATTACAATATTTCATATGAAATTAATTGTGAGTGATTAGGTATGAATGTGAGATTAAAACTGATATGTTAAAGACTATGAAGAAGAGGGCTCTAACATGGTTTGGTAATATAGGACGAATTAATAAAGGAAAACTACTTTGTAGATATACAGTGCAAATGTGAGTGAAAAACATGATAGAGAAAGGCGAAGAAAGTATGTTTGGATAAAATTAATCATATTTTAAAAGAAAGAAATGTAAAAATTCAGAGAAGTCGATACGTAGGAGTTGTAATAAGAAGACTTGTGAATGTACAAGAGGCGAAGAATGTGTGACGACAAAGTTAAGTCTGGCAATTTGTTCTCCCTCCCTAGCCCGACAGGGAAATGGTTGTTTGTATCTTTATTTTTGACAATTCGATGGTGTGTAACATACGCACGAGTATATATATTATTTTTTTTGTATTATTTTTTGTTTTTATTATTTTATATTCGAATAGTTTTCTCTCTCCAATACATAGAAAAACTCTATACCTTAAAATCAAAACTTAAAAAAAAAAAGTTAAATCTTAGTTAGAGGTTTACACTTGGTAATCGACCCGCCATAAATTAATAAGTGTATGGGAAAGTGCATGTATATGGAAGAGGCAAAGGATATGTGAGAAAAGTGTTACGCTGTGTCCTCTCTGCCTACCCAGACATGGAAACGGTGTGATATGTATGTTTGTGCAAATAAATAAATAGACGGTTAATGCTCTTAGACTCTGACAATCCCAATGCAACACCTTTCCTAGAAGGCATTCCATGTCAAGAAATATCAAAAGTAAAATGTGAAAAATTATATTGTTATTCTTTATTAAGTCTCATATTAAAAAATAAAGTACATTTGTTCTTCGGCTGATTTACATACATATCATCCTGCCATGTTCCTTGCGGAGTATGCATATATGATACATAACATATATATCATCCTACCATGTTCTTTGCGGAGTATGCATATACATAACATACATATCATCCTGCCATGTTCCTTGCGGAGTATGCATATACATACATATCATCCTGCCATGTTCCTTGCGGAGTATGCATATACATACATATCATCCTGCGATGTTCCTTGCGGAGTATGCATATACATACATATCATCCTGCGATGTTCCTTGCGGAGTATGCATATACATACATATCATCCTGCGATGTTCCTTGCGGAGTATGCATATACATACATATCATCCTGCCATATTCCTTGCGGAGTATGCATATACATACATATCATCCTGCCATGTTTCTTGCGGAGTATGCATATACTCGTACATACATATCATCCTGCCATGTTCCTTGCGGAGTATGCATATACATACATATCATCCTGCCATGTTCCTTGCGGAGTATGCATATACATACATATCATCCTGCCATGTTCCTTGCGGAGTTTGCATATACAACAATTCTCCAAATTTTTCTTTTCAAAACCATAACTTCCGCCTCCGACATTCATACATCTCGCCATACACAATCTTCTACTATTTATATTTCTCACTTTATTTGGTCCAGCCAGGTTTTTCTCGGTCTTCTTCCTCAATGCATATTTTGCACTTCTGACTTGATTACTCGCTTAGTCATTATTTCATCATTCATTCTCTCCACATATCCAAACCATCTTAAAACTCCTTTCTTCTTTTTACTTAAATCATCCATGCATTCAATTCTGATTTCTTCATTCTGCATTTTTTAAACATTCACATTCCACACATTTTCACTATGGCACTCATCTCCACAGCATTAATATTATCCTTCTTATACTCTTATCCTTCTTATACTCTTATCCTTCCTATACTCTTATCCTTCTTATACTCTTATCCTTCTTATACTCTTATCCTTCTTATACTCTTATCCTTCTTATACTCTTATCCTTCGTCTGATAAATCCAAGTATCACTTCCATACATGATACCAACACTCAATTGTGTACTGTCATTTTTGCTACTGTAGATATAACACGGTTTTTAGGTATAACATTAAGTGCTCCGTTTACTTTGTTCTCTGTCACAACCCTTCTTTCAATGTCCCTTTCAACTCGCCCATCATACGTAAATTGGCAGAATTACTTCCATTGAAATGTGAAAACTGAGAAAAAAAATGTTTTTCATTAATTTTTTTTTATTTTCAAGAGGTGTTCTTTCTTTGAAAATGCTAGATTTTTCATTTATTCTATTGTAACAGTTTTGAAGACGAGTAAAAGATTTCACAAATTTAATATACTGGCTGAGGTTTATAGCGGGAAATAAACTTCAACAGGCTTTCCATATTATGAGTGAAATCTTTTTTCCTTGCTATGTTAGCGGTCTATTTTTCCGTTTTCACAAATCAGCAAAAATAAAATGGTAGATCATTTTTACTGTTGAACACAAAAGCGACACGTTTTATGGTCATCATTTTGGATTTTCTCCAAAATCTTATGGACACATACATATTCTTGAAGAATTCGATTTGAAAGAAGATGCAAACCTAAATATAAAAACAAAAAAAGTGTAGATTTCGCCATGTTTAACGACTGACTATTCTATTTTATAGCGAAAATTTCTCTTTCATAACTTTTTAAGGTACAAACTATTTGAGAAGACCAATAATCCATAAATTAAACCGTGAAAAAATATTACAACGCAATGTTTTAAAAATATTAGATTATACTCGTATTTCATTCTCAGCGGTATACGAAATATCCGCTGGACAATGCATGCCAAAAAGACCGCTTAAAACATGGAGATAGAATTGGTGCTCTTCTTTCCAGGAAGAATTTTCGTAACACAATAGATTCAAGACCTACATTAAGATAAACAGATTATTCATGACAACTTGCATCGAAAACCGACAGCGATAAAAGCAAAATACAATATGTCGTAGTTGCTGGACCTCGTAGTCTAAGACCTTCTTCATTTCAACGTCAATCTCGATCTGTTCCTATCGCTCGTGTTATCTCTCACATACGTCAAATGTTGATGCATATTCACAATACCTGACTGTTTCTCAGGCGTCTTGCTATTGAGGCGCTATCAGGTCGAGAACAGATAGCTTTCCACGAGTCTCCTGCTCCTTGTATTCTGGTGCCCCATACAAAATCAGTGATTCTCACAAACAATCTTTATAGCGCCTACAATATGTAAGCCAGTATAAAATACACTTCTTTCTACCCATCCAAATTAGTGACGGCTCGTGGTAGCAAAAGATTTTCTAATAATGCGATTGTTTTTTGCACTTCTTGACCTATTTTGCACTGTTGTGTATTAAAAAAACAATTCCATATTATTACAGATATCGCTACCAATTCCTTTTTTATAAAGCAGCTCGTCACGGAGTAAAACGCCTTAATATTATAAAAAGCACCACTGGCAGCTTCTATTTCAATAAGCAGCTCGTTACTGAGAAATATAGCCTTCATATTGAAGAAAGCACCACTGGTAGCTTCTATTTTAATAAGCAATGCGTTACTGACTAATATAACCTTCATATTGTAGAAAGCACCACTGGTAGCTTCTATTTTAATAAGCAGCTCGTTACTGAGTAATATAGCCTGTATATGGTATAAAGTACCACTGAAAGCTTATATTTTAATAGACAGCTCGTTACTGAGTAATATGGTCTTCATATTGAAGAAATCACCACAAGTAGCTTTTATTTTAATAGACAGCTCGTTACTGAGTAATATGGTCTTCATATTGAAGAAATCACCACAAGTAGCTTTTATTTTCATAGCCAGCTCGTCCCTGAATAATCGTGAAACCTAAGTTTATCTTATAAGTAAAAGTCAGTTATTTTTATAGATTCAAATTGAAATAATTTTGAAATAAGCAAGTGATTCGAAAACAATTATTCATGCAGTCTTAATAAAACACTTCTAAAATTTCACGTAACATTGCTGAAAATATTGTTGGAAGTGATAAAAAAAATCTGTTAGTCTCACCTGTTATTTCAAATCAAATTTAATTCTTAGTGCCCAGATGTTTTCCTGAAAACAAAAAAAAAACACTCAACCGAACGTCGTATCGTCGAAACAAAAAGAATCGAAACGCTTAAAACGGAATACTGCAAAAAAAAATAAGATAAAACAAACGAAAATTCGGCGATCACGTGGATCGCTATCATTAGAAAATAGTCGAAAAGAAATAAAACAAAGACATCAGGTAGACAGCCGCCTGTTACAAAAGGTTTCTCGAAATGAGTTTACTCAGCAAGAATATAAAAGACGAAAGGCGAAAGGGAATATATTTATTTTGAAAATATCAAATGGTTGGAATCGGGACTCACGATCAATCCCTTTGTTACACGTAATGGCCACTTTAATATTGCGATATGCCTTCTCGGAGAAGGGAACAATAATCGTAAGCTGACATCTTACCTTGGCGGGGAGGAAAAAAAAGGAAATTAAAGTAAGACTGAATCGTCTTAAGGTACTTTTTGATATTAAATACATTTGACGCATTCATTAATTTCTCGTTTTTTAATAAAAAATTCTTTGTTGGATTTCTTTTATATTACTTTATGTGCGCTCAATGTTTTATACAATAACCGCGTAATATAAACAGTAGCAAAACCGAAAATATGTGCTAGTGTGTTGGTGCCCACCTTGATGTATGGAAATGGAAATTTAGACTTGACAGAAGAAGGATAAGAGAAAGATGTGTACAAATGAAGGTTTGCGAAGTGTCAATGTATGAAAGAAGGCGGAAATAAGACATCAGAAATGAAAGCATGGATAAAATAGATGTTTGAAGTAAGATGAAGACGAGCTTTAAAATGGATTGTACATGTGGAGTGAATGAATGACTAAGCGAGTATACAAGTGCAAGGTGTGTAAGAAAGAAGTATGCCCAGAAAAACGTGGCTGGAACAAATGGACCAGATTTTCAAAAGAGGTAACGCGAGAAATATGAATAATAGGAGATTGTGCATGATGAGATTTATAAATGTAGAGGAGACGAAAGTTGTGTGCATGGATAGAAAAGTTTGAACATCTGTTATCTCCGCCTACTCACAAGGTGTGATGATTTGTATGTTTGTACTTCATGTGCGATTTATTTTTGGTATACAAAAAATAAGTAAAGAACCAATCAACGTTGGACAATTGGTTTTTGTTGTTTTCAATCCAAACATGTGGAACCCATGCGCCGAATTTCTGGACTTTTCCCATTGATTTAAGATAGCAGTATACAGTCATGTGACTACAATTCATCTGCTCAGCCAATTCAAGGGTGGTTTGAAGGGGATTTTCATGAATAATATGGTTTAAGCGGTCCTCATCGAAGTCCACTGGTCGTCCGAAACGCTCCATGTTTTTCAGGTCGAAATTACCGTCTTTGAAACGCAAAAATCATCGACGAGCTGTGCTTTCATTCATAGCATCTCCACCGTACACTTCGCAAATATCGCGAGCAGCTTCGGCAGATTTATTCCCTCAATTGAACGCGAACAGAAGGAGGAGTCAAAAATGCTCAATTTCGTCTACTTGACATTCCATTTTGAAGGCTTGTAATCAAATAAAATAATATATGTAACGTAAAAGCAAACACAATATCTTATAGAGCAGAAAATTTTCTTTCGAATCATGTAAAACCTTTACCATTTTGTTTTACTTTTGGTACTCATTATTGAATTTGAAAAAAAAAATGGACACAACTTATATTAACACCTAATATATAATTATTTTTTCAAAACAGGCTTAGCCCAATTACAATAAAAAAACAAGAATTATTAATATTCTATATAATTACCATTAAAAAAATTACATAAAATAAAAAAAATTATATAAAATAAAAAATTATGCATACATATGTATGATAGATACAAACATACACATACATATATATTCAAAGCACTTAAATACATTGATGAGTGCTTTCTAACGATACTGGTTCATTGCACTTAAAAACATTATGTGAAATCCAGTCAAAAATAACCAGCTATAATTCAATGGTAATTATATAGAATATTAATTAATGACTTAACCACTGGGCTTATAGGTCTTTAATCATATACCAACTACTCAGCATTTGAAGCTGGCACATGATCTTCAGATAATTAAGGATAACAGATGACTGTCCAGATTAAGATGTCGTCTATTGTAATCAACGATTGCACTGGAATAGTCAACTAATTTAAAAGTGACACGGTATGAGAACACCGATCTCGGAAAAAAACACCTTATGAAAATGAAGTGGCCGTGATTTAAACACCACCTTTATTTTGGCAAATTGAATGGCGAGCTCCTTAAAAGTGACCACTTACTATCCCACTACCAATTTTGATGAAGTATACGTTGACTTAACTTCAAATTCATGCAACCCACCAAAGTTGGGAATCCTTGCAGGACACATTTCTGGGCTGTATTCATCCTCGCACTATCAGTACACAAATCATCTTGGTTTGCTTACTGGCAAGGACATTGTGTATTTCCTTCAAAGCACAAATTGCTCGCACGTAATTTGCATTACAATCCGATCGAATTATAATAGAGATGACATACCCCTAAATTGAATAAATACCGCCAAAATTGTTTCTATAGACCTGATGCCAATTCTAGATGGGCTGCTTTTGAAGCAAAACTTATTATAAGTTAGTGTTACGAGAAGTGAAAATATTCAATCTGCATCATTAGAGAGTCTATATTTATTTTTAGAGGATTTTTCATGCTGAAACAATTCTGACCCTGAGATGGACCTTCAAGATGAGCCAGTTTTTGTACTGTATAGTATTGAAGTGTATTGCATTTTCATTATGTAGTAGGCGGCAAAGTTTTAACGGTTAGCATTGACGTTTTACACTAAGCACCCGGTCACCCAAGGTTTAATTCCTGGCGGATTCACTTCCAGACGGGTTTTATTCTTAGAAACCCATACATTTGAACTTAGTTTTTTCTGTTGCTTATATTCTGTTTATCATAAATTCTTAAAGCAATATCAAGCAACCCAAAAATTACGGTACATAAAAATCTACTTAATAAAAATCTGCAAATCGTTCTAGAGCTTTGTTCTCCTTGCCATCGGAGTTTGATGTTTGATCTATCAAAACTATTAACTAACTGAAGTGCAACAGGTTGCACCTGATAGACCTATGTACTCACACAGGTCTCGTCCATCCGCAGGATAGCTGACAACCATACTTAAATGACGAGGAATTACCTATCTGTCTGTCTTTCTTCGTTGTATACAGAAAAACTAGGCAGATTCATTGACATGAGGCAATCACTTCCGACCAAAAAGCTGTTAGCCAAAGAAGTCTTAATAAAAAAACCTGACTAGAATACTAACCGAAAGTAAGGTCAGGATGTATAAGACATGCGTCCGCCCTATCATGACATATGGGATAGAAGTGAGAGCCGATACCAACAGGTCAAAAAACCTTCTTAGAGTGGCAGAAATGAGAACCTTACGCTCCATCGCAGGCAGAACTCTTAGAGATCGGATCAGAAATGAGACGATAAGGTATGTCTGTGGTGTTGAAGACATAGTGAGGTGGCGAAGAAGCAGAAGGCGCTTCTGGAGGGATCATGTGGACCGCATGGAGGATAAAAGACTGGCAAGAATCGCTAAGACTGAAAACCCTAACAGCAGGAGATTACCAGAAAGGCCGCCGAAAAGGTGGAAAGACAGCTGGACGTCATCATCCCAGGACAGCCCACCATCACAAACAGGTCATTCGACCTAAATCTAGAGGAAGAAGAAGAAGACTAGAATGCTTTTCACAAAACCTGGGTTCCAACGGGAAACGAACCCACAAACCCGGTCTGAAAGACTTACTAACTAGGTCATTGAGATCGTGTTTGATGTTCCCAGGAAAAATATTTAACTTAACTTTGTTATTTCCGCATGTGAGGATATGGATAGTCAAGAACTGGCATGTAAAGAAAAAAACAAGACATTAAAAAAGGCTTTGAAAATGAGCAAAACATTTTTTTAACAGCCATGATTGAAGTATGTTATCTAATATAAAAAGATCTTTTCATTTTTAAGGTTTTGCTCAACTCCTTTTTTCGAAAAAAAAAAAAATCGAAAAAAGAACAGAATTTCCACGAAATCAAATTATTTTCTTATTTTTGGATTTTCTTATTATTTCAGAATGATTTTTTTTTTTCGGCTTCCATGTAATTTGCTTCGAGCGCTTTTTGAAACATAAAACATTGAATTTCACGTGTTCCGTTATTGTTGTACCCGCATATTGCTTTTTATTTCACATAACAGCACAAGAATATGTTAATTCTTTTAAATTTTCAACAGGAATATAGTTGAAATTCATGTTTTCCACTAGTATGAGTACAAACACCGCTTGTTCCACTTACAGGATATATTAAAATATGACTGCTTTCAATATTACTTTCAAGTTTAAATGTCATATATATGTTGTATATATATATATATATATATATATATATATATATATATATATATATATATATATATATATATATATATATATATATATATATATATATATATATATATATATATATATATATATATATATATATATATATATATATATATATATATATATATATATATATATATATATATATATATATATATATATATATATATATATATATATATATATATATATATATATATATATATATATATATATATATATATATATATATATATATATATATATATATATATATATATATATATATATATATATATATATATATATATATATATATATATATATATATATATATATATATATATATATATATATATATATATATATATATATATATATATATATATATATATGTATATATATATATATATATATATATATATATATATATATATATATATATATATATATATATATATATATATATATATATATATATATATATATATATATATATATATATATATATATATATATATATATATATATATATATATATATATATATATATATATATATATATATATATATATATATATATATATATATATATATATATATATATATATATATATATATATATATATATATATATATATATATATATATATATATGCTTTCAATATTACTTTCAAGTTTAAATGTCATATATATGTTGTATATATATATATATATATATATATATATATATATTATATATATATATATATA